>VWZT01000767.1:960-38575 GCA_013397055.1 Pachycephala philippinensis
CTGGTTGACTAAACATGCTGGAGGGAGTGTTTGGGTGATGCTGGTTCTGAGCAATCACGTGTGAATTGTTTTCTTGTGCTTTTGTTATTAATATTGGTGCTGTTACTATTCACTTCCTTATCTCATTGCTGTTTCCAGCAAATTGTTCTTTCCTTAACCCATTATTTTCACCTTTGGTGCCTCCAATTCTCCTTCCAGGTACCTTGAGGAGTAGGAAGGAGGAGGAGGGGGAAGGAGGGGAGCAAGCAAGTTTGGAGAGTCTCAGTGGGAGCACTAAACTAGGGAGTACCTTTTCTAAACCACGAGACATTAGTAGAAGTTCAGATTTTCATTAACAATTCCGTGTCATACACTTAACTTGTAAAAGATCAGCCATTCACAGTCTGTGCAAAACATCCCTTAGAGAGCTCCTCCTTGCTATGACCTTCCCATTACACTCCAAGACATCTCAGTCATTAGTTAAGCCATGGCTGTTGCATGCTTAATGGAAACCATAGAAGCACAGCCTAGAGTGTACCTCAGTTATGAATTTCAGTGCACTGAAACTCAGTGCCAGCTTCAGGAATAATGTAGAGGTCAACATCCATTACTCTCTGTGGCAGTAACCATTTGTTTTCCCTTCATTAGAGAAGAGATGTAATAGTGAAGTCCACATGGCGATATTTTCCTCACTCATAGGAGTTTCAGTCTGGTCTAAACTTTGTAAAGTTTCATGGACCTCTGAAAAATGATGTGAAGGTAGACAACTGTGGCATAGTTTCTGTATTTCTTCTGTAGGTTCTTCAGCATATCATGGCATATTATTAAATGTTAGGTGAATGAATACTGTGAATACTTAGCATCCTGTCCTTTTACACTTAATGAGCAACTGTAGCATCTTTCCTCTGCTTCACTTATATCTTAACAGTAAGTTTGCCTCTGTAAGCTCATTCCTTTTACATTTTATTTTCTGAATTGTTTCCCTGTGTCATCCTTGTCTTACAGAGAGCATTAGGATGTATCCATGGCTTAAAAGTCAGGCCTGTGAATGTTCACAGGATGTTGACTTCAATTGGATTTTAGCTCTTTTGCAACCCAGGAATCTTTAAGCTGCTAATGTCCACAAAATGAGTCTATAGTGGTAATGAGGATGTGCTGGACTTAGGCACCGAACTGGTGTGAAACCACCAACAGTTGTGGCTGATTTGTCTTATTGCCATTTGTTTACATTGTACATAGTGGATTTTGCTTCTGACACTTCTCAAAAGGTGCAACTGACATTTTAACTAAGGACAATTAGGAAAGTTTGCGATTCTTTGCATATCTTTCAGTTGGTCTAAGCCTTAATATTAGGCTGATTTACCTTACTGTAGGCCTCCAGGAGAGAACTATACAAGTTAAGAGTTCCTAGACACCTAGGCCAAAATTTTGCTACAATATGAATCTCTTCCAGTAATTTTTCTTCTCTCTCTTCCTTACGATTACACATTAAATGAAACCAAGACTGTAGAAATAATTAATTTACCTACAAATCCTGTGACGGATCTCTGGCAAGAACAGCTGCAAAACAACTTCAAATTTATTCATCTCAGCTTGGAATCAATTTTAACAGATCTTGAGAGCTTGTGAATATAGTATCATCAATCATATCATCGTGAGAATATCATATTATCAGTGATACTTACAAACAACCTCTTATGTGTACCCAGAAAAATATGTGACTGAATTTGCTGAGATGCTGTATTCAAAAGTATGGAATACGTCTCCTCCGGTATTTGCTGCTCATCCTCATGAGACTGTTTGATTTGAATAACAAACCCTACAGAGCACTGAGGGCACAAGGGCTTAAGCCACTTGTACTCACAAGAAATATTCTTGAAGAGTAACTGGAAACACAACTTTGGAGAGGTCTGGCAGATATCTGAATAATCACTTTTTTGACACACTTCTCACGCTGAGGAACTAAAGCTAAGGGATATTACAGAATTCTTACCATCTTACTTTGACGTGTATTCAGTGAATTTCATAAGCTTGTCTTCATAAACCAGTAGATTACGCAGCTCCTTTGCCATTTAACTGAATTATTTAAACTGAGAAAGAAAAATACTTTAAAGCATGACAAATTTTTTTTTAAAAAGTCACATGAAAAGTCACATCATGTTTTGCATGATTCAAAGAAGTACAGCGTCTGAACTATTCCACTTGTCAACAATTTAGCCTAAATAGCTCATTAAGAAGATGCTCCTGGAATTCTGAATGAATGTTACTCTTCGTCCCCACATTCACAGTGGTCATTTCAGAGCTATTGAACTACAGAAGATCTGATACTCACCTGTCTGCTTGCTCTAGCAGTGAGTGCTGACTGTAATGGAGTGCTTCATGGCAGTGAAATCTAGAGACTGCACAGCTTTATCCCACTGAACATTGCTTGTGATTGGGAATTTAGGGTATTGTAAGAGAATAACAAACATTTCAGAGTTTTCTTAACAAATTGACAGGGCTAACAACATGCATATATTTTGGATTAAGGAGTTTCACGTATTGCAGAGCAGGGAACCATGATTACTGAAAGCTCTAGAAAGTACTTCTGATATACAGAATAAGGCCTCTGAGAAAACAGTGTTAATAATTTTCTCCTGCTCTCTTTACTTAAAAAGTAACTTGTGGTGATGAATTCTTTAAGGAAAAGTATTGATAGGCTGTATTCAAAGGGCCTGGCATTTGCCAGTATGCTAACAGATTCTCCACCAAAAAAAAAAAAGTCCTTAAAAGTAGATATTTTTGTTGCTGTTGCAAGTATTCAAATGAATATTCTTCTAGCACAAATGGTTAGGATGAATGGATGACTTCTCACTTTTTCAAAAATAAAACTATTGAAGAGAATTAGCAGTTGCCTAGAAACACCATAATTTTTTTACTTGCTGTGTAGTTAAAGTAGAGATGTTTCCCTTCAATGATTTTAAAGACTCAAACTGGTCTTTCACAAACACAAATCTTTTGAAGCTTGTCTGCAGATTTGACAAATGTTATTTATAAAGGAATATACAATTTAATCACGGGAAGTTATGCAATATTTGAGGAGTGAAATTAACTGAAAATTTCAATACATTTCTTCTTTTTTATAATATTCTTCTTTGGGATTATGATGGTTTTTCCTAAGTGTAAAGACAGAGTCAGTAGCTGAGGCATAGCTTTTACATGTGAGCTTATACTGGATAGAGAACTCAATCAAAAGATACAGCTCTAAAATCATTATCATCACAATATTGTCATGAGTTTATGTGGTACATCTTTTATTTGCTATATTTCTCTCTTATTTTTTTCCAAAATATAACTTTGAAATAGTTTATGCATGATATAGTATATTATAGTATTTACAGTGAGTTTGGCTCTTCAATCAATAGCCCGTGATAGCTGCAAAGGAAAACAGGAAGCATTGCTTCAGGTTGAGGTTTCCTGTAAACTGAGAGCACATGTTGGCAAACACTTTCTTCTTCTTTCCCATTTCCATTCATCTTAATATCAGTTTTGTTTACAGCACGAGTAAATCTGCATGCAAGGAAAACCAATCTGTGTCACATCTTAAAGAAAAATAATTCAGTAATCAGACAATGCATTTCTGGGCAAATATAACAAGCCTGCAGTGGAAGTGAAAAGCAGGGGAGCATAAGACAAATGGCTCAGAAATGTGCTGCTGCAGAGCCTCAGGAAAATGGCCTTATACATACGAAGAAGTGCAGCAGTCAGACTTGCCTGTGAGCTCAGGAGGTCTTGTAGATGTAATTATGAGATCATCAGCAGCCAAGGCAAAAGCTTCATGCCTTTCACACACCTCATGCTTATCACATACTTTACTGTGTTTCCCTACGCAGAAAGCAATTTTCAGCTAAGCAATGTAAAGGATTGAGAGAAAGGACAGCAAAGGCCATTTCCACAAAAGAATGCCAAAGGGTTTTGTCATGAGGGGAAGCACATATTAATGCCACCTTGGTGTTGAGACCCCAACTACTTCTGGTGCTGAGAAACCCAAATCTGGAGTATCCCATACTTCATCTGTAGCTGGTGAGAGTTTATGTATGAAAATCCACCATGAAAATTTACTCTTAAACTTCAGTTGTCATAAACACAGGTTTTCACTGGTTGGCCCAAAGCAGTTAAAGTTAAGCATTCTCCTTTTGTAATTTCTACACGTTCAGGGAAATCAGGATCTGTTATTTGCCAAACAATAATTTTAGTATCATCCTACTTGAAACACTGTATGGCAGTTATTTTATAGCATGAGTATGAGGACCTTAGAGCTTGCACTTGTTTCCATTTGATATAACTGACGTGAAGTATGGGGAGGATCACACACTTTTTTCTGAATGCGAAAGAATGAACATGCATTTCTCCTGAGTAATCTGACTTCACTGAGAAAGAAATGGGTGTTTATCCATGATTTCTACAGTCATGTTCAATATTCCTTGAATCTGCAATAGAAATGCAAGTAGTTTCAAACAATACACACACATTTGGGAAGTTGCATCCTTTTATTAGTCACTTTTTTATCAGCCTACTGCTGAATATTAGTGATGAAAGTAATTTAGGATCTTCTCAGCTGGTGATATAGGTTGTGGTTACAGGATGTTCTGATTGCAGATGATTTTTGCAATGAATTAGCTTCATTTTTGGTGATGGTTCAAAATAATTTCTTTCAGTGTGTGTGAACTATGCCAATTTTCATATACCTGATTTCAGAGAAAGTAAGGTAACTAAATATAGCATCACGTCATGATGCCCTAATTCCTCCCCAGAAATTTTAAGTCGTTTAGGATAAACTTGGTTCCTGGGGAGATTTTCTGACCAATTTCCCAACCAAAAAGCCTTGATAAAAATCTGAACTTCAGGGCACTTTACATAAACTAGTAATCATTTTGAGGTCAGCTCTTCAGTAATTTTTATATGTAATCCTTATAAGTAATTTGACCAGGAGCATGGTTTGTAAAGGCTGGGGGTTTTGGTGTTTTAGTGGTTAGGGTTTTGGTGGTTTTTTTTTTGGTTTGGTATAGTTTGGTTTGGTTTTTTTGGTGGGGGGGTGNCTAGTTTTCAAGTCTGTTTGTTTATTTTTCCCCAGAATTACCTAAGGTTTCAATTATTAAAAGAATGAGTATGAATTTTGACTCACATTATCTAGATATTTTAATGCCATAAAAATTAACCCAATGTTGTTCAGAAATGTGACCACCACTTAATTCACTAAGAATGCACTGCATGTAGGCCAGACCAAAAGAATTTTTTGTCGTGTTTTATCTCCAGGAAATCTAGCATTCTGGCAGTGCAATATAGTGAAAAGTGAAAGTGCTGAGCCATGAATGCTACTCCAGTCACAAAAAGAAGTGTCCTGATGTGTGGCTAAACCTCTTCAAGCTGTTGTTCTTAAAATGGAGATGGACTGTGGATCCTAGCAACATGGGCAACTCTGGAAGCACATGTTTCTCTCATCCTTTGTACGTCACACTTTAAGCTATATATTTTCATCCTTTGTGTGGAAGTGCTGCATTTTTGCCAGACCCTCTTGTATGTGTTGACTGTCAAATGCATTGCTCCATGACAAAACAATTGCTCAGGCTCCGTAACAGCATTCCTGTCAAAGTAGAAGAGAGCAGACATACATCAATCTGGTTTGCAAATGAATGCTCTTGACATATGTTCTTGTGTTCTTGTTAAGTAGAAAATTGCATGTTGCAAGGCTCTAATATAAATACATTTAGATTTCTAAAATGGAAAAAGAGGTAACTTTCAATTTGTCAGACTGTAAGGAATTGTCAGGATTTCCTGAATTTCAACAGGACGATTCTGTCCCTATTCTTTTCATAGTTCCCGTTACAAGGACCTCTGAATCCTCTCATCATGCAGGTCAGTCAAGGTGCCATGCCGGAAATGCTACATGCCTGCTTCAGTATGGAAATTTCTGTTCACTTTGAAAGCAAAATATGTTACAGCATTTCCCCCTAGGACCAGCACCAGTACAAATTAGTTCAGATTTGGCTAAAAAGGGGTCACAGAAAAAGTATGCTGAAGGTTTCCCCTGCTCCCTTGCCCTTCCAAGGGCCTGTCTTGCAAGTACACCAAATGCTATCAGGCACTGCCAGCCAGCTGACACTGTGATGCTGTGACTACTTATCTTTTCAGAACTCACTTCTTGTAAATATAGAGGCTGTCATATTGAAGGGGAATATGCAAAGACTAAAAATGTCAGCATTAACTGCTATAGCAACTCTGAAAATTCTGGTGTTAAAATTAAACACTTTTGTTTACATTTGCCCTTTTCTCCAGATGGAAAAATCCCAACATCACTTGTTACATTTTGCTTATAGAGAAAATACTCAAACATATGTACATTTTTTTCCATATAAAATCTTTAAATCAAATTAGGAATCCCAAACAAACTGACTGTCATCTGAACTTTGTGAAAGATTGTAAATATGAAGTGACAACGCTGCACAGATAAGTTTTGTAGGTAGAACTGAACAATGTGGTTTGGAAAGTAGACAGAAATTGCCTTCAACTCCTGCTTATCTCAGCAGTTATTAAAATGCTTTATTTCCAAAATAGCAACTAGCAATGATCTATGTGGAGAAGTAAAAGCTTGTAAAATGTCACCCACTGAAACAATCAAAGGAATTTTAAGGGTGCATTTAAGAGGCACAGAACATGTTCTTTGATGACTTAGAAATTTAAAACAGATTTATCTGGGAAAGGGGGGAATAAAAATTTATAATAAAATCAAAGACCATGCACTGAGATTCCCACCTTGTTATCAAGACTCCAGCTGAATCTAGCTAAAACCCTGAGTTATTCTAATATGTAAGAGAGAATTTAAAAATAATATTAGAGAACCTTACAAATTTTCATTTCTACACTCTTTTGGACAGCCTTTCTTACTGCTTTAATTTAATGTGGAAATGAAGGCTGTAAAGCATCAAGTCATGCAGGATAGAGCAGAGGACACCAATGCTGCTGCCAGCTCAGTGCAAGGGGCAGCCCTGCAGTGTTTGCTTGTTCTCACACATGTGACCAGCCTGAGCTGGTCACCACAAGGAACCCTCTAGGACTGCCCCATGGCTCCCTCCAGTCACTGGTAGATGAGTGTGGAAGGAGAATTACTGCATGCATAAATCTTGTTCGTACTGAGTTCTGGGAGAGGGTTTGAATGTCTTCCAAGAGCCTAGAGATGCACCAAAGTCCCAGGGTGTAAGCTGCATGAGAATTAAATGTAAAATAAATATTGAAGACTTCTGACTTCAATGGAAATTAGCTCTGCTTCACCTGGTCTAGATACCTGATTCAAGTCTCAAAACTATAGATTTAGCTTTGAGACATGATCCTGCCATAATAGAATGTCTCTTTAATAGGGTCGAAGTATACACACCTCTTGACAGAGACAGAGAAAATAAGTGAGTTACAAGAAAAGAGTTTGCTCATTTTTATGTAGTCAGGTACTGCTCAATGAACAGCTAAATTCAGTGCTAAAATGGTGAGAGAATTTATGCCTTTGTTCTGTTGAAAGTAACAGCAATCAAAAGCAACTACATTTTTACTGGCTTCAGAAGCCACTTCAAGAGCAGTGAGAAAGATAGGGGGAAGCTACTGGTTCATGTGATGAAGGATGAACACTGTATCCATCACTTTTCGTAATGGAAACTCATCAGAGTTTGCGATTACTTACACTTTCAGAACTGCAACACAAAAATGAAATGCTATGCTGCATTATAGGTGCTGTCTCTTCACAGCGCATGGAAAATGTGTGGGAGGTAAGACGAAGTTGGGAATTTCAACAAAGCAGGGAGCTGTGCTCCTTAACAGGCTTCACCTTCCCTTTCTCACTTTGTCACAGCTGTCAGCTCATCTCAAATTATGGAAATGCTTTCAATATGCCTTTCTGCATTAGCCTGTCATTAGTTTTACACTTGGTTCTTTCATGAGTGGCTCTTAATTACTGCAATTTTGTTCCGTGGTCTTTGATAAATATACAGACACTCCTCTTTTCATGCTTTAGTCCTATGGAATTGAAGGCAATGACTCCAGCAGCTGCAAATGAAGTTAACACAGGACAAAAATAAGCCACCTTACGGATGATTAGGTACCCATTATGGATCCCACTTTTGTTAAGTTATTTCAGAAGATAAGGCTTTGATATGAATTAAAGAAAGGTAAGTGTCCAGCAGAGAATCACAGAATGTGCTGAGTTGGAAGGCACCCGCAAGGATTATCGAGTCAAACTCTTAGCCTTGTGTGGAGGGAAAGGAGAACAAAATAAGACTTCACTGCATTTTATTTGGACTGAGTTGTGGCTTCAGTCCAGTTTCCTGGACAGTTCTCTGTTGTGAGTAGGTATTAGATGCCCGTGCCTGCTTGCCAGCATGAGTGGCCTGCAGGAATAGCTGTAGCTGTGTAACACTTGCAGAGATGGACAAGGGGTGATACACTTCGGTAACTCCCAATGGACAAAACCAAAACACTGAACAGAGTTACAAACACAAATATTGTTCTGAGGATAACTTCCAGTTGACAGCTTCAGAACAAGTAAGTTCAAAGGCAGAGTGACCCTAACTAAAGGCGATCCCCATAGGACAACTGTATTTCCAGGTTTTTGTTTCTTTGGGGTTTTTGTTTGTGGTTGTTGTTATTGTGTTTTGTTGATTTTTTTTTTTTTTCAAGTGATCCATGAAGATAAATTCCCTCTGCTAGCACTGTTTCTCTCCTTTCTATTTCAGGCAGAAATCATTAAAGTCAAAAGCATGCAAAGATTTTATATGACTAAATTAATTACACTTTTAAGCCTGTCAGAGGGACACTTAAAGTGTGAGATCTATACAGTGGTAGGGGTAAGCCTCTGTAAATATACACAGATAACAGTTTTCTAGAACGTGTATATATATTTTGCTACTGAATTCTCAGCTACAAACTTCTAAACCTAGAACCATTCAATTGCACTTCAAATTGCAAGGGGACCGAGCTGCAGAACTCATTGATCTCAGTGTGAATTGCATGGCAGGGAAGGATATATTCCTCTACAAATGTATATATACTTGTCCAGTCACTTCTTTTTAGTTTTTTGGTATTTCTGCTTACTGAAGCATTTTATGTAAATTGAAATGATTGGAAGTTTCTGTAGCAGAAATTTTGCTATTGTTCATGTTCCTATGATTAATGTTTCCATAATTTGTAAGAGATTCAATGCTATCATTCTACAGATAAAAGCATTATCTCTGCAAACGTGGCCTCCTGAGATCCTAAATTGAGGTATTTAATTCTATTAGAGGATGAAACACAAATACAATATAAGAAAAAAAGCACACTAGGCTTTTTTGTTACTAGGGTCCTAGCCCACCATCAGACTTGGCAGCCTCTTGTACACGGTGTAAACACAGGCCAAGAAGTCGAATGGATCTCAGAGACCTACTACCCCTGTGTCAGTTGAGAGAAAGGAATGAAAGGAAGATGAATTTACAGCAATGGCAAGCAGAATCCACTCAGACAACTGTGTAAGATGCTTGTTTAAAAATGTAACAATAGAGTTTGGCAGTGGTATCTTTTGTTGATGATGAAAGAGGTGTGATGTGTAGGGGGGTGAGCTCAGCTCCAGAAGAGCAGAGAAGCAGTATTCACAGTAGGATATACAGAAGGTGGGTGGCTAGAACAGTGCTGAGTTCCTAATTTTTGTTTACTGAAAGTACATAATTAAAAAAAAAAAAAGGCAACATCTGTTTTGGATTTGCCTAGGTTTCTAATGGCTGTCATCTTAACTCTGACTTCTAGCACGGGTTCCACTGAATTCATTAAGCGTCTCAAGTCAAAAATAAGGACATTCCCAAATTTTTCCTCACACAATAAATATAATTGCCTGTGTCAAAAATGTGCACTTCCTATGAGTTATGATTTATTTGATAAAACTTTAGGAAATTGCACTGTACAAAGTGGAGCATGTGCTGCAATCAGTCAAAGATTACTCAAACCAGACCTTCCATAAACTATTACTGTTAATTGAAACTGATATTGCTGAAACTGGGAGGATTTCTGAAGGGTCAATGAATGGTGATGGTGATGATAATATTTAATGGCATCCTGTTTCCAGGAAAGGCATCTTGATCTCACAGGTTTTAGCAGATTGTCAAATTGAATTGCTTTGATTAAACTTTGAGTTGCAAACCAATTGTTCCCATGATCAAAAATATACTAGTTGACAAAGCAAGCCTTGTTTAATTCCTTTGACATTTGTTCAAAAACAAATCCTGTGACTGGAAATACTTTGCACCAGCTTCTGCCAGCAAGGTGCTCTGAGCCATTCTGACTCTGACAGCATGGGCTTCCCCAAACAGTTTCCTAGCTTCAGTGATGTTTGTATCCTCCCCTTTTCCCACCAACAAGTTGATAACCTATTTTCCAGGGTAAGCAGTAAATTTCTTCCTGGTTTTTAATACTTACCTGCATATACAGTGGGTCTGGGCATGGACCCCATGGAGGTAGTCACTTGTGCACCCTGTCCTTACACTTCTCCATCCTTTCTCTGTGTGATATTTGGCCATATCAAATAAGCCTTTTCTGCTCTAGGTAAAGGAAGACGCACAAAATCTTCACAGCAGTTATTTCTCTCTGTCGCCCTGCGTTTCTTCAAGATCTCCTGTATTTCTTGCTAGGCCTGGAAGCACAACTTGCCTATTTGCTAATGTAGTGCCATAGTTGGCTGTGGGGTATCAACAGCACAAGAAGTGACTGTCAGGTAATCTCCTGTGACCCAAGGGCTGGCATAAATTAGAGCAGCTATAGGATAGCTGCCGTGTGTACTCACCAGCTGTGTGAGACTAGCACAGCAATTCTTTTTTCAGTGTCTCCATACAGTTTTGCTAGCTCTATGCCATTCAGAAAAAGTGAAAATATGCCCTAACAACCTCTCACAGCCCCACTGTGGCCTGTTAGCAACCATTGTTCCTATTCTGTTGCTCTACAGATACAGGCACTGTCAATATTGCAGCCTTCTCTTAGCCTTTTAGGATTGTAGTCCCAGTAACAAAGCTTACTTAAGTGGATAGTTCATAGTCCTTCCCTTACAACAGCTGCAGAATCCTGCTGCCTGCAAACCTGTTCAGTTCAAGCAACCTGCTCCCCTTCCCCTGAAGCTTCCCCTTTCTAACCTCAGCAATCACTAGCCCCTTACCAGGGATGAAGTTTTATAAAGAGCTCATAAAAGCACATAAGAAAATTGGCTGTAATTTTTTTTAAGCTTTCAGTAAAACTACATCCAGTAAGCCAAATCCTTTGCATTCATAATATGGTTTCTCCTAGATGATGATTTTTACACCACTTTTCCAAAAGTTGATCTTACCCATGCCACAACAGCAAAGACACTACAAAGCTTTTGAGAAAATTTAGGCATTTCAAATGATCTCTAGTGTAGCTTTAATCATCCAAATAATGTCATCCAAATGACATTCATCCCTTACTCTAATCCACTTTCCTGCAGAATTTCGTTTTAATAAAAAAAGTCCCTGCAGAAAATCTTAAAAATCCTCCATTAAAGCCTTCTGTAAAGATGGGTTCATCTATAAATGGCCCATGACATAGTACAAATTCCTTCAGACTTACTCTCAAAATGAGGGCAGATGAAGAGGCAACTGTGATTCACTCATATGGTTGAATGACAGTGGTACACATTCCAAAAATCCTTTCTAAAACTAGAGTTTTTTTAAAAAAAATTGTATCACAGAAATATGGTTTATGTAGAGTATGGCCTACTGCAGTCTATCTTATCAGTCTGATTAACGAATCCTATCTTATTAGCAAATAGCACTTTCTGAATCACTTCATTTTGATAGAGACCTTCTTCAATATAGAAGTGAGCTTGTGTATCAAAATAACATAAACATATCCTGCTTTCAAGGACTGCTTTTCAGTTTCTCAGAAACTAATTGAAATTTCAGAAAAGGCAAGTGGTTCCACAATTTTCTATCTCTTTATGCCCAACGAATCTCATCCAGTCAAGGTGTGTGAGAAAGAACAGGAAACTCTGGTTCACATCAAATTTTTTTGGAGGACAAGATGGAAAATACTAAATAATCATAAGTTAACTACTACTACTGTGGTACCACGTAGGCTTCTACGTCAAGTAGCAGAAACTTTATGCCACAGTGATGCTGCTCATTGGGCAGGAACCATATTAGCATTATGCTCCTCCTTTAGTCCTGAAATGGTCTCAAAGATTGTTTGGAAGTTAGGTTACGGCTTTATGTGGTCTGACTCATGTCAAAATTTGGTAAGTGAACACAGAAAGATGGTGTCAATATGCCACTGTGGTGATAGGGGCAATCTCTCTAATTCCAGAGACATGTAAAACACAATCTGTATTACTGATACTACGGTGTGAACTCTGAAATTGCTACAGTAATCTGGAATGTACAGCTTGCCATTACAAGATCACTTGTTTTTTAGTTATAGGAAACCTTAGAGAATTTTATATTGAGTTCTAACAGGTGCTTCAGTCTTACAGGTATTCCTTAATAGCTTAATAAAACTGTCATATTTAGCTCGTCCTAACTGTCAAATGCCACCAGCAATAATTTAATTGGTCACTTGCTGCCTTCCAGAGCTTTTACCTTTACTAATCTGGTTTGACAGCCTTATAGTGACACAAATTTGGCATCTATTTGTTGCCACTACTATTGACCAACCCATTCAGCCTGTTAAAATGACCCATAGTAGACAAAAAAGAAAGATTATATAGAGCAGTAACTGAAGGAGCCATTTGTTCCCTTTCATAGGAGGAAATGTCACTGCCTAAAAAACCCTCAAGAAATGACAAAACACAGGTTCTCTTATATCTATAATCCATATGAATAGAAATACATACAGAACATTTTCTATCAGTGTCAGTGACATTTGCCTCAGTACTTTTTCTTTTGTCATCAGGAAAATACTATTGCTCTTTGGTGCTCTAGACTAGGTTTGCAGGAATTGAAATTCAGCCAAAGTTCTGTCTATAATTACCTGATGCGACTAAAAAAGCACATGAAAGGGGCAAATAAATTCACTATTCAACAGCAGTTTGATCACAATCCCAGGTTTTGAAATCCCAAATATGCAATACATTAGTTTCTCAACATAAGTATCACAGCACTTAACAGATCCCTCTGGGCACACTGGTGGTCAATTACTGTCTCAGTTCAGTCCTCAGCAGGTACCTGACTTCTTAACAACAGCAGCACAGCAGTTGATCTTAGAAATAACAAAAAAAAGGCTTCTCTGAGATGCTCCATACCTCTTCTGCCCGCTTGTTGTCTTGTCCCTGTGGCATATTTGCATCATTGAGTACCCTGATGCAGGACAAGACAGATCCTGGACAGGAGGTTTTTTTGCACCTGTATTCACTCCACAGATGTTTCTCAATCCAGCAGCTTTTAGCTGTAGAAATTACATGTGAAAACAAATGCAGATTACCAAGTCAAAGAGAAATCAGTGGATTCTACCCAACTTTCAGCAGGGTTTGGGGAAGGAGATAATTCAAGACAGCCAGCATGGCTTCACTTCTTGCCTGACCAATCCACCGGCTTTCTACAATGGAGTGACTCCAACACTGGACAAGAGAAGAGCTATGGATATAATCTACCTGGGTTTCTGTAAAGCCTTTTACATGGTCCACCACAATGTCCTTTGTTCTAAATTGGACTTGATGAGTGGACTGTTCAGTGAATGAAAAGTTGGTTGGATGGTGGCATCCAGAGGGGAGCTCAGGGTCCTGATGGAGATCAGTGACAAGTGGTGCCTCTCAGGGGTCCATACTGGGATCAATGCTGTTTAGTATCTTCATCAATGACACAGATGAAGGGATCAAGTGCACGCGCAGCAAGTCTGCAAATGACGCCAAGCTCAGCGGTGCTCTTGACACACCTCAAGGACAGGATGCCATCCAGAGGGACCTGGACAAGCTCATGAAGTGGGCCCATGGGAATCTCACGAGGTTTAACAAGACCAAGTGCAAGGTGCT
The DNA here is from genome assembly GCA_013397055.1 of Pachycephala philippinensis. Lineage (NCBI taxonomy): Eukaryota > Metazoa > Chordata > Aves > Passeriformes > Pachycephala > Pachycephala philippinensis. The sequence continues at coordinate 14,960 of VWZT01000767.1, forward strand.
GCACCTGGGTTGGGGCCACCCTCGGTATCAATAGAGGCTGGAGGATGAGCAGATTGGGAGCAGCCCTGGAGATGAGATTTGGGGGTGCAGGTGGGTGAGAGGCTGGACATGACCCAGCCATGGGCACTCACAGCCCAGAAAGCCAAACGTGTCCTGGGCTGCATCCAAAGCAGCGTGGGCAGCAGGGGAGGGAGGGGATTCTGCCCCTCTGCTCCGCTCTGGTGAGACCCCACCTGGAACTCTGCATCCAGCTCTGGGGTCCCAGCACAGGAAGGATGTGGAACTGCTGGCGTGGGGAGAGGTCCAGACATGTTCAGAGGGATGGAGCATCTCCTCTATGAAGACAGCCTGAGAGAGATGGGGTTGTTCATCATGCAGGAGAAGGCTCCATGGAGACCTTACAGAAGCATTTCAGTACCTCAAGGGGGGCCTGTAAGAAAGATGGGGACAAACTTTTTTTGCCAGTTCTGTTGCAATAGGATGAAGGATAATGGTTTTAAACTGTAAAAGAGCTGACTTACATTAGATATAAGGAAGAGGGTCTTGTTTCAATGAGATTGGTAAATTACTGAAACAGGTTGTCCAGGGAGGTAGAAGATGTCCCACTCCTGAGAACATTCAAGGTCAGGTTGGATGGGGTTCTGATCTAGTTGATGATGTCCCTGGTCATTGCAGGGGGCTGGACTAGATGACCTTTAAAGCTCACTTCTAAGCTAGACTGTTCCATGATTCTATGATCTTCAGAGGTCCCTCCCCATCTCAGCTATTCTGTGTATGATTCCATAAAATGGAATGTCTATGGAGCTAAGCACCCTTCCGCTTCTTCAATGTTTTCTCTCAGTTTCCAAGACTTTTGCCTTCTTGTGTCACTGAGCCCTTTAACACCTGCTGAATCCGTGAGTCCTGTATACTTCAGACCTAATTTTGGAGATGTATTTTCAATCTCAAAAGGTTTTGTTTCTGTTCCTGGCAATAAACTCAAGATGTCATAAGAAGGGACTGAGAGAAGTGATAATAAAATTCAGGATTTAAAGAGAGTGACAGGCAAATGGCTTGCAACGGAACTGGGAACTAATGCAACAAAATGCTGTAGTTCAGCAATTTTACACATCAGTGATATCATTAGTATCTAACTTCGTATTTGTATGAATTAGCTAGAAAGACTCTGAAAGATAATTTTATCTGGGATATATGATTTTGGTTTAAATCCATAAGCTCATAACAAAGTTTGTTTGAAAAAATATATTCATTGGTATGATGATATTAAAAGGAAATAAAATTCCTTAGTTCTCTAAATTAGTCACCAGTACCTAAGTACAGCAGATGCTAGAAATTGAAAGTGTGGGGGAAAGAAAGATGGGACAAGACTGCAGAAGTTCCTGCTGACTGGCAACTTTTTGTAATTGGAGGATATTTTAACAACAAAAAGATAAATTCACATGTGTGATAGGATTGGTACTGCCATTTTGTTTACCACTTTACTTCAAATGTTAGTATTAAAGAGGACTCCCATATGATTTACTCAGTTCAGAAACACAAAATCACAGTAACACAGTATCTTACTAGATATTTTCCATGCAGGGAGGAGGCAAAAAATGGGAAGACAAATGTAGGTACTTCATGCTCTGATAAAAAGCAAACAAAAGAAAGAATATTTTAGTATTAGCTTGGCTTTTGGTTCCTCCACCACACCGAGGTAAAGCAGTAGGATACAGTGCTACAGAAATGCTTTTTGTAATGTTTCGCTTGTTTCTTGAATGGCACTATGAAGCATTCTGTAGCCAGGGCATAAGTTACATTTATGCTAGTCCTTCAGCTGCTTTTTGTTAAATATTTTTCAATTATTCCTTTCTTCCTGAAGCTTCTTTTCTTCTATTTCTTGTGCTATTTTTTCACATATAACTTTAGTGTCTACTGTAATTAAATTTTGCATTTAAACAGGTACTCTCTTTTCGGCACTGTATCTTCTCCTTCCTTTCAAATCTATGTCCTTTAGTTACTTGCTCTTGTCCTTACATATCAAGGCTAGTAAAATTGCTTATACACACACAGTCTGTCTACTTCACATGCAAAAAAAAAAAAAAAAAATTCCATTTTCTTGACTCCTTCTATGTTTTCCCACACACTTTCTTTCCCATCACCCACCAGTATCTGGTCCTGTCATATACCCAACATTTATGGTTTGTTTTTACTGCTTCTTTTGCCTGGTGCCAAGCTCAATCCAGGAAGACCTGGTAGCTCCCTGATGAGCACAGCAACATGTCAAGCCTAAAAGAAAAAGAAGAAATAGAACCTTTTCTTTGGTTTCTTGCATGCTCCCTTCTTTGCCCATGCCCACGTTTCTTTCAGAGTGGGCTCTCTTCGAAGCGTGTTCCAGGTTAAATCTTGATCTCTCTCGTCTCTTTCACACGTGAGCGCAAGATTCAGGGATCTGCCCATGTGTCTGTTCCTTAAACATCGGTTGACTGTGGCAGAAGTTATGACTGATACATTTTTACAAGCAAGACAAATCTTCTGCTACCAGCAGTTCTGAAGTGCACAACAGGGTTTCCCATTCAGTTTTACCAGAGACATCTCCCTATAACCTTTTTTGTTAAAAGCACCTGTAGTCTCTGGATGTCCTCCAGTAATAGCACACGCTGGAGGAATGGCTCATTGCTTGGTCCCAGTTAAACAGATTTGCTCAGCTTCATAAACAGAAAATATTCAGTTGTAACTCATTCATTCTGTATTTCCTACCAAGCAAAACCGTTGTATGAATGCAACAAATAAATTACCATAGGTGAACTTTGTTCCAGCCACACAGCTGTGGTTGCAAGGTTACATCAGCTGAAAACTACTGTCCAGAAGCCTTTGTTTAAAGGAACTTCATCATTTAAAGTAGTGATGTGCCACGTAACAGTGCAATTTATGAAGCTACAACAGAAAACTAAAGCATCTTAGGCACAAAACACTAAAGAATCTGTGACACAAAGTGTCAAAGATCCCACTTAGTTAAATAACAATAAAATTAGTGTCATGTCTAAAAAGAGGAGGGACTAAAATTGCCAGCTCAGCTATAACTTCAAAAAATGTGGGCTTGCTGGTCAGAACAAATCAGGTGTGGAAGGTCTATAGTTTTGATATTGCTCCAGATGGCCCCAGCATTTGTCTGCATGTACAAGTGGAATGCTAAGGGGAAAAGCTTTCAGGAAGAAAAGTAAAGCAGAGTTATTTGAAAGAAGTTTTATCTTCCACTCTCTGAAAAAAAAAAAAAAAGACAACACACCTATCTGGATTTAAATCTTTACTATCTATTTTGTCACCTATGAAACATTTTTTACTGCATTCTTCACCTTTTTCTTCAAGAGCTGGTAGCAGTTTTCAGACTGCACTGTGCTTGCTCCTAGCAATCACACACTAAGCATTAAGGGCATCCCCAGATGCCATGATGTCTTGCACAAACTCAGGCTTCTACTTCTTATGCTGAAATTGTCCTTACCTGGTAGCAGGTCTGAGTTTTGGTTTTGAGGCTGAACTATACCCAGCAATTCTCTCTGGTCACTCACAGTTTGACCACCATCTTCAAAGCATTTAGTTAGCTAATCTTTTCTTCGGCTAACAGTGTATGGACAGATGTGAAGAATAAGCAGAGTCTATTGCTCCATTATTACCCTAATCAAGAGTGAGAGCAAGTGTGAAGGCTTCCCAAATAACCAGTAGCAACAATGTTAATAATCTCAAGCAAAAGCATTTTTTTTAATTATTCATTTTATTCTTTCCTCTTTTTTTTTTTTTTTTAATGAAATCACCTAAAGGCAATTTACCTGCTCTATGTAAAATGGCACCAATGTTAGCTAGAATACACCTCTTTTAGGTGCATCCATTGAACCCATTGCATTTCTGGGGTGTCCTTTTTAAAGGGGTGCTTACAGTGGGTGTGCCTAGATGTTGCAGCAGGAGATATATTTAATGCACTTGTCTACCACCTGATTATGTCACCAGCCTCTGAATCTGAAGATCTGTCTCTCACATGTTTAGATAAATCTTGTCCAGTAAATCTTGCCTGCCATATGAAGCTCGATGTTATGCCTGTATCTTTGCAGTCACTTAAAATCATTGCTAGACATGGCTGATTTGTGAAGAACACTACCACACTGAAGGCATGTTGTGCAGAGCTGAGGACATCTTCCCTCCAGCCCTACAAAAGAAACAAAACTCAGCAGCTTACAGTATATAGCACATCGTTGGATCTCTGCCTACATGGTTAAGCTCTCCACTAACACTAAGTAAATACTGATTCAGCAAGGACGCTTTTAATTTATCTTTAAAGTTCCTACAGATAGCAAACATCTGTTGAATAATAAGGTGACTAGAAAATAAGGATGTAAAATAACAGTTTGTAGGGTGTAGCTAATATATATGCTGTTTTACATCTTAATAACCATTATTTCTTTTATTAAAATCATAGAACTGGTAAGTTCTAATTTTTGCCTTTTTTGAAGGCAAAAAAGAGAGATAATTCAAGCAAATTTCCAGATTCTGTTAATTTTCCCAGATTTAAGCATGACAAAATTTTTTGAATTTCCTTGCTTTGGCGCGATTCTAGTATGAAGGAGACCAGAGGAAGAACTGAAGTAATAATATTCAGAACACTTTTAACTTACAGTGACAGGCAAATGGAAACAATTTGAAGTAGGACTGGAAACTCATTCACTAAAATATTCTAGTTCAGCAGTTTTGTACGGCAGTGAAATCATAAAACTGTAACAGAAATACCATGCTAGCTCAAAAAGTTTCAATTCTATAGTAATACACACTGCAAATGGGAAGACCCAAAAAAAAGAAAAATACGAAATTGAGAGTGAGTCATGACAAGTCAACTTATTAATCAAGTGTATAAATGCTGACAGAAGAAGATTAAAATTATTCTAAGAAATGACTGAATTAAAAACGGACTATACATATTACAGATGTACAACAGACTACAACCTTCAGTGATACTCAGTTATTGTAAATAGTTAGACTTAGTGAAACATCTCATTTTGCTGCAGTTTAGGACCATAATTATCACTGGTACTGTAACATCATGGCTAATTTTTATGTGTATCTACCACAGATTTTTTTTTTTCCTGATTTGATTATCTTTTAAAAATAGAGCAGAAACATAAACCTTTCCCCCAGTCAGTCACTCACCAATTTTTAGTCCTTATTTTTTTCCCATAAATTTTAACTGATTTCAAGTTGCAGGAAAATAAGATATAGACTACACATGTGGGGGTTTTTTGTATCTTAAAGCTGGCATCATTCTTTGGAGCAAAATGTTTGATGGAGCAAACTACATCTTAAGAAGTAATTGTAGTGATTAGTTAAGACAGCAAAAGAAGTTTAAATTGCTTATTTGCCTCTGTTTAGAAGAAGTGTTTTTTAACTTATGCTGCTTGCAACTCTCTACAGTTACTGAGGATATGCACTACACTCCTATGAGTCATTTTACCAGCACTGTAATTTTTTGCAAGAGGCACTGTCAAGCACACAGTAGAGCAAAGGCTCCAGAAGGCACATTCATGCACGCCTGGTCTTTGGTGAGTGCAGAAGGTGCCTCTCCATGTACTGCTTTTTGGGAAGGCTATTTGGCACCTTCTTCCCCAACATGTCCCATGATATGGTAGGACCCAATCACGTGATGCAGGACCACAAGCCCCATGAAGTGGAAGGACTGATGGTTTTGCCCCTTCCTTCAATATTCCCTTTGAGAGCAAACAGGGAAGGGGTGTGGGACCAGGCTCTCTTTTCCCCTGGGGACAGTGAGAAACATGATCTGCATAAGACAACCTGCCACCCCACTCAATGAATCCTCAGTTTGGCACCCTCCTTTCATTCCTCCCAAGCCCTGACTAGAATGGCCCTTTTGCTTCTCCAGAGCAGCTGGTGGCAGCAAGTACAGCTCTTCTGCACTGGCTTGAGTTCATAGCTTGAAGGAGAGGCTCTGGGCAGCACAGGTGGCAGCACAGGGATGACTTGGGCACAAGGTACCAACTCCTGTGGCCCTCTGCCTTTCTTCAGCTTGAGAACCAGTACCTTGATGCAGGGTATCCTCATCAAGTCTTAGAAAGCCCAACCTGATGTTTTCTCTTCATCCAGAAGATGCAAACCTCTATTAAGTTAAGTACTGTGAATGGGAAAACGTACCATGATGTGGTGGTTTGGGCATTTCTGAGGTTTCCGAGTAGTGAATGCTGAGATTTTTTTTTAAGACTGGCAGTGTCTGAAAAGCCAAAGTGTGAACAGTTCACAACCCACTTCCCAGCAATGGAACCAGGAAAATTATTCCCAGGGGAAGGAGGTTTGGGGGAAAATTGATTGTTATGTTCTATTGTGAATTCACTTGTCACGCATTTACAAAGGGACATTAAACACATAGAAATTTCATTTTACAATCAAGATTATGATTCAGACTAGACAAAAGCAAACAATTGATTAACACAGATATTCCCGTCTTAATCTATACATACATAACATTAACACTTTTGTGCTTTTTTTTTCTTTTAATATGATCTCCTTAGAAGGCATATTATTCCTTAGACAAACTAACACAAGTTCTCAAGTTATCTCAGGATAGTTATTTCAAAAGACAATGCAATATTTCATAATAAACATTTATAGTCAGGTTTTTAACAAAGTAATTCATCATATAAACAAATGAATCAGTCAAGACACTAAATAAATATTTGTACTGGTAAATACTATCATTTTGCTTATATCATGTAGGACCTGATCCTGCAAGCCCTCTGTATACATCTTTATCCCCACTGAATGATTGGTTTCATTACTTGTTCTAATCTGCTATTTTACTTTGAGCTGAGCAAATACTTTCTGGCCACTAAATTAAGTAATTGAAGTAAGTACTGGAATACATCCCAGTAGACAACGATTTCCTTAGATGTCTTTGTAAGTCATTAGGTTTTTTCTTGTTTATGAAATCATCACAAACATTTATCAACAGGCAATCAGTTTTTGATATTTACAATCTGAGTTGCATTGGTTAATTGAGATTGATCAAATAAATCATATGTTCCTTGTTCTTGGCTTTTTTAATGAACAAAGTATGACTTTTGCACTCAATTTGATGAGCAATTTCCAGGAATTATTTTGTAAGTGATACTGAATTTTTCTTTCACCAGATATTTGAGCTAACAATACTGGGCTAGGAAGGCAAGAGCCTCCAGGAGAATAACAAGCCAGGAGCTCTGCTTGAGGAGGGCTGGTACAAACATGAATTACACTCTCTGTTCTCATCTACCACAGTCACTACCTTTTCCAAGGCAAGGGAATGGCCATTTTTAAAGCACACAGCAAACTAGGGCCAGCTCTTTAATTCTGAGTTTACTCAATCCTTGTCAGGGTTGCCTTTTTCCTTGCATGGTAAGTCCAGAACAGAGAACCACAGATAAGAGACATTAAATGACCTACACACCCTTCTCATGCCTTAGGAAATTATTTGGATATCCTCACACAAACAGACGTGCCAGTGAATTCCAATCTCTTAGTTGATTTGGGTTTTTTGTTGGTTTTTTTTTTTTTTAAAGGAAACACAGAAGCAGTCAGTTACAGCTGAAAAACTTAAAACTTCTTCTTGCCCAGCTGTGTTTGAAACATAGTTTGAAATCAAGGGTACTGAGGTTATTAGAGGTACCCACTGTAATAATTTAAGTTTAGCTGAATTCTGATGGTTTACTGAATATCTCTAAGCTCTTACCACAGTATAACATGAAATGTTCCAAGCATGTGGCAAAAATAACAACGATCGTAACGAATCACTGCCTGAACTGAAAAGCAGAACATACTTTGAAATTACTCTCTCTATATGTCTATATATATATAGGGATATACACACACGCACACACACACACACACATATATATCCCTATATAAACATTTCTCTAAAATACAGAAATTTATTTATTATTTCTTCTGTTGGTATTACTTTAAATACTTCATGAATCCACAATATAACAACTTCAGGCTGTTTGGAGAGATAAATCTGAACACAGTCTTATAACCTCCACTAATATAAATATATTGGCAAGGAACTTGACCAGCAATAGTAAATTTTGAAACTTAAATAATTATTCTACAGTTACTTGATTTTAACAAAAGTTGCTACTGAGTACCAATATGCATGGAAAAAGTAAAAAAAAATTAGACCTTTAACTTTTAACACTGAAGTGCAGCCTTACAAAAGGAATGTAAAAGAAAATTATGTATTAGAGACTCATTCTAAAAAGAGAAACAGCAACTACTATGTGTTTCAAAATAAGAATACTGTATGCTTGCACTTTATCATAAATGACCATGTTGAGTCATACTTTCTTCTTGCCTGCAAATGAAGGATGTTGGCTCAAAAATCTTCAAAGTGTACATGAGCATTTGATTAAATCCTGTTTGTTGTGAAAATAAAGTTCATTTACACTTTGACTGAATAACAATGAGGAGTTTGTTTTAATAATAAGACATTTAAGGACCTTGGTAGCCAGTACCAGTTGTATTTGCAAGTAGCTCCTCAGCTTTACTCTTTTTTTTAAAAAATAAAAGTACAATTATAGTTATTCATTTACTTTAAAAATTCTAAAGATGAAGAAAAGTAGCGTTTATACATATAAGTCCTCATATAAATTATAAAACTCAAGTTTATCTTAGAGAGTTCCATCCCCAGAAGAAGCATAAAGCACTTTTGTGGTACCTTCACCAGTAAATATTTGTATCACATCAAATCTGAGAAATGAAACAAAGATGATACTGAATCCAAAAGCTGAAAGACAACATTCTTCTGACACAGTCTCTTGTGATGGATATACTCCATGGACTTGTATGATTTCCATGACTAGACTGAATTTCAAATAAAGGAAAGACGAAGGAATTCACCTCATCAGTTCAGTAGGTATAAGAAACATCAGTGAACAGCAGAGTCATCCCGTTTGAGGTCAACAGTCTTTGGAAGACTACAAGGAGGGAGTTTAAAACTATGACAGCAAAATCAAATAATAGCAATGAGGTAAACTCCCCTAAAAAGGCCAAATAGGCTGAGCTGTCAGGAGAGAGTCCAATTGTACCTGACACCCAAATGTTTCTGTAGCCAGAGTCCAGCGAGCTGCATGGTAGAGGCAAATGTACTTGCTTTGGACCCTAAGCACATTTTATATTGTTTCGGATCTAAATTGGGGTCACACTGAACAGGATGAAAAATATGGACAACTCCTACTTCCTGACTTCTGAAAGCCTTCAAGCCAGATGTTATCACTTTAGTAAAGAGGTCTACATCCTCAAGTCCCCAGCCTTGAATCGAGGTATCAAATCCACCAGCAGTGAGTAGATCACTTTTGTAAATACAGGTAATTCCAAATCCATACTCCCTCCAAAATCCAGTTCTTTTTGTGAAAACAAAACTACTGTCAGCTGGAGGGTTGCCTCCATATATTACTTTTGGATCATACTGGCTGAAGATGATAGGGTAGTAAACCTGTTCTCCCTGAATAGTGTTATCTCTGCATCGCTGGAGGAAGTCTGATGTGAATACCAGATCAACATCACAGAACAGCAGCAAAGTGTCATTGTCAAACTGAGACGAGGCCATCTCAAGACCTAGACCCCTAGAAAACTTTCCTGATATTGGAATCAGGGTCATATCTGCCTTGGGATACTTAATGCTGTATTCTTTCATTAGCTCTATGTGTTTGCTAGAGTCTTGGCCTGACTCTGAACCGAAGAGAATTATTGCCAATTTTACATTCTGCCTGGGAATCAGACAAGTCTTCTCAAAGTTATCCATAAATCTTGAGAAAGTATCAAATCTTCCCGTGATAGGGACAAGAATATGTATTTTCTTGTCACTGTGTCCCCCAATGTCTTTGGTGCCTTGGAACGATGAGGAAAAAATCTTTAAAGAATTGGAAAGGAAAGAGAAAGATTGAGTGTCAGTGTTGGTGTCCTCCAGCAAGCTTTTTACATCCAGCTCCTCTGCTTCTTTGAAGAAAGGTTTGCTAAACAATTGCTGAAGGTAAGCATGGCGTCTCACTGGAACTGTAACTTTCCTTCCTTTGTGCCTTTTGTACAAAAGCAGTAAATCCAGGATGTACTCCACGCCATGAAGAGGGTCTACCCTGCGGTAGCCATACTGTATTTCCTTGAAATCAATGAGCCTTCCTCTAGATCTGGAGTTCTCATTTATCATTTCCATGACTTGCATCACTGTATCATCCAGTGCAGCCCGCAGGACGCTGCTCAGGCTCTGCCGGGGCGGCTGGTTCTCCACCATTGAGTACAGAAACTTTCCTGTCAGGAACTCCCACTCGATGACTTCATCTCTTTCACGTGGCTGGAAATTATTGAAAGATGGCATCACTCCCAGTTGCTGATCTTCCTTATTTACTTCAGTGTTACTGAGCTTGCTCATTAGGACACTTTCTCGATGGAGCTGGATGGTCCGATGGCGCAGTTCGGAAATTTTGCGACTCAGTATGTAATTGTGCAGCCTATACTGGTAGGCTGGTCTTTTGTTTGGATGAAGTGTTATGGCTGTGTGAATCTTGCTGTTGTGAAGATCTTGAATGTAACCCTTGCGGTTGTGTTCATAGTTTTCGTGGAACAATTGCTGCATCTAGAAAGAGAGAAAGAGGGGTGTAGGGGAAAAGAGACTTTAAGTTGAAGTGCTTCCACTCAAAAAAGGACTCACATTGGTACTGATATCATTACCAATTCTTATAGATCATGGTTATTTTTAGGTATAAAACTTTAAAGCATTCAGTAGAAAATATTTACATTGTTTTGGTCTGAGTTTCAGTAGTGTCCACAGTAAGCAAATACTGTCCTTTGTCTAAACAGAAGGGCAGGTATCTTGGGCTGATCTTTACTTTGTCCAACTACAGAACTACAGGAAACGCTTAGGCATAACTCTGTGGGTAATATTTCTGAGTTCATGTGTGCTATGCATGAACCACTGACTTCACCTAAATCTAAACCCTAATTAGCACAGATCCTTAACGAAAGGTTAGCAACATTCAAGACGTTTTAAAGAGCACTCTGGATTTGTGTCTATATGGAGCACAAAGCTGATTGTACTGATATATGCAAATAGTTAGTGCTGCTTAACATTCAAACACTGAATAGTCTTAGCAAACCTTTTTTTTTTCATGTTGACAGAGAATCCAATAATTGAAATAAAACTATTGGAATATACATTTTGTCAGGTACACATATAAGAGAGTATGTCAATTAAGCTATCGATTGTGATTTCCAATTTATTTCTCTAGTAAGAAAAGACATTCTACTTCTGTCAAATTAGTAATTGTGATATAGTGAAGAGATACATTTTATGGCTGACAGGTCTAGGATCTAAAATACCTGGCCTTTATACTTTCTGTGCTGACAACTAAACTATAAGCAAATCATAAAACTATCTCTGACTCAGTTTCCTCCCTGGAAGACAACTTAGAACTTTACTAATGAGTATTTATTATTAATGATGAGTATTTATTCTTAAATGGGAAATTATATGGAGTAAATTATTGACATCATAAATATATTTAAAATCCACTGCTCTTTGCTAAGCTGACACCTACTAACTCCAGAGACAGAATTATTTCGCATGACTAGAAGGTAAAGGAGAAAAGGCTGGGTTTTTTTATCTGCTAACAGACTGGTCTGTGATAAATACATAAGGAAAATGTGCTAATTAGATAGAAAATATTGTTCAAAAATGTGTTGCAAGGTTGAGCTGTAATCAGATTCTAAGATGGGTATTGAAGTTCATCTTTTATACACTGAAGAAATCAAGAGAGGTAAGTTCTGACTGCACGATATCTCAGACTCAAAACATTCAGCTCATTTTACTTCAATTCTTTCACAAACAGAATTTTGTTACTGGAAGAAATATTAAGAATAGGGCAATAAATGTAAAATAACACCTAACAAGGCTAAGAATCATGAAAGCTATTTAAAATTCTTGGACAAGAATATGGACATTCTTGGACAAGACATAAACATTGTCATATTTAGAAAAGCAGAACTTTAAAACAAAACTTCTAGAGTACCCCTCCCATCTCATTCAGACCCCAAATGCCTCTGCTTGAGCAAACATGGTTGCTACTATGACTCAGATTAAAATTTTTGAGGCTAGTCATATAACACGTACAAAAGCAATGGCCACATTCTGAGAAATACCCTAAGCTATGTTAAATGTACCTCTAATAAAACAGGTACCTCTGTTATATTAAAGTGAAAATGAATGTGAAAAAAACATACAAAGTTACAACATGACTCAAATACCCCTTATTCACAGAATTCCTACCTAAAGCTGTCCGAGAACATTTGTTCTGTCTTGGAATGTGGGTATTTTGCTTGTTACATGAGATGAGATGAACCAGGGACATGAGGGTTTGGGTAATTTCCTTGTAATCACAGAAAACAGGAACCAACATCATCAGGCCTGTTAGTGTTTTAACTAGCAGTGCTGGAAAAACTGAAACATGGCTTCCTTGAGAACTAGAGACGGACACTGGCATGACAGGTGGAGTAGAGATTGAAAGGGAAAACAGTGTCTAGGAAAGGGCTTGGTGATGATATTTGCTCTTTGGAAAAACAATTTTCTCTTCTCCTCCTACAATTTACGTTTTGAATAATGAAAACAGAACACCTGATCTGGCTAGATTTCCAGCTCTCCAGTTATAAGTTACACTTCCTTCCTGGTGTGTTTTACTTAAAATTATATGCTGTGAGCTCTGCAAGGTGACTATATTTTTGTATTGTCCACTTTTTCTGTAAAAAGCTGAAGCCATGATTTTCACATCTAGAATTTCATAATAAAGTCCCTTTAAAGGAAAATAAAGAAAATGTGTAATGTTGAAAACAAAAGAAAGAAGGGGAGATGGTTTGAGCGCTAAATGGTATTAACATCCTTGCCCACAAAGCCTGGCTTACTTTTCTAAGTTGTCTAATGAAGAATGCCATTTGAGTATAAATGAAACTACCATTAACTTCACATATTTACAACCATTAACACTTTTACACATTCCACGTAAAGTACATAACTTTTCATCTTGAAGTGCATGAAAGTTTTATGTAAAGTAGTAAATGCATTTCATCCAAAAGATTTGCAACAGATGACAAATTATTGCTGCAAAGCTAAATGCTGTCCTCCAACTGTGCAAATTCTTCTGTAACCCTTGACTTAATACAAAATCAGCTTTACAGAAGATTCATTAGCAGGACTTATTTAACAGAAATTTTCTGTTGGCATAAATACTGCATTTTTCGTACATTCCAATTTCAGATGCCTAGGTTTATTTGATATGCTCCACTGAAATTACAGAGAGAAGATATACTCCATTATACTAATGATTTTGCTTTTGATAATCAACAACAGATTAAAAGTAGCAATGAAAAAAAATTGAATCAACTCAGTAATGAAGTACTATCACACATATGCAAAACCGTACTAATCCATTTTCAATTATGTTACTGAAAACTTTTAACAGATCCCAATTTGGAGAAAACAGAACAAACATGACACTGAAAGCATCAACACTTCCTGAAGACAGCCTGTTTTAATCTTGGTGAAGAAATTTGTTCTCAATATTGCAGGAAAAAAATGCCTTTTTACAATTCAGCTTATTAACATCTAAATGAAAGCAATTCAATTTGATTCTAACTTTGCTTTGAAAACTCTAAGCAAGGTGGTCAAGCCCAGGAGGCAAAGGGAAGGATGATTAAATTTCCTGGAAAATGGATTTGTGTGAGAATCTGAATTGAAAAATGCAGTCATAAATTATCTGACAAAGGAGGTGGGCTTGGGGGATGGCAAGATTTATTGACTCTAAATTAAAATTATTCAGCACGGTAAGAGTAAACCTTCCTGCAAAAGGTGTCATGATTTTGAATAGCAAGGTAATAAAATGCCAGCTTAAATTCTGTGTAGATAAATGCAAAGTACACATGAAGAACACAATCCTAACTCTACCTGAAAAATGTCCGACTGTGTGCAAGCTGTCTAAGGGAACCTAGTTACACAGCATGCAATTCTGTGTAGATGTCACACAGAGGTTCAGTAGTGATGAAACGAGAAGCAAATGGCATGAGAACAAGTCTAGAGTGAATCAGAAACTTCATTATATGGTTGTGTCCATAGCACACTGGCATCTTGAACACTGTGGCCAGGCACCTTGTCAATATCATCCCATCTGAAATTGATAAGACAGAATTATAGAATGTTAAGGGTTGGTAGGGACCTTAAATATCATCTAGTTCCAATCCCCATGACATGGGCAGGGATACCTTCCACTAGACCAGGTTGCTCAAGGCATTATCCAACCTGGCCTTAAACAGTGTTAGGGTTGGGATATCCCCGGGCAACCTGTTCCAGGGTCTCACCACCCTCACAGGAAAGAATTTCTTCCTAACATCTAGCCTAAGTTCTTGTTCTATCAATACAGTCCCTCAAGAGTTGCTCTCTGGCTTCCCTGTAGGCATCCAGATCCTGGAAGGCTGCTATGAGGTCTACATGCAGCTTTCTCTTCTCTAGAGTGAGCAGCCCCAACTTTCTCAGCCTGTCTTTGTACCTCTCATCAACTTCTTGGCCTCCTCTGGACTTGCTCCAACAGTTCCATGTCCTTCCCATGTCGGGGGCACCAGAACTGGTACTCCAGGTGGGAGCAGTATAGAGAGGCAGAATCCTCTCCCTTGCCCTGCTAGGCAAGCTGCTTTGGATGCAGCCCAAGATCCCACTGGCCTTCTGGGCTGTGAGCACACATGGTCAGCTCATGTTGAGTTTGTCATCAACCAACATGTGAGTACGAAGGTACTAACCAAGACTACCCCACAATTACACACGTGGATCATTAAATAAACAGGTAACTAGGGCAAAAGGGAGTAATCCAAAGAGGGCCAACCCCGAGATCAATGAAGTCAGAGTAAGTGAGCACCACAAGAAAAATGGATAGGAACGGTCACCATCTCTTCTCACATGAAGAACTATGACACTTACAAGGAAGCACTCAAGACTCAGAAACAGAAAAGGAAATAATCACATATCTCAAGCACAGATTCTACTGGCACAGCAAGCTGCTGATGGTAAAATTTGGATCACTTTAAAGAGTGAGGCAACAGCTTAGTGGGAGACCACAATCATTGCTATCTAGAACTCCTGGAGGCCCAGCTGAAAATATATCACAATATTTCCTTATTGTCCTGCACCCCTGCCTCACCTTCTACTAGGTACTGCAGAGAGAGAGTATTTTGCCAAATGAACAATTAGTTTGACACGATACAACCACTTCACATTCACTGAAAGCAGTGAATAGGAGAATTTGTCTTCAATTCAATGTAATACATGGGGGCCCAACATTTTATCTTTTCATATTGCATGACTTTGTGACTTCTCTGAATAATTTGCTGTCTTCTGAATGATTCTTACAGCACAATTAATGCAAGAGTTGGCAAGGACTTCTGCTTGCCTCCTTCCATGCCAGCTGAAACTAGAAGTTGGCAAGAAATACTATTAATCTAATCATACTCTGAGGAACTCTGAACTACAAGCAGGAATTAAAAAAATTATAAGAAAGAAATCAGAATAAAGGCAATGCTTTATTTTCATGGAAGAGAAATACAATAGCTAATACACAAGCACAGTGTAATTTGCACTGCAAGCTCTGAAATCATTGTAATCACTGTGATTTACTGGTGTAATAAAAAAGCAAAGTTCTTATTACATATACACAAAAGCCCAAACCAAACAAACTTCATTATTGCAAGACTATCACATATTAAAAGAGTGAATGCAAATAGTGCTTTTTAAATTAACACAATATTTCTTAGAGCATTAAGAAATGCTCCCATTTAACAGAGAAGACATAAAGCATAATCCTCCATCCACTCGAGCTCTTCTTAAATCCACAGTAGTACTAAACTGTTGACCATTTTATCTGAACTGGGCTTTTAAGAAATGTAGAAATAAGCTGAACACGAATTATTCCTGGTCTTTCTTCCCTCTGCTCTTTAGGGTTTAGCTCTGCTAAAGATGAAGATTTATTCACTACTTTCAGTGAGTTCAAGGGATATTTCGTCCAAATGAAGTACACATGTAAATCTATTGTGTTTGAGATGATACTGTTTTGCTGAAAAGCAGGAAGTTGAGTGCTTAAAAAAAAATTCAGATGACTATAGGCGCATTAGGATGGTCTCAATACGTACTATAATAACATGCAGCACTAAACTACAGGTAATCATAAGTTTCTGGACAAGAAGACTGATATAAGCAACTCAGTTTTGGTGCTCTGAGGAATACTATCAACCTGGAGAAGATAAGGGTTAAGACTGGAATTATGAAGTGCATATGAACTAGATAACAGAGAAGCAATAACAAGCTACGTACAAGTGGGGAATTATCAGTTTGGAGGGAAGTTATTACAGAAGCTTCTAAAGAACAATACTATACCTAGTGACACTGGCACAAAATCTTGGACACTGCTCATGACACAAAGTCAAGGACATTATGACTAAATGAGAGGAGAAGACAACCCATAAAATCCAGAGAACTTGGAAATTAAGAACTTATAGAAATTAAGTCACTATAATAAAACAACACATATAATCCTATACCCGTGGTTGTAAGAGGTAAGTGACTATGTATCTTAGGAAAGTTGACTTTTTAAACTGGAAATAATTGACATTCAAAGAGAACATAAGAATATTAGCAGACAGTAAGGTGACGCAAAGAGATTATGAAAATTCAGTGTGAATCCTCTACAGAAAAGGGAAAAAAACTTTGTGTTGCATCAGTCAGAATATTTTGGAAAGACACAGCAAACAATTGCACACAATTCTGGACCTGCATGTTTATCAAATGCGTGGGACCAAATCAATGCAAAAGAAACTTGTTGGAACTTTTCTAATTTAGCTTGTAAATAGACAAATTAAAAAGCATTGGTATACAAGGACAGCAGCATGCATGTAAGGAAAAAGAAAAATGTCTTAAATTACCCTGCACATTATCTAAGCGAAACACTTGTGGAAAAGGCTGCATTTTAGTAGTCAAAAGATTTAAGGAAGGTAGGCTGAGAGTCTTTTGGCCTCCTCAGGTTTGGACTGCCTGGGGTCACTAACCCCCTTCTTTGGAACAAACCAGCCTTCATAGTAGGAGCACCAGGGTAATGTGGGCAGATAAAGAAACTGGTAACAATTCCAGTTACAATGAACAAAGGGTGCCTCAGCTCCCTGTACAACCAAATACTCTTCCCTGGCATGTCTCACGCAGTATGAGAAAGACGAATAGTTGATTAATAAGTGGTATTTCACAAATTTTAAGATAATTAATTAATAATTAATTATTTCAGCATTTGTATCAAGTCACTAAAATACTCCATTTTTAAAATAGCACACATTACATTATGGTCTACGAGTTAGCTATAACCTGCATCAAGTGCACTCTATAAGAAATACTAACTTTTTATGTACATGTTTTATTTTTTACAGAATTCATACTATCTATTAAAAACACTGCAACATTTGACCATGACACTAACACATAATCTTTTATAACAACCCATCTTCAGTGCAAGACACTAAACCTTTCTGAAGGCTCATACACGGCAATGCGTCAGAGCATTTACCAATATTTCTTCCTACAAAACATACAATTTTTTAAAATACAGTTGAGAAAAATGCTTAATCATTACCTTCAAAGAACAAAAGAAGAGGGAAGTTACTTTGCCAACCTTTTACCCTTAACCATAGACCTGAAGGTAGTTTGTGATGATTTTGAACCATAACATTAAAAAACAAATGTTTGTGTTAGCAAAATAAGAATATTTAAAGTTTTAGTGTGCCTATGGAATTATTTATTAAATTAAGTGAAAGTTACAATTAACTCTATTACATTACACATGTATGCAAACTTTTATTTCATAATCTGTCCCCTTCTCTATGTGACACATTTGGCCATACAGAGGCAAAAATATTAAATCAGTCAAATATTAGCCTCCAATACATGCAACTGAAAAAATTGGAAAAAGTCTTTAAGGTTATGTATTTAGACAGAAATATCAAATTCTACCCTCTGGGTTAAGGAGAAAAGGATGAAAAAGTGATTTGATGACTAATCATAGTTTCTGAGTTGTTTCTCTGTGTGTTGTGACGTAAAGTAGTATATTTGTTTAATGATAAACATGGATTCATGCATTTGTGTATCTGACCAGAGATTTGAATACTGTAATTATTCTCTGAAGTGCATAAACAGCACAAATGCTGATTCCACATATACAAATTATATAGAAACTGAAAATGTTGCTTTTTTTGGGTACCTTGTGGGTAGTATCACAGTTGAACTAGCAACACACCCTACTTTACAGGATTGCCCCAGAAGAAATTTTTACTGAGAAATTTCCCTTTTGTTACACCAAAAAAGATCGTCTCCTTTTCATTCCTACTCAGCAGTGCTCATATGTTTACATTTAGCTTATCCCAAAAGTCTTTCCTCCTCCAAATACCCACATTCTAAAGAAAACATCCAAATACTGACAGCTAGCATGGTGAACACTTTTTAGCATGGATATACTCGGCGCAGTAAAAAGGCTGGAACTCTTCACAATGTTACAGCAGAGAATAGTTTGGTTTATGACAGTACAAAGGTGCCTGGAACAGTATTTCATTCACACTTGGCTAGAACCATTCCTAAAAAAACAGTGGTAATGAATCCTTTCTGTTTTTCACTTGTTCAGACCAATCTCCTTGTACGTGTTAGAGAATCTTTGTCCATCCAGACTCATTTCACGCTAACCAAGCAAAGTTGAAGCCACAGAATTAACACCCTGTAATGGCCTGAGGCTGTGCCGCCTGCTTCACGTGATGATGTCAGTCACTCCTATCATACCAGCTGACACCAGTTCAGATGCTCAGCACACCATCTGCACTCCTGTCACATCGCCTGACATGGGAAAGTAACCCGCTCCACTCAGAAACCTGCCATGTTCAGTGCATGAAATCTCTTCTGCTGAATGAAGAATTGGGGAGATTTTCTTCTGCAGTACAATATAAAAAAATTAATGTTTCTACAGCCTTTATGCTTCAAGTACTCTGAGTGTGTAATCTTAAAACACTGGAAGAGGACAATTTGGTACAGCAGGAGAAAGCAGCCCTCTGCAAACCCCTGCCTGAATAATAACACTAGCTATAAAAAGTATGAGGCCCCTGTCTCATGAAAAATCCTTATACTGTAGTGTTATTTTACAAGGCATAATTCTTCTTACTGGGAGATGAGCATCCTGCAAACTACGACAGTCTGACACAAAGGGTTCCCTGGTATTTATGACTTCCCCTGGAAAAATCAATCTTCCTGAAGAACCTGCATGCCTGTGCTTCACTAAACCTGTTATCCACTACAAAAAATGTACATCTTACTTCGTTCAGCAGAAGCTTAAAATGTCTTTCTTAACCGATTCAGTCCTCAGTATCCTTACTTTTGAAGTAACTCACCAATTCAAATGCTGAAGAAAATTTTGAGAAAAAGCCATTTTAATTTCTAATTCTTCTGAAAAAAAAAACTATTAAAAAACTCAAGCTTCAGGGCTACAAACACTGAGATCTAAGTGCTGAGTTAAACTTCAGCATTTCTTTTTTTTTTACAGATTGGTCACATTTCTGAGTAAACGAAAAATCCTAAGTGAAAACAATCATTTGAGTTTACTATTCACAGTGTATTTATTATTGTAGCCTACAAAAGGGAAATGCTGTGAGCTATTATGTATCAGTGAAGTAAATTATGGGGACACAAAAGGTTTTTCCTCATGTTTTAGGAGTCTTTAACAGTACTACTATTTGAGACTAAAATTTGAGGCTAAAATGAAAGTAATAAATATTTTTGTCAAACTGTTTTTATTGCTTTTTACACTCAAGTTTTACCTAAGTTTCCACAAAATCCATTTTGATACAAGACAGCAAAACCAAACAGCCCCGTGTTTCCAAAAGTCTACAGTTATCTGGAAACAGAACTTCACTTTCCATAAACATTGAAAGAAAGAATAGAATCATCCTTACTGTAACTAGAAGATCTATCTATTCAAGCCATGTACCAAAAAAGTTCTCCCTTTAAGCGTATATCATAATTATTTATAAAGAGCTACCTAATATAAACTACTTTTGCATAGTGATAGGCATTCTATCACATCTGTCACCCCCTAACGTTTCTGTTTGCAAAAACATGAGGTTTTGGAGCTTATCAAGTAATATTAATCCAGTGCAACCTGATGGAACTTTGATTTTTCAGTCTTGAAATTGATCCTGCTTGAAGACCAAGGGACTGGACCAGATGATCTCCATGACCTCTTTAACTTACATTACTTTACAGCCTTACAATTCCATATTAATTAGTAAACTGATATTACAAAACATAATTTGAAGAGGAACAGAGTGGTAGAAATGTCTACTGTAGAATCGATATTAGGGAATCTGTGCCTGACCTCCAAAAGTTTTTCACAAAAATATAAACTTTGGGAGACTGGAAACACTGACAATTCAGCATATTTTTTAACTTGTTAATATGTGATCTATATTATACAGCATGTGTGCAGAGGCAAATACATACCACGATTCACAATTATTTTGAGTAACTCAGCCTTAAAGAGATGCTACTTTCTCTGTTCATTTATCCTTTTTTCCCATTATTCTACACTTATTTTTTTCACCTACTTCTTTTCTTGAGAATGTCTTACTCCTCTGCAGATTTGTGGAAAGTACTTAGATACAGTAAAAAATAATAATTTGCCTGTGTTTAGTTGATACCCTTCCATTTATTCACATATCTTTTTTTTTTTTCCCACATGTTCTATATATGCCCAGAATTATGCACTGGGAGCTGTACCAGATGAGTATAACATACCTGAAGATGAAATACATGGTCTCAACAACTGCACTGTACACATCCAGTTAAACAAAATGACACCAACAGCAATTTCTTTAGCTGAACTTTCATGAAATTTAAAAAGCTGGCTGATTTGTTAGTATCATACAGGTAATGCCACAAACAGGGCAGTATAACATCTTGTGGAGAACACAGTATTTCTTTTTGGCTAACAAGACTGGATGTACACCTACCAGACAAATGGCAAATGAGAAAAATAAGAAATTCTTATTTCTTGGTCAAAGTAGAGCAGTTAAAGTACTGCTTGAGCAGAAACATCAGTTTGCTAATGTTGTCTGAAAATCCCATGAAGGTGGAGAATAGAAGTTATTAAGAAAGAGTAATTTCAAAAAGTCAAAACAGAAAGCATGAGAAGAGGAAACAGATGGGATGCCAGCCTATCCTGGGGAGTGGTGAGGATCAATTAACTTACACAACCATGCAAAAGTTGGAAAGGTCAGATAAACTAGAATGAACTGCTTGATCAGGAAACATATCCTGCCACATGTAGAAGAATGCAGCGCACCAGCAGATCTCTGATAACAAAATGCTTCTGAACAGTAAAGACAAGAAGGCAGGGAACTGCTGCACTTAGGGCTTGCTTTGTCAGAAACTGTATTTACGTCAGCAAGTGAATACTGATGGTGTGCTCTTAACACCACTACAACGTAAGTCTTATCTACACCCATCTCCTCTCACTGGGAAATTAAGCCATACCAGGAATGTTCACATAGCCACAACGGAGGGATTTAGCTACAGGGAACCATAATAAAAAAGCACTAGGTTAATGAAAAAGCCAAATTTTCTACTAAACAGATCAACCCAAAAGTGGCCCAGGCCCACAAGCCAGAGCAGCAGTGATCCCAGCTGGAAATGCCAGGAGACTGAAGTTTGGTCTCCCTGCAGACTGGAACCAAAGAGGAAGGAGTTTGGTTGAGTTTCTCAACACAGAGTTTGTTCAGATCTCTCACCTGAACAGATCTGCAGAGCAGAAACAACAGAATGCTTCACTTGCCTTCACTGTCACTTGTCTGATATTTCTAGAGATATTTTATCCTCAGTATAGGCACATCTGAAAGGAAGTCTTTTCACATCTGAAATAGTTGTAACTCCTAACAGTAAATCACATTACTAATAAAAATTACCTCAAGCACTGAAATGAGAAAAACTGTTTAAAATGTCATTGAGTCAAGAAGTCAAGAAAAAATGAGACTGGTTGGAAAAAAATCCCATAACTCTCTATATATTTCAATACAATCTGTAATTATGCATCTAAATTTTTTTTTTTTTTTTGAGGCAGAGGCATGCAGCTTGTTTTCCTTGCTACTGTTTACCAGCTACAATTTTCTTTTCTCTTTTAATCTCAAGAAGTTATCATTCCACTGCAAACACCCTTTAGAAAACTGCTGGGTTTACCCTTTAAAGAAGCTTTTGAATCCTTTAATTATTCAAAGAAAAATTCAATAAATGCTTGCATCGACAATTAAGTACAGATTTATATTCCAGCACTATCAGATAATGTTGAAACAATGTGTAAAGAACAGCATCCATAACTTCTGTTAAGTAACATCATGAATTCCGTTTAAATACTTCATCAATCAAACAAATTAACTGTCTGCATACATTACATATTTTGTTTACACTAATGCCTAAACATCTACAACAAAAACAGTATAGTGTTCATTCATAATTAGCAATATTTCACTATTAGTTTAAGTATTTTAATTCCCTAGTCCATTGGCCTTATTTCGATATATTTTTCCACACAAAATAAAGCAAGGATAAGCATTATCAAGAGATATACATAACTGAAAAACACAGAAGCTTAGCATAGGAGTGATACTTGATCATACCTTTAAAGATGGAGAATAGAAATTCAATCTGCAGCATCCATTTTAAATTACATTCATCCAGGCAACATCAGATAAAAAATCACTGCTATCTTTTAGCAGTGCTGGTCTAAGGATGGAGCCAAGAATGTGAGACAGAGGTACTGTATGTTTTTAAAACTATCTAGCGAGAGGGACAATATAAACATGCTTCTAGGGGAAGCAAAGTTTTGGAGACCTAAGGTTACCTGGAAGCCTTTCGGATACCTTAAATAGCTGACTAGTCTCCTTGCTTCAAGCTCAGGACAAGCTGTTTTGTTTCCTGTTTTCTGGTAATAAATCCAACATACTGACAAAATCTGAGGTATCAAAAGAGATAAAGGATAATGGAAATTGGTAGATGAAAAAGGGAAACAGATCAGGACTAGTGCCTATCTAGGACTTACAAGGAAGAACATATTAAGATAAAAACAGGCAATCTCATAAGATCAACACTTGTAGCACAGCACGGACTTTTTGTTTATAACTCTAAGAGCCTTAAAGTTATTTGATTTTCTTTGAAGTGTGCATATTTATTCAAAACTGTCATCAAAATCTGGCTTTTTGCAAAAGCTGTTGGGTAGATTAGGTGTTAAGATATGGACATGCTGGAGCACAGGACTCCTGAGAGACGGCATCCAAGGGAGAAAAAAAGTGTGATTTCATATTAGATAGGATAGACAAATAGGGTGAACCAAAAAGGCTGGTGCAGGAAGGGCCTAGAACACAAGTCCTGTGAGGAGTGGCTGAGGGAGCCGAGATTGTTTGGATAAAATGAGGCTCAGGGGAGCCCTCAGCTTTCTCTACAACTGCCTAAAGGAGGGT
>VWZT01000767.1:39506-61966 GCA_013397055.1 Pachycephala philippinensis
GCTGCCCACGCTGCTTTGGATGCAGCCCAGGACACATTTGGATTTCTGGGCTGGGAGTGCCCATGGCTGGGTCATGTCCAGCCTCTCACCCACCAGCACCCAAAATCCTTCTCCTCAGGGCTGCTCTCCATCTGTTCATCCCCAGCCTGGATTGATACTGGGGGTGGCCCCAACCCAAGTGCAGCACCTTGCATTTAGTCTTGTTAAACCTCACGAGATTCCCATGGGCACACTTCATGAGCTTGTTCAGGTCCCTCTGGATGGCATCCCATCCTTCAGGTGTGTCAACTGCACCACTAAGCTTGGTGTCATTTCCAGACTTGCTGAGGGTTCACTTGATCCTGATATCTGTCATTGATGAAGACATTAAATAGCACATTAAATACGAACACCTGAGGGACACCACTTTCCACCGGCCTCCCCCCATCAGGACATTGAGCTGTTGACCACCACTCTTTGGATGTCACCATCCAACCAATTCCTTACCCATTGATCAGTCCACCCATCAAATCCATTTCTCTCCAGTTTAGAGACAGCACCTAACTGCCATGACTTTTCAAAAATCATGGAGAGTAGCTTGGCAACTATATCAGCCAATTCCCTTTATGTTCCCCTCTTTGGTCACTCATACAGGGGTCTTTGTACTCCCACTATGCACAGATCTTGCCTGCCTGGGTGGAGGCTCTATCTTTTCCAGCCAGGGGCAGATGACTGAGTTGGGTACTGGGAGGAAAGCCTCTAAAATAACTGGAACTAAGAACTGCCTCTAGAGAGATTTTTCTAGTGCTAGGAATATTAACTTTATGGAGGAAACATACAGTCATGCAGTAACAATAAAAAATGAATAATTTATAAATAATAATTAACGTAAATCAGACATATATTTTTAACTAGAACAAAGAAATAGAAAGTCAGCAGATGCAAAATAGAGAAACAGAAAATGTGTGCGAAAAAGTACTTAAGGGAGATTCAAATTATTGAATTTTAAAATTATTGAAGATCAGAACTTAGCATGAAGCTAAAAGGATTAAACACTCAGATAGAAGAATATCCAAGATGATATTATAAGGACAAGAGCAATGAGAATCCTTACTGATCCAGGGTAAAAGCAATTTGGTAGCTCATAATGGCCCACTGGAAGGTGTCAACACAACCTCACCACAAAGATCAAGCCTTCGGAATGCAATGTTAGTAACGTCTCCCAGAGAAATATATTAAATAAAAAAATGTATCACATCATATATCACATCACATTAACATATTTAAAACAGGATTTTCAACATCTTGGACAACTAAACAATAAACATAGACTGGTGAAAAGAGAACTATTCCCTTTTTGGTAAGCACATGTTGGGAACACTTAAAGACATTGCCAGGTCACATTTTAAACTCTCATATTAAACAAGAAAGAAGTGCCAGCATACCTACCTAATATGGACCAAGACTCTCTATTCTATCTCCACTAATTAAATACTCCATCATTCTTATAATAAGGTTAACCATAAAATTTGTAACAATTTCTACAAAATTTGGGAATGACTGGATCCTGGTTCTGGTGGCTGGCAGACCTAAAAGTAGTTTCTCAGAAATTACTACCAGGGAACTAATGACACAACTAGAGCAGCCAAGGAGTCCGATTTCTTCCAAAGAAAGAAAAGGCAAAATCAGTACAGTAAGACTTCCTGTTATACTTCTTCATCACCTTGACATAAAAGCTTTTCATCAGTCTGCATACTGGCCAGATTTCTGCATAATAGGCCAGATTCAATCTGTTTTGTTATTTAATTTTCTTATACTTGTACTACATTGAGGCATTACCCAGCTGAGAAACTGAACAGCATGGTCCCTTTGTCAACCAAGTTTTCACTTCTTGCCATGTCAGTAAAAGAATATTAAAACGAGGATGTTCAAATTAGGATTTCATTTCTTATGGTGTAATCAAGGAGATAAGTATGGCTTCCTTCCAGCTGATTGTATTACCATTAAACTTTATGATAAATTATGAACGCCCTTGAGCTAAACATCCAATTAAAATAACATAAGCATGGCAGGATGTCTGTTACAATGTTTTGCTTAGAAGAAATCCTAATTATATTGCAATTATACTTTTCCACAGGCATAGCTGTGCTTTCTGACTGGATGGTATGAAAATATAACATTAATTAACATGACTGTGTTCTTACAGCATCACTGAGAATCACTCTTACATTAAAAATAAAAAAAAATCCAAGCCTACTTGAGTTATATGCTTCATGGCAACAGGAGATCTAAGATTGAACAGTGATTTTTCATCCTCCCAGTATTATAAAATACCCTTAACAAGATACTTCATTGTTGGACTTCTGAATTGGGAAGTGTGTTGATTAGTAAAAAGTCTTTCAGCTAGACAGTGATAATTTGAAACCCATTTTATACTGCCTCATGTGTTTTTATGGCTGAAAATATTAACGGTTTTAATAGAGATTTGAAGGTTTCTGTTATGAAAAAACTGGTATTACCCTTATAGTCAAGTCATAGACTTGAAACTAATTTTTTTCCAGGCAGTAAAAGACCTGCACATTCATTGACTGGTTCTTCAGTAATAATGATTTTCTTACAAATCACTGCAGTGTGTCTAGCTTGGTGATTTAACTCATTAAGGAATTCATAATTTATATACACTGTCTTCTTTTACATTATGTCACATCATTCTGTTTTACACAATATTGTGTCACAGAACAGTCAAATACATAGAGAGCAGTGCTATCTTTACTATAGATTTTCGAATCAAACAAAGCAAAAAGAAAAACTCCAAAAGATATCAAATAGGGAGGTGCAACAGAATACCGAAAACAGACAGGATTTATATATTTGGAGAATTCTGGGTGAAAGCAATTCAGAAAAAATATTAAGAACCTCATATTTTTACCAATCCAATTGACCTAAATAATTCAGAAATTAGTTTCTCTAGTTTTTATTACATCGTTGGTTGGCTTGAGTTGTGCTTTGAGGACAGAAAAGAACAGGCAAAGAAGAGTAAAAATTGAAACAAAGGGCAATAATCCATTTTACTGTTCTCTTGTCTCTTACTGTGAAAGGTTATATTACTCTGAAGGAATGAGAACAGAATTATACATAGCTGAGGCTATTTCTGTAGGATAACATTACATTTTTTTTTAATAAGATGAATATTAAGCAAATAACTACTCTCTGAAGGTGGCCAATAGTTCCATTTCCCAACAATGGTGACACCACATATTAAGAGAAACTCTTTCTTACACAACTTTCTTTTATGATCAGGTTGAAATAACATTTGAGAGCTGCTTGAAACCCACTTAATGGGTTTATTACATTTATCTGCTTGGATGTGTGCCTTAGTAACAGAGAGCTGTTACTACCATTACAATACGCATATCAAATCCTATAAAAAGTAAAACCAGACAGTCATAGAATCATACAATGGTTTGCGTTGGAAAGGACCTTAAAGACCTTCTAGTTCTAAACTTCTGCCATGGGCAGGAACACCTTTCACTAGACTGGGTTGCTTAAAGTCTCATTCAATCTAGCCCTGAACACTTCTAGGGATGATGCGTGCACAGCTTCTCTGGACAACCTGTTCCAGTGCCTCACCAACCTCTGAGTCAAAAACTTCTGTCTAACATCTAATCTAAATCTCTCCTCTTTTAGTTTAAAACCCTTCCCCCTTATTGCATTATTATCTGCCCATGTAAAAAGTTGTTTGCCCTCCTTTTGTAAGTCCCCTTCAAGTACTGGAAGGTGCAATGAGGTCTCCCTGGAGCCTTCTCTTCTCCAGACTGAACAAGCCCAGCTCCCTCAGCCTTGTTGTCATAAAATAGGAGCTCCAGTCATCAGATCATTTTTGTGGCCCTTCTCTGCACTGCCTCTAGCAGGTCGATGTCTTTCTTCATGAAAGACAGAAGACTGCTGAAGACTCCAGAGCTGGATACAGTACACCAAGTGAGACCCACAACGGCAGAGCAGAGGGGAGAGTCACCTCCCTCAACCTGCTGTTGAGGTTGACAATGTTTCTTTTAAATACTGAACAAAATGGGGAGAGCAACAAAGAACTTTTTAGTGATCATTAGAGATTATAACAGAAATAAGTTCACTCAAATATGTGGCAATAAAATTATTTTTCCTTTATAGTGACTGAAGAGAGATGTAGAATGAGGGAAGGTAAGCAGCAGTTAAGCCACAAAGGATATTGACACCAAAGTGGCACTGACATAAGTTTTAGGAAGATGGGTTGAAGGATCAAGTGTATCTGCCTCAAAGCCAGGTAATCTTTGCCTTCTGAGAACTATATACTAAAATGTGCAAATGACCTCTCTCATACATGAGGTCCACTAACCTTATCAAAAAGGAAGAAAGAAATAATGTATTGGAACTTCCTCCTAGTAAGCCAAAATGCACTAAAACTAGAAATTAGAGATATAAACATTGGTGTACCTACCACTATTTTGAATATGCTGATCTGATCAATTGTTTCCTGAGTTTCAGCAAGCAAGAATCAGCTGTCTTTTATTTGGAAATTAAATTTGGTCTTTTTCTCTTTAGCATCAGCTGGGTTCTTTAATGTTTAAAGCATCTATCTATAGTGACATTCAGAGGATGATGGTCAGTATCTCCATGTCTTGACAGAGATCAGTGATAAGTGTTGTCCTTCAGGTGCCTGTAGTGGGACCTGTAGTGTTTAATGTCTTCATCAATGACACAGACATCAGGATCAAGTGAATCCTTACCGAGTCTGCAAATGACACCAAGCTGAGTGGTGTAGTTGGGTTGACACACCTGAAGGACAGGATGTCATTCAGATGGACCAGGACAAGCTCAAGACTTGGGCCCATGGGAACCTCAAGAGGTTTAACAAGGCCAAGCGCAAGTCTGAAAATTGAGACTCAAAAGTTAGGAAACACAGTGTCCTTTAGAAAAATACTACATTATTTTATTTTAGAAGCATAAAATTTAATTCAATTTCCATGCTCTGTAAACAAAAAGACCGCCCATAGCATAACATCCCATTGCAATAAATTACTCTATCACATTTACAATCCTGTGATTACTCCTTCCCACTCATTGAAGTTTTTCCTCAGACAATCTAAGTGATTTTATGTAATTAAAGTGCCAAATATTTCTTTTCAAATTGTATTTAATTAGAAATTAATGTTATATTGCAGACTTGAAGGGGGCTTGTATGATCAAACTTTCTCACCTATATTGAGTAGGTCTAAAAAAAGCATTATGTCTCTCTTCATACACACTTTTTCTCCTTTAAAAACTCAAAAACACTGATACAATGAAATAATTAAGCCTGACCTTCCCTAGTTTCTGAGCATAATAAATTTCAACGCTTCTATTATTTACTAAATTCCGGGTGTAATTTTCTGTTCCTTGCCAAGAAACAAAAATTAAAAGCAAGTACCCATTATTCCATCCACCTTACAGAAATAATTGTTCTTATCCAACTTTGCACTTTTCAATAAAGTTAAGGATCGAAGGTGTGGGACATGGGAGCCTAGGGCTGGAAGATTAACAAGTTCAAAGCACAAAGGCTCAGGCCTGGGTCAGAAATAGTCAGGTAGGGCCATTTTGATTCTTGGCTGCTACTGATAATTCAATTAAATACTAAATCCTCTGCACATGTTTCATTTCTGAATTAATGAAGGCAAATTAGAAAAAAAACTTTCAGTCTGGTTTTAGTTGTGGCAGAACAGAAAGGAATGTAGAAATGAAAACTCCGACTGTCCGCTCCAGAAGGTGAATGCTCTAAACCCTAGATATCTTCCGTCCCTGTTCCTGTTGGTACTTGTGATCATTCCTACTGTATTTTCTCCTTAAAGCCCGGGCCAGTGCTCCTCTGCCAGCTGCAGTGCCCGCTTCTTCATTCTTTTCCTATCTGCATTCCCATGTGATTTTTTTCCCCTTCCCTAGTCCCTTCCATTTCACCCCCTCAAGTCACTGCACTGAGGTAATGAGTAAAGCCACTCCAGGTATAAATGTGAAGCAATTTGTCTGTTAGGAAGCATTTCTGTTTTCCTTAATATGGATGAGCAATCTAGTTCCCCTAATCTTGTTCTTCAAAGGACAATAATATTTTTCACAAAATTTAAACAAATCTGTTCATGGCATAGAAAATTTCAGATCTAATGGTTCAAATGTAGCAAGATTACAAGCAAAGAAAATAAAGCCTTTTCATAGGAAGATTTATGCAGCCCATAATTAACAGCAACACAATGAGTGCAGGCTATACTAAATAACAGCATAAGCTCTGTGGAAGAGCAGAGCAACCTTGGGCTTTTTATATAGAATTAAGTTTTCTTTCTGCTCTCTAAAGCAAAAGACAAACATCTGATAAAAAGTCTAAGTATGTTGACATGAGGCGTTCTCTTTACCAAAATTTCCTATCAATTTTGTCACTATAGACTCCTCAGGGTTTGTTACTAGATTAGTAGCTGTTCGAGTACTAATTTAATTGCAGAAAGATTTTAAATATTTTGCTTAACTTTAAAAAATTTGCTTAAGACTTAAAATACTGATTTTTTTCATACCTTTTTCATAGTTTTACTTATATATGCTTCTCTCTTTTTACCTAATTTTCTATTACCTTTAAATCGCAGTCATAGGAGATTTTTTACCCCATTAAGAAAAAAAAATATTCCCTGGCATCAGCCAAAATTTGGATCAATCCTTTCACATCAGAGAGTTACATGGTTTAGATAGGAAAACACATAATTTATTTCCTTCGATTAGAAAAATAAGACAAGTAGACGTGTTACTGCAGATAACAGTTAACTCCAAAATTTAGTTCTCCTCAGTTTTGGCCAGACATATTCTGAGAGGAGCCTTTCAGGCTGTAGCTGTGTTCCTAAGTATCCAAAAACACATTGGGTACTTCAGGCACTAGATACAAAAGTTTGTGGATTTTTCTTGCAATGTATGACCATAGACTTGAACTATGATGAAAATGTAGAAGAAAACCCCACAATCTGACAATTAAGTAGAACAAAATGAAAAACAGCTTCTCTGAGTTATGGACTTATTCTCTGCATAAGTTTATGTCCTGAAAGGCAAAAAAATTCCAAGAGAGGAAGAAGGCAACGATCAATATAGTGTTGCTGTGCAAATATATGCAAAATTTGGAAGAAAAATAGACGTGATAAAAAATTCTTTCAGAAAATTAATTCCTACATACGGTTTTCTTCAGAAGGCATGCTTATGCAGGTGATGACTGTTCCTATGACCTTCAGGCAGGATGCAACATGGAGACAGGAGCCTGCACTAATAAAAGCCTCAAAGCAGAACAGCAGCACCCCTGTAACAAACTTTCGATGGAAGCAATCCAAGTCAGACTTGTGGGCTCAGCAATGTTTGTATTGTATTTATAGCCTTCTACTCCTGTAAATGAAATCTTTGCTGATAAAAGCAAGCCCATCATTACTTACACTAGTAAAGTGCTTTGCACAGATGTTCAATAGCTATGAAAAAAATTACGAGTCAAGCTGATTTTATACTTGGTTGTATTTTCTTTTAAAACAGATGGGTTTCTTTTTATGGCTTGTAAAGCCAATTTTTATATATATTTTAATTATCTCTATCCCATCTGTGCAGTTTAATTACTGATTTATTTCCCTTTTTAGTAAGATATCCATCCACACATATTTAATTCCTGTCTATATTGAGGAATGCAAATAACTTCATTCTCCTTATGAAAGTGAAGATGCATCTTTTAAAGACAGCTAGGACATGTCACAAATAACTAAACAAACTGCAGGGAGTAAGAACTGTAACTGCAGTTCCCTTTACTAGCCTCTATATTTTATCAGCTAATTGTAAAACTCAGTTTTGTTGATGAGACAAAACAGTATATATACACATTAATATTTAAACATTAAGTCAACATCTGATTCCACCTCATTTTGCATAAAGCTTGCCAAGAAACGCATTACAATTGTCTTTGCATATTTACAAACTCTGTTGCAGGGTCTTTGAAAAAGTTTGTCACTTCTTAGTGTAAACACTAAGATATTAGTAAAATTCCCAGTTCCAACCTGGACAGACTCACTGTGATTTTGATGTAATTCTGCACATACAGAGAAACTGGCAGCACCTCCCCTTGAGAATGTGCCTTTTTTCAGTAATGCCATAAATCCTAAAGTGGGTCCTGCTACGAACATTCCAAGATTTTAACACAACCCTGTCTAAATGACACAGGTGCATTAACAGTCATAAATAACAGCAACAGTAAAGAAATAGTACAATAGATTCAGTTCAGAACTCATAGCTGGAAAGTTACCTACATGAATATATCTAAAATTTAGGAAAATAGTATAGTTAACTCCTTAGAACTGCTCACCAGCATTAGTAAAACTGCTCTATCAGATGAAGTACTTTATGTTTGTTTGTTTTTTTAATCCCGTCTTTTCTACACAAGTGAGCTGCTTGCAACCAAATGGAGTGTAAAACAATAGGCATTTATTACTAGGGCTCACAAATCATATCCTTCTCTAAGAACAATTGTCGAGAAATAACTACAATTAAATACTGACACTCCTAGTATAAGCAGAATGATGTACAAAGCTGCAAACAAGCAGTAATATTGCCACAAACTAATACAAGTATCAATCAAAATTCTGAAAGGCTTTCAAGAATGCAGGTACCTTTTTAACCAGCTGATACAAAAGGAAACAAATTGTGTTAAAAAAGGGGCATTTTTTACATTTGACCAAACAAAATCCAAAAGAAAGTAAAAACTATATGCTACCATTCTTTATAAACAGCAGCTGCATTTAATTCATATCAGAGCTGCTGTGAAAGATAAGAACTTATAAACCACCTTATGACAGATGAAATGTTTCACTGGAAAGAAAAACAACTTGAGAAGATCCTTCTGGAGGAACTGACAGAGTCACATGCTGAAGTGCATCACTGACCAAGAACACAGGGTTTATTGTAATTAAATTATTATCTTTTTCACTGCAATTATCACCAAAGAAAACCTGCAAGATTGTTGCACTGCACTGGGTTTATGTGGCACGATTTTGGTTGCGGGGGGGCTACATGGGTGGCTTTCGTGAGAGGGTGCCAGAAGCTTCCCACCACGTCAGACAGAGCCAGTGCCATCCAGCTGCAAGACAAGGCTGAGCCCATCACC
This sequence comes from Pachycephala philippinensis, assembly GCA_013397055.1. Lineage (NCBI taxonomy): Eukaryota > Metazoa > Chordata > Aves > Passeriformes > Pachycephala > Pachycephala philippinensis. The sequence goes on from VWZT01000767.1 coordinate 48,658, forward strand.
AATGGTCATAATGCCTCCAGGATAACATCTAAGAAGGGAGGACAAAACCTGCACAACTGCAGCCAGAGGAGAGGAGTGAGAACACATGAAACAGCCCTGCAGACACCAAGGTCAGTGAAGAAGGACGGGAAGAAGGGGATCCAAGTGCTAGATAACAGATTCCCCTGCAGGCTGTGGGGAAGACCTTGGTGAGCCAGGCTGTGCTCCTGCAGCCCGTGGAGGACCCCATGTCAGAGCAGACGGATGTGTCCAACGCAGGCTTTGCTCCCATGGGAAGCCCATCCTGGAGCAGACTCCTGGCAGGCCATGCAGACCCATGGAGAGAGGAGCAGGCTTGCTGTCAGGACTTGTGAGCCTGTGGGGGACCACACTGGAGCAGCCTGTGTCTGAAGGACTGCACCCCCNGGAAGGAGAGGCAGAGACAACGTGTGATGAATTGACCACAATCCCCATTGTCTGTCCCCCTGCATCACAGGGGAATTTGGGAATGAAGTTGAGCCTGCAAAGAATGGAGGCATGGGGGGGAAGATTTTTTTAGAAAATTGGGATTTATTTCTTATTACTCTGACCAGATTTGATTGGTAAGAAATTAAATGAATGTCCCTGAACTGACCCTTTTGTCCATGACACTTTTGTAACATGTCAGTGATCCCTCCCAGCACCTCTGCTGATCCAGGAACCTTTAGTCATATTTTCTCTACCATGTCTAGCTGAGGGGAGGGATAGAGAAGATTTGGTGGGCACCTGGCATCCAGCCAGAGTCAACCCACCACTTGTACTTGATCTTTATTTTGGATTAAGAACACACTTAATCAGCCATCATAGAGCATTAGGAAGTCTTCCAAAACCAAAAAGATTTACCAAGCAAATTTACCTAATTTGGCCTTGTTAAGTCAGGGTAGACTTTACTGGAGCAGTTACCTCATTTTATAATACCTCAATTACTCTCCTTACTTTAGCCCAAGTGAAAGCAGTTATCCTATGAATCAATACTGAAGCAAGCATGATTGATTGAGACCTCAAGCACTTCTGTAGCTTCAGCTCCCACAACTCCCTTAAATTACTGTTGTCAGCATCCTGTGGTTTTTAGGGCCCCCTTTCACACTTCGACCTGAGCTGCCTGACATTAGCTTAACTGATCACTTAACTCAAACCAATAATTTTTGTTCAGAAAATCTGTAAAAGGCAAGACCAATGAGAGTCCTCTTTCGTTATCTTGAGTAACAGGCAGAAAGAGGATTCCTGCAACAAAGGGTAAAACAGATCACAGAGGATTAGACAGCAACAAGAATGGGGGTGTGTGAGTAGGCAGTGGTGTTGTGTGGGTGTGCTTCTGCATGGGCCTGTGTGCTGATAGCTGTGGGTTTATCAGCCCAAGCACCACACTGCCTTGAAGCAGCTGTTCCACTTCACCTGGAAGCCACAGGGATGTATCTGTGAAGGCACTGGAGCAAGTACACCCTGCCTCCCCTGAGCCAGCTTGGCAGAGGATCAGCTCTGTGCCCCACTCAGTTTGCAGCTGAATAATTCAGTCTCGATTAACTGAAGTGAGAACCCTGCCCAAGGGCTGGAGCACAGAGAAGACTAAACCAGCTCTGAACGAGCTGCACCACCTATCACAGTGGTGTCTCCTGCTGCTTACAAAATCACCATTTATTGCATTGACCATTTAAAATCTGATTTCTGAAGGACTCTTTTTTCCCCAAGCAGTTATCATTCTGCTTATTTTAGTTGCTAAAGCCATATGTTTTGCTTTTTTTTCAAGACATTTTAGCTATTTAAAGCCATATGGTTGGGTTTCCTGTGTTACCTACCATAAAAGGATACTAAAGTTCTTCTTTCCCTAGATGAGTTCTTCTTTCCCTAGGTCTTCTAGACCCAGACAAGAGATCATAGCTGTCCTTACTTAAATAGCAGTAAAACAGATTGCTCTGCTGTGAGATTCTTTAGAAACCTCAATATTGAAGTAAAAAAAAAAAAAANAAAAAAAAAAAAGAAAGCAAGAAGACAAATACATAACAGATAAAGTATGGCACATTGCAGAAAACAAACACAAAGATGCTGAACAAGACAGGACTCACTGACAAACAAAAATATAGTAAATTCCAGCATGAAAAAAACAAACGAGTGCATTTAGAAACCCAGTATTTGTAGCTTAAGAATTTCTCAAAATAATAGACTGAATTAGTTTAGGTGACCACCGTGGTCTCAGATTATAAGACTTAAGAAACATCCAGATGTAGACAACATTGCCTATGACCATTCCTGCAGAGTTGCCATGTCTCACTGCAGAGACAGGGCAAAGTACAATGTACAATGGTGAGCTGCATATGAGACCAGGTTATGAAAAAACAGGAGTTCCAGAAGGTGACTGAATAAAATTATTCCCGATTTGACACTGTTTCAGTAACTAGTCACAAAGAAACACTGGTTCTATAATGACATCCTGGTAAACCAAATATTCAACATGTTTTTCAACCCCTAAAACGGAAAATAAAATATGCCCTGTATAGCCCAAACAGAGAGTAACCTGGACTTACTTTCAGCTAAATGTGGGACCAGATTTTCAAATAATGCAGATGAAGCTAAAATATATTACTAAGACACACATTAAGTTTATACCAGGAATTAATTTTTTAAGATACTATCCAGCAGCCTGTAGCTAACCTGACACCTTCACAGACTGTTACATAGAACTATGGACTTCTTCTCACTCTTTCCTAACATTCCTCAAGTCAGAACCGTAGATAATTTCTTGAATATTCTGAAATTACTGTAGCTAGATCAAAGGTAAAACTTTCAAGAGAGAAAATTAGAAACCAGGAGGAGTGTTCAAGTATGCATAAAATGATGAAATGAAACCCTAAACAAGGAAAGAGGAAAACAATTGCAACCAGGGCTTGACTGTGGGATTTCCCCCCCCGGAAATAAAACTATTGAAAGAATTTAAAAGTGTTCCAGTCAGACTAGAGGATAAATATGATGAGAACTAATTAAGATAAAAGTTTAACATCACATCTAGAAATACTAGCTAGCTATGAATGTCATCATAGGTCATCACTTCCCTTGACCACTACCTCCCCCCTTTGCCTTGTCTTGGGGTGGCTGCTGTAACTGAGCTGCCTTTTAGACACCCACTGCTTCTTTCATCTGTCAAAAACATTTAAAAAGAAAATTGCAATTTAAGACATCATTAAACTGAAGACGGATCATTCTTGTGTGCAATACCAGAATTATTTTTGTTTGTTTTATAGATTCTGATAACCTTAAGGGGTGACACCAGAGCTGGCAATCTGCTGAAATTGTTGTTCAACACACAATATAAACAACAGGCAATGCTGTAACATATGGTTAAGCCCAGGCTCACACATATCAGTCCGTGTTTATAAATCTCTCCTTAACCTACTGAATCCTTGAAGGAATATCTCAAATAAATAATACAGGGAGTGTAAGTTACTGATTACTTTTATTATGAAGTTAGATGGATAAACTCAGAAAACTAAGCACTCCTGCACTTCAAAGGAAACTTAATATGAGCATAGATCATGCTATTTTGAATACAACCACACACACACAAAAGCTCAAGAAGACTGGCTGATAAAAAGAGCTAAATTTTAAGCAAAATAAAGCCAGCCATTTCTGACAGACATCTCCAAATATTACTAGATGTTATGGTTAAAACACGGTGTTATATTTCACTTAGTTCCCTTGTTATAAATACAACTAACAATGTTACTGATAAACAGGGTTTATTATGAAACTGTTTTGCAATAACTTTGTGGGAGCGGTTATCCCTAATCTGATCAAAGCATGGTTTTATCATCATATTTTTTCACATCCTTATGCCTTTTCCCAGCTTGTGCTTCTCACATGCAAAACACTGGAAGAAAAAAAAAAAACAAACCAACAAATCACCAAACTGTTTTCTGCAAACTGAATTTTCTTTTCAGCTAAAAGATGACTGGGAGAAACTAACAGTCCTCTAACAATACAGCAATCATTATTATTGTATTGCAAATGCAAATTAAAATGCAGCAATCTTGTATATTGTATTCACAACTGTTCTCTAATATCATTATCTACAAGCAAAATAATGCAACGTATTTTGAAAAACTGTTTTCCTTGTGTTCTGCAGTCTTTTGGCCCACAAGAAATGTCTGGTTTTCATGCTAAAGCAAAAAATGAAATGCATCGTAACTACATTTCCAACTATTTGCAGTGTTAATAAAAAAAAAATCGTAAGGGTGACATAAGACTGGAATTCATGTGCTATATTGAAAAACTGATGTAAGGAATTATGCTGAAAATGAATATTAGTTATATCTGTATTAAGTGTCAGAGTTTCCTATCTTCACTAAAGGATAAGGATTATTTAGGAAGAAATTGCTGGTTTCAGATTTGAAGATCCTATGTGTTCTCACATTTCCACATTCATACAGAAAAGTACCTCACACTATGTTTCAATATTCAGATACACTTAATGGAGGTATTTAATCTAACATAAATTACACTTCAAGCCTTAAAAAAAATAACACAAAGTAACAAACATTCGGTTTTAACAACCCAACCAAGGACAGTGTGTTGTGGATATTCACAAAAGCTCGTAAGGAAACATGAGGGGGCTTGGTTCTCTCAAATCATAAAATCATTCAACAACCACCTGAGAAAACTCCCATGTTGGTCTTACATCTTCAGAGCCAGACACTGTCTTTTCCTCTGATAAACAGGTTGAATTTGTGCAGCAGAAGCATTAGGGATGAAATCACAGCCCGCTCTAGCTAAATGATTTTGCAGAGAGTCTGCGCCATTTCCGCAGCAAAAGGGTCCCAGTTACGTGTGAGCAGCCACAGGCACACAGAAAACTGTGTTCTATTACCTTCTATCTTATCATCTGCTTTCATTGTGGAACTGTAATAGTAGAGTTACTGAGCTTCAATTAGTCACCTCCACATTATGTAGTGGAAGTGAAAAAAAGAGAAGTAATGCTTTTGATTACTTTTCCTGATTACTACAATATTTCTTATGTCATCTAACTAAAAGAAAGGTATCAAAAGTTAACTGACTTTTCTCTTGAAACTCAAAATCCAATTTTCGAGACAAAAACAATTTCTAAATGGAACATGGGTAGTTACAGGACAATCCAATTAAAAAGAAAAGGGAATCAAGGGGAAAAAAACCATACGCATTGCTCCTTACATTCACTGCCAATTCACAGTTATATTTATGTTGAAGAGGGAGCTTGCTCAGTTTTTCTGGTTAGTTTGTTGCACTAACTTGACTCTCCATCTAACCATACCATCAAAATGTGTCACTGAAGTAACCTAACAATGGGCAAATACATTTTCCAGTAGATTTAAAAATCCTTTCCAGAGTTCGAAGTGCAGAAATACTGTTTGGAATAGGTCCTGTTATCACTCTTCCCTCCAACTGTGTTAAAAACCACTTTGTAAATATTAGCTCTTTACCATTTACACTTACTTGCCCAGCAGCAAGTATCCTTTACTGGACTCCCATCCTTGGGTGAGGTAAGGGGATAATGGCTCTCCATTACAGCTCCTGGACTGAAAATAGCTCTTTTACAAGTAAAAATGCAGAATACATAAAACTGAACCCATCATGAGCATATCTATTTTAGGTGTCATATTCTATTACAGTTCACAAGTGTTTTTTCAACACAGAGTAGAATACAAAGTATTTTCCCTGGAAAAAGAGAATATATGCAGAATTTATGTGAAAATTTATTTCCCTGACAGATAGCCACACACTGTTTTACTGTTTCAGTACTGTAAATAACATTATTTTTTTCCAACAACATTTCCAGCAGGAAAAGACACATAAACAATCTGTACCTCCCAAAGAGTTTATAGTCATCTACCTCCTGTTTTTTCAACCTACAGGACTCTTACACCACAAGGTGCCACAAAGGAAATTCTGAAAAAAAAAATTAATTGTGTAACACTAACGTCTACTCTAACATGCCAAAAACATATACAGAAAAACATCTTCAATGATCCTGCTAGTGGAAAAGAAAACCTAAAAAAAAATCATCACATTGCACTTACAGATTTTTCACTGGAAGGAGAACACTTCAGGTTTTCTTTCCAACTTCCTAACACAAATCATCAGCTTTGAGTTAACTTTTTCTGCAGTCACCCTCCAGCATGTCAGACTTGTGTGACAAATGTGGTTAAGAATTAATAACCTCAAGTTTCCATTAGGGAACCCATTGCATGTGCAGAATGCTTACCAAAATATGAAGCCTCGCTGCTATGTCAACACATTTTATCATGCTCCCTACCTGTCCCCTGCATCTTTCATAGAGAGATCAGTCACGTCTTTCATTTGCTTTAGGCAGAGATCTGATGGCAAAACCTTTCTGGCTTCACAGAAATGTATTACTGCAAAATCTGTTATTACAGATTGTTTAATGGGTGTCTTGGGCGGATGGGTGTGTGGGTGTGTGTTTGTCTGTTTACAGAAGAGAAAAAATGTCTTCGTAGTTTTGAAAACTACACACACTCATGACAGAAACGGACTGACATAATACTCGCAAAAATGCTGATCTTCTCCATTGTAGCTGAAAGGTTCATTAAGCAGAGAGTAAGAGCAGATAATCAAAAATGAAAGAAATCACTGTTTCATGATTCAGTCACTGCAGTTTGTGGAACTCCTGTGCAGTTCCTTATATCACCACAAATCTTCTAGTGACACTTGACACTGGTCATTTTCAATTATGATGACAAAACTGAAGGACAAAGCAAGAAGGCACTAAACAGACATTTGGGCCTCCAAAGTATCCCTGAAATTAGTTTTAAAGCTTATGCTAATGCTTGCATATAAGGCAATACTTGGAGACACTCAACCCAGCCTTGTCCTGCTTGCATAGAGCAGTGCCAACTGCAACAAGATATTTAATAAATAACATCAGCAACAACAGGCACTGTGTGCAAATACAGATACACCTCTAGGTACATCATGAAACTGCTTGGCCATCACTGGACTGGCTCCCAATGATCTGACTGATAAGCTCAAGCTCATGCAAGGCTTTCTCCTAAATTCAAACTACCTCTATGAATGTGAGACTTCTGGGTTTGTATGCTTTCCCTGTCTTTCCTTGTTCTTGTCTTTCCCATGTGTAGTGGCTCTTTTTCTCTCTGGCTTCTCTGGAAGTGAGAGGAAAGTGATATTCATAGAAGTAAGATTAAAGCACAGCTCAGTTCAATAAAGTTCATGTCTCCTCCACATCCAAGATTTTCCAAAAGAATGTTAATAGCAGTCTCTCTCATTAAAAACAAACCAAAACAACTCTTTGAAGTTAAGAGAAAAAAAAAAAATACAGGAGACAGTAAAAAATGCAAACCTTCCTTAAAACTTTGTGGTTTGAATCCTTTAGCAGTTTCCCTCATTTCTGTATTTTTAATGAAGTAATTGAAAGGTTTAAGAAGCAATTATTTGACAGATACAAGTACCTGAAATCCCAAACCCTGCATGACTGCTTAGTACTTTTCAGTGAGAGGGTGACACTAATACAATTGAATTTCTGAGCTCATTTAGTTTACCAGAAATAAGACACTTAGAAAAAATAATTAGACACTTGCAGTGTATTAAGGAAAGCGTTGCTTAAATCCACAAGAGATCTGTCAGTTATCACCAGACATTAATTGGACTTGTCTAACATGGTAGAAAGCTCTACAATGGTTTGTAGTGTACTAACCCCTTGCACATACTTTCGCAGGTCATTTACAGCAGCTAGCATAAGCCAAACTCAGATATTCTCTCTTGGTCAGGTTGTCTGACCAAATTTAACAAAACAATGGATATGGCATTTTCTTCTGCACCCTGCTAGGTAGCTCTTCCTATACTTTAACATGCACTTCCAAGGCCAACTCTAACAATCTCCCTATCATCACATAATCATGATTGCCACCAGCCGTTCTGGGACTGGAGTGAGAACAAAGCAATGCCACAGGTTTTCAAATCAGATGCTGAAGAACTCTGAGATGCAGCCACAGGGCACCTCAAAGTAAAGATATACGACATGATCAATTGTGGAAATGGATTCAGGAACCACTTTTCCGACAGTTGTTAAGATGGTATCTTGAAAAGCCTAATAGAAGAGTCTTCATCAGCCTTTCCTTGTTCCCCCTTTCAATAGTTTCTCAGATATTGAGGCTAGCCAGCACCATTGTAACAATTTGCCTTCACTTTTTTACATATTTAACAACACTTTACACTGAAATTCCTGAAAAAGCACAATAAATTCTAATTTAGTCACATATTTTAAAAAGACTATAAATCTTAAAAGATATGGACAAAAAAACCTTACAAACCTATAACAGGTGTTCAACAGATCTGCTTCAACAGATAATTGCCTTAATTACTAAACACTGTGCCTTGCTTCCAGTCTAAAGTACTCTTGTTTCAGCTTCTGTTTGCTTTTGTATTTTGTGATGCTTTTGGGATTGAAGAGTGTTCACCAAATTAAAATACCCTACTCATGCAAAATTTGAAGTATTTGCAGAAAAGGGATCAGGAATGCCTGAGGAATGTAAGATGGAGGCATTTTTGTGTATATCCTGTGCTTCCACACAGAACGACTTAAAATTTGTGACTTTTAACCCACTATTTATACATATATAAAACCAATAATGCTGGACATTCTGAAAGTAGGAAGAACCAGTGAATGGTTAAAAGAAGGGAAAAGAAAGAATTTCTTCTGTACACAAGATGTGTTCAACATTCTGTTCCACTGTTCATGGCTTATGTATTGCTAATTCTCTCTTGTGAGTACACAATTGACAGTTATTTAGAGGAGACCTGGGTATACATTATGTTAACATTTAAATGCTTCTTTTGTCTTTTTTGTACATATATATATATATACAGAAGAGTAATTTGAAAGACAGAGAATCAGTATGACTTGAATGTTCCAGGAGCATATTAATACAGCTCTAAAGAGGGCTCAATTCCAGTCAAACCTGTAAATGGATTACTTGGACAATGTGCAACACATTTCCAATTTTATCAAAGACCAAGACTGACAGTTGATTCAGACAATATTTTGTTTTACCATCTTCTGAAGTAATATAAGGAAACAAGCCTCCATGTTTTAAAACCAGAAAAAAAAAAATTATCACAATAAAACATTCACAACTGTCCCTGGGTCTCACAGAATCTTTAATCAGAACCTATACACTGATAAACATAAAAGATGTGTATAATATACTGTCCGACATCTAAATCTATTGGTTAAACAATGGAGCCCAAATGACAGGAGACTATAACCAAAGTCTATCACCAGTTACTCAAATCAGCTTTATTTGCCGAAGTTTTGACAGGCAACCCTCAAGACTGGGTACCTGGTACCAATCTGAAGTCAAGAAAGGCTTGGAGTCAACAAGAAGGGCACAAGCAGCATTCAACACAAGGGGAAAAAACAGAAAGAATGAGGGAGAGAAGGGAAGTAAAGACAGATCTGTAAGAGAAATTGAAAAACCAAATGTTTTCTTTTCTCAGCTGAGCAGAGGAATTGTGCTCGGTGAAGGGGAAAGAAATGCAGGAGAGTAATAGCAATAAGTGAACCTGGAAATATGTTTCAAGGCATTCTGAAGAATTCATCAACTCCTTCCCAGAAAACAGAGTAAGAGATAAAGAAATGCAGACTCTCCTCGGCTTTGCTAGATAGGGTGACAGGTGTTTTGTTTTAAGAATATAGCTGGGCCTGATAGCTCTTTCTTTTTAAACTTGGCATCCATCTTTCAACTACGAAATGCAAAATTTTTAGATTTTCTCAACATATAAAGAGTATAGACATTCTAAACAGAGGAGCAACATAATCTCTGTATATAAAACAGTGTATTTAATCTGTTAGTTCCTATACATTTCTCTCTTAAAATTCTGACACATTGTTAGTTGTATCTGAATAGCTTTAACATGTACTCTCTTCATAGCATACAACCCAATTAAGAAAAGTTATACCAAGCGGTATTAAACAGTTACCAAAAGTCATTAGTTCTACACAATTTACCTTTATTAATCCAATCTGAATCTCGTCAAGGGATGCAAATGAATCTGGCTGACAGGTTTTATTTTCCATGTAACAGTTCTGATGAATTTTAACTACATTCTTCACTTTTAACTCTAATGCGTTTTTCTTCCAAAAATTACAACTAATATTGGACTATTGAACAGAAAGATGTTAACGTGCTTCCTGATAGAACACATTTACAGAAAAACGTTATGTCAGAAGTGTAATCCATAACAAAGGAGCAAACAGGGACTGAGAGCTGCCAACCCATGAGCTTGCAGAATCCCCCAGAAACAGCCTACGAAACAGGCTGTGCTTAAGACATTTTGTTGATGTCACCAAACTTTGAAATGAGTTTGAAATTAGAAGGTTGCAGGGAGCATGATTCCCTATTGTCATCCCAAAACAAAAGGACAAAACAACACAACCTTTCCATGGGTACGCAGGGAGGAAATGACCAGCAATATATGCGAAAGGTACCTGACAACTGGAAAACAGCTGTCCTAGTCTACAGTAGACATGATAGGATCTAATACAGTAAAATATATCATAAAGTTACTAATTAAAAAATATTAAGGTCTTATCAAACCACTAATGAAAGTCCTTAAAAATTCAAATGAAAATCTTTCCTGATTGCCTGAGCCAAAGCTTCTGCCCCCTTAAATACAAGATCAACCTTCAAGGTTACATGAAATGCTGAGAACGTGCTCCTCTCAAGACAGTAATCTCTCACTTTTTGCTGCAGACCTATCACAAAATATCTAGGTTAAAGAAACAAGAACATACAGAATGGCCACATGCGAGAAAAAAAAATGCATGGATGAACTGCAACATGAAACCTCCAAAGTGAACAAAGTTTCTTCTGTTTGAATATAACCAACTGAGGCCAGCAGCCAAAATAAGCAAATAAGCTAACTGTGCTTTTACAGTAAATTACGTATTTTCACATTTGTAGATCCTATTACCAGATGACATCATATTTTTGAGTTAATGCTTGAAAATTCTGGCTGAAATCTACTATTGTGAGCTTACTGTCAAAAAGTCTAGTTAGCTGTCCTGAAGTCTAGCTGTCCTGAAACCTTATACTGTGTTTTACAGTGTATCAGAAAATGCACAGGCCACTACAAAAAGGTAAATACAGTCACATAAAGGCTCATTTTTACTCAGAAAGTTAAGTATTAGAGTAAGGTATATGCCACCTAGACAATAAAAATAAATAAACCACCATAAATACAGTGCTTGCTGCTTATGTTAGTTGAGAGACGACAGAAAAAAAACCCCTGCTTTTTTAAAAATAAACTGCAGTATAATTATAACAAAACAGGAGTATACTAATGAAATGCATGGAATATATTCATCAGATAATATCTCACTAGGAAAGTGTGAGTCAAAAGATAACCTTCAGTCATCATAAAAGCAGACTACCAGGGGTCACACAAAGTGATCACAAGAACAAACTCTAACACAGTAGCTGCTAAAAGGTTCCCTCTAAAAAAAGGATTTTTTAATAAGTGTTTGTGCAACTGATGTTATATCAGATGAATAATTTCTGTTTATAAGCACAGTACTTACAGTATTCACTGGGAGTCACAGAAATTAAACATACCATAAACTCTCACCAGTGGCTATAAAGCAGGGATCATAACTGACTGAATTCGGCAAACAGCCTAATATGTGGCTATTTGTGTCTACATGTTTAAAAGGATACAACTGATTCATCTACAAAGTATATTTTGCAAGATTTTGCCTTTGACTTAACTCTTAAAAATAGAGGTGGAGAACACTAAAATTTCTGAGACCTTAAAATGAGAAAAGGTTGGAAGAATTGAATAAGTAATGATGACAAAATGAGACAAAGAAATAAAGCATTAAGAAAAAGATAGTAAGAACATATGATACTACTTAGTCAGATTAATGTTTACTGCAGGTTATGTAAACATCTGTGATTGATATAAACCCATACATATTACAGTAAAGAAGAGATTAAGGTTTTAAGCTTGTATACAATAAAATCTCCACCAAAAAAAAAACCCAAGCAAAATACACAGGCTCATTAAAAATATATTTCGGAAAGGAGTGAAAGCGCTGTCATATTATTCAGCTTATTTGAACTCCTAGTTGCAAGATTGAAGGCAAATCTAGCCTTCTTGGTTACACTGTTTATAAACAGAAAAAGAGTATTTAGGGCAACATCTGCCTGAATTTACCACCAAATGTTCTTTCTAGCCCCAATTTGTAAATAAAATCTCCTTAGGTTTAAAAATTAGGATAATTGACCTCCTCCAGATCTAGCTTTCAATGGTGTCAGTATCCAACAAGTACAAAAGCATAAATATATTTTAGCGCACATTTAAAAATATTTTGTTTCTGTCTCAGAATCCGTGTCAATAAATAAACAAATATTGAATTCCCCCTCCTTAATTTGTATTTTATTTTTCTGCACTGATTACTTTTCAGTTCTACTAAAAACCATCACGAGTTTGACTCTTTCATCCAGATTTGCTTCAAGGGAATCTAATCTTTTTGTAATCTTTCTCTCTGTTGGTTAGATTTCAGACTCTGAAAGACCAGGGTATATTCTAACATTTTTATCTTCCTAACCTTTAGACCTTACCACACAGCTCAGGTCTACTAAAAGTACTTGACTATAACAATACAGCCAGTGTGCTAAGAAGGCACAGAGAAAGAGCTGCAGATTTTATGGCAGTATCATTAGACACCAGAATTTCAAATCTCAAAGGAGGAAAAAAAAATATACATAACCTCTGTTTCACATTACTCCTTTTCCAGAAACAAGAGCTCTCAGAATACTAAATATATAAACATACATTTAGGACTTTTGCAATTACAGTACTTTAGCCATAAGATTACAATACAATTACAATTGTGTGAATGTGTGTATATAGACACACACACACACACACACACATATTATGTGTACCATCACTGTCAGAGGAACCAGATTGATTCTGCCGTTCTTTTTTGTCAAATGCACGGATAATCACATCTACTTTGATATCAAATGCTCATGATGAACACAGTAACAACAACAAATACGAAAATCAATTAGTTTACAAGTAGATGATCTAGGCAAACAGCAGTTTCATAATGTCCTAGGTTACAACATAGCTGTATTCTATTACCAGCAGCTGGGCCATTAACCTGTTATCTCTTGTTAACGACTCCCTGTTGATAACAACCAATAGGCAATTAAGACCCAACAGATGACTCATGGCTTATCTGATACTATTGTGGGATGCTCCGCCCAGGAGGGAGGAGCCG
>VWZT01000767.1:66556-91757 GCA_013397055.1 Pachycephala philippinensis
CAAACCTGTGAATAAGTGGTATAAGACCGTTAGTATCTGGAAAAATACCATACTCCTTCTGGAGGACTTCCAGTAACCTTGGAGTTTTTTAAACTGCTCAAACCCAAAAGTCAGCAATAAAAAACTGGTTCTAACTCAAAGCCTATATTTATTTGACTCTAAAATACAAAGATAGGTCAAAACATTCATGGTTTCCCAGAGGAATGTCTTTCATGTACTAAGAAGTTCTGTATCTACTCTTGAAGTAATCAAAGCTTTTACACATGAGGCAGAACAAAGTCTCCCTCTCCCTTAAATTTGTCCTCCTGAAGACCACTACAAAACTCCTGCTCAGAGGCACTAAACTTTGTTTTATAACTCTTGATGCTTTTTTGGTCCTGTTTACTGACTCTTTTGTAAAGGGGAGAAATCCAAAGTTTCCTTGTTAAAATGATCCCAAGGACAGGCAATATGTGGCATCTCATTCATAACCAAATGGCAAAAGAACTGTAATACTACATCACCTACCAGAGCTCAAGCTCTCCAGCATGTGGCAGCAGCCATCTGATCCAACACATTCTGCCAGTAAGACACCAGAGGCCTAAGGTGAACCAATATGGTATCAAGGGCAAGCAGCAGCCTTCCAGGTGTTGAGAACACACCCGTCGGAGCTCTTCTTGCAGCTCATGTTCAGAGAGTGACTATTAAATTCAGCTTAAGGGGGCGTAGCGAGGGATGGTAAACATCCATTTCAGCAGGGATACATGTAAATTGCACTCATGAACTCATCACTATAATCTCCCCATTTCACCAGTTTTTCCACTATTCTTAGGTGCTAATGTCATTCTCACTCAGGGTTCATAATGACGCACTACTCTGAGTTTCTTCCATTCAATTCTTTTATAAACAGACTGTCAGTGAATAAAAGTTTCAGCCAGTTTTATCCACATTTTCAGGGTGATGTAAAAATGCTACAGTGTGACTGTCATCATGGAACACAGAGCACTCAAATCATACAGAAAAGAGCCTTCATGCACTTTGGCGTGTTCCAAATCAATGACCAACAATTTCACGTAAAGTCTGGACATTTTAATAGGTGGTGTAGTAAAACATTCAGCTCAGGTAGGTAGAATCTGGATTTATATCTAACTAATATGTTTCTTTTGCTTGCATGGTTACTGTCAGAGGGCACATTTCTTGGCTCATTCATCTGACACAGGAATGGATTCAGACTGCATTATACACATTCCACATTATTAAAAAAGCAGATGCTTTCTATAAAAGTCAATTTTAACAGTTTGGTGAAAGTGCTTAAAATACTATCAGGAATTCAGCCTATCCAAACACATTCCTTATTAACAGAGACTATTGAAACTGAACTTCACTACAACCAAAATAAACATTCAGAAAGAAATTTCCACAGGCTTAACTCAACTTAAACCACTTTAATTATGAACACCAATAAGCCTCAGATTTCTTACCCTCTCATCATTTCCGCATGTTCTGAATGTATACAAATACTGAACTTTGACAGCAAATGAGGTCTGCACTATGCAAGTAAAAGTCACAGCTACAGAAAAGGGCCATGTTCTAGAAAGAAACCAGATCTTGCCTTTCCTTAGGTCTAAGAGAACCTTTGTGAAACAGCACTAATAGATTTTGCAGTATTGCCATGTTTTTGCAACGTAGTATGGTTTGAACAGCAGTTAAATGGCATTTTGCCACCTCTGTACTCTGAGTTTTGACCAGGTTATGTAAGTCGGTATAGATCCCACTCATGGGTGCAATCCTTTACATGAGCATTCACCAAATATTTTCAGAAAACATGATTCCTCTAAATTAGATTATGTTTCAATCATCTGTTACAAGGTTGTCCATGACAACATAATGCAAGAGCATTAAGAGGCCCCACAGAAGTGGGATGTTGGTACAGCAAAGTCCCTCTGAGGGAAGGCCCCGCTCCAGCAATGCCCAGGCTGAAATGGGAGGTGGCAGAACCAGAAGCAGTTACAAGAGGGTATGGGCTGGTCAGTGATACATGACCAGCATCTAATTCCTTGTCATCCTTGACTGAACAGACATATAATCAAGACAGATTATAACTTGTGCAGTGGGTAGAACAGGAGTAGAAGGAAGCAGAAAAGCACCTCTTGAAGACAAACATTTGAATTGTCTCAACCAAGAACCTAATTTAGCCTCCTTCCCCGAATCACCTTCAAAAGTACAGAGGCATCTTTTTCCACTCAGTATAGTGCAAGTCCAAGAAGATGAGCTGATGAGGCTGATGCACAGCAAGCCAATATGCAGACTCAAGTATGTGACCACAGAATTCCCACCTGTACCATTCTATATTCAAAGATGTTCTCCTTTTGCTTATTAAGCCTGTTCTTCTGCACTTTTTTAAGAACAAAAGGAACACAAGCCATTGTTCGAAAGCGCTCACCTAAAAGATCATGCTAGTTAAAACTTGTATTGCACCATTACTCATCCTGATTTATTTGGCCTCCAGTACTATCTCACTTTTAAACTTACCTGATAATATACAGAAGCAGACAAATATTTGAATACTAATAGGTAGCTTGCATGTAATATTTAAAGATACCATATTTAAATGTCATCCCTTGAAAGAAAAAAAGCTATTGTAAAGACCTCAAATATTGAAAGCAATTAAATATTGATACAAAAATTAGTCGAAATGAAAAGCTATTAATGAAGATTAGATTCTCAAGGTCATGTGTGAAGACACAAAATTATTCTAAAACTGGTCACAGGCAAATATAATTGTCTGACTACTGTCTGACTGAGCTACTCCTTCAGTGAAAGATATTAGGAAGAGGGTGTGGGAAAAAACATTACAATGAGGAGCTGACATGACACATTTTGTGTGTCCTAGGAACATTTTTTTGGCTTACAGAGAAGAGGAAATTAAACATGCCAATGAATCAGATAAAACTGTGAACCACTGGGAAAAATAAGTATCACTTTATAGGAGTGTTTTATTTGCTGTGTTCCATTTTGCATTACTAATAGAAAGAATTTTTACTCTTCTCTGTGGATCTCAACATGCAAATGTAAAAGATTCATGGTTTCTTTAAAAATCAAATATTTTAATATGAGAGATGGTATTCAAGGAAGGGCTACTGTAAAACAGTCTGACTCTAGTATATTCTGCTGAAGAAAAGAAGAAACAGACTATGCATTGTGTATTGCAACAATTTAGAGTTTTTAAAGTAATTTGAAACTCTTCCCAGCACATATTTTCAAGCTTCCTCCCAGCCTTCTCCTCGTGCCCCACTGCCATTATAGCAAAACACTTTAATATGCTATTAATAAACTAGCAGTGAATCCTTAGGAGTTCCACACAAACTCATGAAGCCTGAAATGCAGCTGGGGCAATTTAGGTAAGGCTATAACTACTGTGTTGCCTTAGAATCATTTTGAAAGCAATTGCTCCCCAAACTTTGAGAGGAATGAATTCAAAAAGATTTTTCCAAGTAATTGTAAATCCTTTGAACTTCATTTGGTAGCTCTGTTTTAATTAATATGTTACCAATATCAAGAATACAAAGTGCCCAGGCATTCTGTGCATGGTCACCTTCTAAAATATAACAGTATATTTGGGAAATTAGAAATATTTTTTTGTGGATGAAGAGGAATATATATCGTTGTACAGTAATGTTTTGTGCTGAAAGTTTGACTAGATATTTTAGCTACTCGTTTTTTTCTCCCAGTGAAAAATAACGCCATCTAAATCTACAAATTTCTGCATAGATCAACAGGACTTACTCAGAAGGATGACAACAAAAATAAAACAATTTTCATTTCCAATCCCTAGTCCTGTTACTCAAGGAGCTGCACTCTTTTGTCTCTAGATGCTGAGGTAGGCACAGAGAGAGTCACACTTCTCTGGCCTGATGCTACTTG
Source organism: Pachycephala philippinensis (assembly GCA_013397055.1). NCBI lineage: Eukaryota > Metazoa > Chordata > Aves > Passeriformes > Pachycephala > Pachycephala philippinensis. Next base: position 70,460 of record VWZT01000767.1, read on the forward strand.
GCTTCTGCATAGCTGAAGGAGGAGGCTCAGTGCTGTGCTCAAGACACTGAAGCAATTCTGCTGACAGCTCTCTGGTTCTGCACCACAGCTACACCCGCCTGCTGCTGCTCTCCTTTGCTCCTGGCTGCAGCATTACACCAGCTAAAATCCAGACAGGTGTCTTAGCAGGCAAACTCACACTATGGAACCACTAAGCATAACCTAACTCCTTTTTTTCAAGTTTTCAGTCAGCTGCAGGAAAAGCCTGCGGCAATGGCACAGAGCTATCCAGCTGAAAGTTACTCAACATAAAGCTCTGTATTTGCTGTGTGTGTATACCGGCCAATATCTTATATTAGACCTAAAGCTTTTCAGACCTAAAAAATAATATGGCATGATTTGGCATGGTAGTTAGGGCAATGATGCAATAGGTGGCTGTGACTGGAAGACTCACTTTAAAAGCACACTCTTTCCACAATTAAAATGCTGACAGGAGTGAAATGGTTTTTAAATGCTAAATATCAGTGGTTTGTTATTAATTATAGACACATAATCAAGATCTGTGGCCACACAAAGGGTCTTCCTGTTAAGGAAACTTCTCAGTCTCACCACTCACAAGACTCTGGCAGCCACAGTCCCCATGTCAGAGACTGTCACTGTAGGGACCACAGCCCCTTGGCAAGTGGGGGCTGCACTGAGCCCACGGCAGCCCCGCTCAAGTCCCTGCTCACCCCACTCTCACTCACACGAGGTTTCCCAGGGCAGAGTCTCAGATGTCTCATTCCATAGAACAGTTTATTCACGGTGCAGTAACACAGAAACAGCCCGGGCTGGTGCCTCCGAGGAGGATCCCGAGCAAAGGAACCCCAGGGCTTTTACACCCTCACAGTCCAAGCCACGCACAAGTCTCAAGTCTCCCAAATCTCGCTCTTCCTCCGGAGCCCTCGGCTCCTGCTGTGTCTCCCAGTGTCCCTGCCCCTGGCCGGTGCCACCGCTCTTCGTGCACTTGGTCATGCAAAGGGTCAGCAGGTCACGGCCTCTTGTCTCTGTGGGCCCTCACCCCAACTCAATCTGCATCTCAGTCTGTACCCTGAACTGCAGCGTGCAGAGCCAGCTACCTGCACCAGGTGTATTCCTCAACATTTCCCACAGTTTTAGGCTTGACATAGCTCCTCCAGGCATCCAGGTCTCACAGACCGAACACAGCTATTAAGATCACAGTGACTTCTTATAAATATTGCACATATTGAATAAATCTAGATCTATTTAACTAAAACTCCCTTACTATATAACAGAATTTCAGTCACACTAAACACAAAATATGATAAGAAAATCAAAGTAAATTGTGTGTACTTTTTGAAAGTTTGGAGTATTTACTTTTAATCTCTAAATGCAATGAAAAAAATTCCCTCGAAGGGCAAAAAATAGTATTATATTAGTAAATATTTACAATGTAATCAGTTATTTTTGCTTAATTTTTTTTTGCAGAGCTGGTATCATCACTGCCTTATATAGAATTAATAGCTGAAAAACATGGGCTACACATTGCATTTCTAAAAGCCCATTGTTTTCAGTGGAAATTACATTAAACTTCCCCAGTAACCACTTCATTTTTAAATTTATTTCTTAAATAAGTATCTCACTGCCAACCCCCCAAAACAGTAATCTAGAGACAGGAGGAGCCTCTGGATGATATGCCAACCACATGGACATCCTGAATTACAGGCTGCAACTAACTGCAGAACATAATGAGGGGAAAACCTGGTCTTTGTTTCCATGCACAGAAAGCTGATTTAATCCCATGGTGGCTTCTAGAGGTGGAGCACAACTGAAAGCTTTGTGGCTGGTAGGGATGTAGGTGCCCGTCCACATGCACAGGCGTACTTTGGCAGCAGAAGGGAATGATACCACCCAAGGGAAGAGCAGTATGGGTTAGTCATTATCAACACTTTGCTGTGCTGAGTGGTGCCCAGATGAACAAATTTTAAAACCTAGGTAACAAAAGCCTCTTCCATAGGCTAGAACATGTTTTCACAGCAAGCAACATTCCATCCCAGAAGTAGTTCTCATGAATAACTTTGTCAATCCCAAGCTTGCAGAGATGCCAGCTGAGGGGTCAGCTCAGGCTGCACCCCAAGAGCCATGGAGAAGACAACTACAATGTGCTTCACATGGAATCTACCAATTTGGTGTGTAATGTAAGTTAGTAAGGACTTAGTTAGACTCTTATCAATTTTTCTGTTCTCAAACATGTAACAGCTATTTGCACCTGGCTAGTTTTTTGACACTGAATAAATTTTACCATTCCAGTTTTGTGTAAGAGCACTCCCTTAAACCTCCACTGCACCATGCTGTCACTGAATGTCACTACAAAGGCAGAATAAAAATTAATGATTTTAACAAGTTTTAAAAGGTCCTGCTGTGGATGGGCTCCCCTATACCTAATATCAGAGCTTTGCACTGCTACAGTTAAAGCACACTTCCAATGCCCTGTGAGGATGCAACAAACATACGTCACCAACCATTTTCAAGCAAATCAAATTTAATGCCAAAGTAGCCACATAAAACCTAAAAATTTTCCAGAACAATATTCCAGATTCCAGACCAGGTGTCCTCCCTTTAAAATCATCCAGAGACATGATCCAGCTCTGTGAGGGCCATTTGGGCTGATGCTGCATGAAAGTGTTAGTTTAAAAACAAAATTGGTCAAACAAATTTTTCAAATGAAGAAGCTGAAGAGTTTTTAAGAGTCTGTTGGGCAATGTAATGTAAAGATGTAATGTCATTAAAAGAAAAAACACTTCATTTCATTCAGAAAATATGTATTACATTGATTTTTTAAAAACCCAGAAGTTTGGTTTTTTTTAAAATACAGACCTACAAGCTGGAGAGTTTGACTATTGTTTGAGCTAAAGCAACAGTAAAATACTACAGGTATTCAGTTTATGACAGCTACAAAATCATCTCACGGGAAAGTGAAAGGACAAATGGCATAAATAGGCATCTATTTATTTGATAATAAGCATGGACATACTGGACTGGCATGTTTATGCTGACAGACAACGTAGGTGTCAGCAGCAGACTTATGTATTTATGCATAACCTAAGTTTTATATATAGGAATATAACTGTATTTCATCATAATGAATTCCATTTAAATACATCTAAAGATATTAACTCCAGCAATTAATTGTAGTTTCATCTTGCACTAGTTCCTGTTATATTCATTAGATGTGCTCTCATTTAATTGGATTCTCTCTACGCTCACCAGTTGTCTTTCCTGTCCTGAGGCTACGCTCTCCATTTTAAATTTTTGCTTCAGATTACTGCTCGTTCTCCTCATCCTTGACTGCTTTCACTGTTATTTCTACCTGGTCGAATTCTATTGCGGATATCTAACTTTACCAGATTTTGCTCTATTAAGACAGGTACCCAACAAACTATTTGTTCTTTCATTTATTTCTACCCACTTACATTTTTGATTCTTTATATGCATACTCCTTTTTTTTTTTCCTTTTCTGTTATTAGTACAGATATAATTAAAAATGAAATACAAGGGGTGAAAAAAGATTTAAAAAATGAGAGTCAATTGAACAGTGTTGCTGAAAACACCGGTCATGTCCCTGCCCAACACCCACCAGTCACAGGGAAGTCACCCATATGGAATTGTGAGAGAACATTGTTTGGCATCAGTGTTATAATGAAGACATTGTATGTTAGATGGACCATATCACATCAATTCCCATCGCAAGTCTAAAAATCTGCAAGCGTAGCTACTGCATGCAGCACTGTCTTCAGGCTCTCCTAAAACAGAGAATTCTTTGTTGTTTGTTTGATCTCCAGTCTTTTCATGGTGTGCTGAGCCACTGTGTATTTTGGCCAGCACAGTGGCTTCAAGCATCCCTACAGCTGCTGCAAATCCCCTAGAATTTAGTAACTTCATTTATGGTGGAGAAAGAGAAAATAAATTTTCGTATATGAACATAGATTTTATTAAGGTAATGAAAAGTACCCAAGCTAAAGATGATTTTTTTCTTAGTTCAGATTTGGCACTTGATAGTTCTACTGCCTGAAAGTATTTTAAAATCTCATATAAGAGTTATTCGCAATGTATTATTTTTAATCTATGGTTCCATGTTCCCACAAACCAAAGTTCTTATTTGTGAAGAAAGTAGACTAAGATATGAGGTACTGAATAAATACTGAATTTTCAGCCCCAGCTGTAATTATTCCCAGTCTTCTCTTGATGCTTACTGACAAAATGTTCAAGATGATATAATTCATAGATTATAGCAAAATTAATAACATAATCCTTATAATCAGATAAGTATTAAAATACACGATTAACCCTGGTACGAGAAGATAGGAGAGCAAAGAAAAGAATCTACAGGGAAGTAACTGAAGAGACAGATTATGGTAACCGAGAAACACAAAATACCATATGAAACAACTGATTCATTCCACAACATCAATGGAAGGTAGCAAGAGAATGACACTGATCTGAGTTTCCAGAATGCTGGGAAAGTAAGCTCACAGATGAACAATTCACATGATGATAGTATAGTTAGAGATTGCCTAGTCTGGAGATCATCTAGCCCAACACAACTGCTAAGGCAGGGTCACCTAGACCAGGTGACACAGGAACATGTCCGGGTGGGTTTTGAATGTCTCCAGAGAGGGAGACTCCACGACCTCCCTGGGCAGCTGTTCCAGTGCTCTGCCACCCTCAATATAAAGAAGTTGAGGTGTTAACGTCTTGTGTTTTCGTTTATGGCCATTGCTCCTCATCCTGTCGCTGGGCACCACTGAAAAGAGTCTGGCACCAACCTCTTGGCACCTGCCCTTGAAATATTTATATTTACAAATGAGATCCCCACTCAGTCTTCTCAAAAACAACCCAAAAACTAACTCACATCTCCATCAAACCTTTCCCACAAGCAAGCAAACAATGACCAGAACAAACCAACCCCCCACCACTCTCTTCCTCTTCATATTCCAAACTCATTATAATTTATCACCTGGTAAAACATCAATTTCAAGTAGTAAGACTGCCAACTGCATTTAAATGTTGATAACCTAGAAAGTAGGGTTTCCGTGCTTTAAAATATGTCAGTAGTGTTCACGCATTTGACATACTGAAGGACATCTTACAAAGGTAGATGAATACTGGTTGAGTACTCACAGTTACATTCAGGGTTTACTTATGCTACTGTACACCTTACAAGTGAAACTCAAATCATGTTTCACACATACCAAGTAATTGTGAGTTTTTGAAGAAAAAGCAATAAAATCAGATTAAAAGAACCACAAAACAAAACCCAGCAGCAGAGGTTAATGTCTCAGTGTAGGTTATAAAAGAGGCCTGAGATATTGTCAAGCCATAGTTCACCCTGGGAGCAAATCTGTGACAAATATTTTTCCCTTCTCTCAGGTGGCTGACAATATGCAGCAACAGCTCTATTTCCTGTGCTGTGTAGCTCCTGCAGTTCCTTCATGGAGGGTTCTTATCTTCCTTCAAAACCTGCTCTGCCTTCCAAATTTCCTTTTTTTTTCCTCTGAATTCACTCATCAGTTTCCTCTGAGGCATTATAGCCTTGTTGCCTGGCTCGAATTATCAAGTAATTTGCTATTAGTAAACCAGAGGGAAGGGAGTGGATGTGCTGGGGGAACGAAGAGGTATGATACATATCTTTAGGTACAAAGGAGACATCTGGAGGCAGAAGGCAAGTGGTTTGCAAGGCAACACCACTGTTGAAAGGATTCAGCCTGTGAGTGATAACAGAGGATAGAAATTCATACTGTTTATGAACATGGGAACGGACTCTTGATAATTATAATCATACTTAGTAGATGATTAAAATTACTTTTTTTAACACCATATTTATTAACCTACACCACATTATTCCCAGCAAGTACAATGGAGAAATTCACTGTTTTTCAGTATGCCTTATGAGAATAAGTTGATAATTGTCTCTTTTATAAAGAAAGAACTATGCCATAGAAATTAACGTGAAGTTTCACATTAATCTTGGTTATAAGTCTATTTCATGCTTGTAAACACTTAGATCACTCTGCTGGTTTCAGTAGCTGCAGTTAAACCACAGCAGTCACTCATAATGTGCTATCCTTTGTTATATCTAAGCATTCCTAAGTACTATACATTTCCTGTACCCAGGTAAAAAAAGTACTTGGATATAACACTGGAAGTTGCGTGATATGCACAGGCTGAGGTGATCAAATTAAGCTGGTATGGTCAATCTTCACACTGACACATTTTTAAATGTGAGTATACTTCGCTGTATTGCCAACAAATAGTACCCAAAGCTTTGGCCCTGCCTTTAAAACCGTAATTTTTTCTCGATGCAACAGTAAGTACAAAACCAACCATCAAGCAATTAAAAACTTAAAATAGCTTTCTGATTTGCAGTATGTGTTGGAGACAATCATCTTCACTTACAGCTTAGAAAAACTGGGAGACTGCCCTTTCAGTTCTACAAAATCTTTACTAACTGGAGCTCACAGTTGTTATCTGCTTCGTGTTTCCTTTATTATTGGTAAAGACAAATGTACACAAATATACATGTGCATGCCATTTAAAACCATAGGGCATTCAACTCAGTGAAGACACACCTAGTTACATTTGCTATTTTCCTGCTCATTTTCCATTCCCTTCACAAGAACAAAAAAGTCTATTAAGTGCAGGTTTAATGTAAAATGAAGTCATCATTTTCTGTTACAAAACTGCACTCCTTCTAGATCTAAGCTTATTTGAACAGTATGTCTGTACTACTGCCTATATGATCTGAAGTTAATATGATAATTTCAGATGACACTGGAATGTCATTATATGATAATTAGTGCTGAATGCCTTCTTTTCTTGCTATTTATATTTCACAGTAAAACAAACAGACAAGGGGACAGTTTTCACTAAAGAAGATTCCACTTGACTCACAATGATTAATGTTGAAGCCAGCAGAACAAATCTTCTACAGCTTTACCTAGTGAAAATGTTCCTCTGTCTGTTTTCTCTACACAGGAAAAGGCATTAATTAAAAGATTCTAGGAGTTACAACAATATTGGATGACAAATGGTGTAAGTTAAGGGCAAAATCTGAAATAGCATCTACAGCTTTCTTATGTTCTTCTGTGAATTCTTAGGCTATTGTAGCAGCACCATAAGATCGCTTTCTCCTAAAGTGATAATATTGGCAGGTTGTGAATAACTAATTTGAAACGGAGGGAAGTGGAAAATTTAAAATTATATTCCAGTAACTGGGAGGACATTAAAACTGAAACTCCTTTCACATTTGCCAAGGATACATTTGCAACTACAAGTATCACTAGGCTGTGTAGTGGATATGCAACTGACAACTAAGGTAGATTTTCTGGGGAGTTTGTTTATTTTAAGGCTGTTGGAATTCATGCAAAACAGCAGGTTTTCTCAGGCAGCCATTTCAATAAATCTTAAAATATACTGAAAAGGATTTTTTTCAATTTTTCAACAATAAAAAAATTATGCTAAAGGGAAGACTTACTCAAAAGAATATAGTATTCCAAAGAAACAAGTACTTTTTAAAATTAATCATCAGGTTAACAACACAAAAATTTAAGAACTAGTGTTATGGCTTCCTTATTGTCACAGCTTCATGATCCACTCTGTGGATGACAAGCTTAACTCTACATTGATAAAAGCCCACAGTTACAGTAGGAAAAACAGGAAGTGTTATTCAACCTTATAGACGTCAATCAGGTTGTACTATCCACATGGATCCATATTTACTTTATCCAATCTGAAATTTAAATAAAATTATTCAGAATAAAACTAGCAAATGATTGAGCAATTAAATTATGTCTTCTTGTGAAGACAGAAAAATATAGTTACTCTATAAAGCAAGAACTTACGTTGTTTTAGTACTGAATGTTTGGAATAAAGTTCTTTCACTGTTCCCACAGTGAATAGAAGAAATAAATTATTTAAGCAAAGTAACCATAGTCTCTTCCTGAAGGAGGAAAAGAAGATACGCTGTTTCACATGAGGTTTCCACAAACATTTATTTTAACAGATGATACAAGGAATTTTAGCAGGTAGCACTGAAAGAAAATCAAATGGTCTCCTGCTGAATTCATGAAAGGTGACTAACAATAAGTATCATACATTTAATGCCCTTAGTGTTCTGACAAACAAAAGTATTTTTATCTGCACTTCTATCTCCACTTTTCCATCTGATTTTCACACAGTACTGGAAGGATTAGGAAAGATTCATAGTGTATGTAAAAATACAGCTGTCTGGCTAAATGGTTTCATCTTCATCATACTATTTAGAGGTAAACAATACCAGGTTTTTAGATAACAGCACTAAAAATTATCCATATATTTATATTTATTCTTCATGCTGAAGCAAACTCTCTAATTGAACTTAAGATGCCAGGAGGTTACACATGGAGATACCTACAAGGCTGATTCCAGAAGCATGACCCATGATGTAAGTAATGTTTCTTGAACATCAGATGCGACAGAGCTACATGCTAGATGAGCACTTGGAAAAGCCTGGAATCCAGTCAATGGCCCGTCGAGCCCAGCACCCAAAAAAAGGGACTTGCCAAACCCCCTGTCTGTCATACATGCAGTCTTAAGCACAGACTTCATTGTAAAGTTCAGCGTCCCTGTAAAGGTAAGCCAGAAAAACTCTTCAGCTCAAAATACAAGTTCAGTATTTTCTCTGCTTTATTTACTTAAAATTTATTTCTGCACCTCAATCAGCTTTAAGTGGGATGCATATTATAACTACAGGTTAGCAAAGATGCAGTAGGACTACTAACAAGTTTAAAAGATTTTGAAAATTTCCAGTAACAGTTTGAAGAGCATTACATCATTTCACAGAATTTTATCAGATTCCTCTACTCAACTCTGTTGTTTTTATTCTACCCAATTCTCACTGTCAAAATTCCTACAGCTTTTAATCTGGCACAATTGTACGCTGCATGGCAGAGGCCTCTACAGTAATGCTGAAAGCATACAAATGGATGACTTTGAGAACAAATCAGGCTGTACTATCCACATGAATACAGTATTACCTTAGCAAATTGCATTTAACTGCTTAGGAACTGATTTAAGGTAGACATTGCACTGGAAATACAGAGGAAGTCTACAAAATAGAGACAATTGCATACACTTCAGATTCAGAAGGAGCAACATTAGCTTGTATAATTCCTGATAATTAGTCTTTGTGTAAGAATTGGCATATATTCACATGGGTATATCACACAGAGTATTTTTTCATATGAACATTTTTTAAATTTAAAAAGAAAAACAATTTATCTTCAAAGGAAGATGAATAAGATGAATAAGAAAAATTCAGAGATAAAGCGCAACAGCTCAGCATTCAGGAACAGTGTCAATAAATAAAGGTTTTCATTTTATAAACAAAATAGTACAAGATGCAAGGAATACAATTCTACTTTCTAAAATATTATACATTTACATTGCTTATGGATGGAAAACCCTGTCAATTGCTTATAGAGGAAAAACCCTGTCAATGCAATTCAACAGTAAAAAAGCTACCACAAAGATGATGTTCGTTAGAGAGTATATTCTTCTAAAATGGGAATATATTAAGGATAATTTGTACTAATTAAGTGCTACAGGTTTATACTATTGATCAGTAATCCTCAAAAAACTTCTGTTCAGCAATACATGGTGTATGCTCTGTCTGATGGCAACTTACTTTTATGACTGTCTTAAGAACAAGAAGTTCTCAGTGCCTTCCCACAGGAAACAGTCATCATTCAAAGCTGCAAAGAGAACAGACGTGAAGGGCTGTATTTGCTGCCTAAAATGTGACAGCTGCTGGAGTGCTTTGCCTATACAGAGAAATCTGACCATAGAGCAGACAATTATTCAAAATCTATTTCTGTAGAAACAGCTAATCCAAAAGAATTGAAATTATATATAAATTGCAAAAATGGCCTTTAAGCTTTGTTACCACTTCCATAATCTCTGAAAAAAAATTGTCTTAAAAGTTTCTCCTCTAACACTCCAGACACAATGTTTCTCACAGTTTCTACCCACTGAAGACTCTTACAGGGCTGTAGGACAGTAGCTGCATCATGACTATTGAAACCTTTATGGCTCTGAAGTTTCTGCTCTAATCTGCTATTGGCTTTGTAAGAATTTTATCCTTATTCTTCCCAGATGTGTCTTCCTGTCACTGTTTTGCCTTTAGAAGTTTTAAGCCATACCTTGTCTCTCCTTAGCCTACATGATTTTTGATAAAAGATATAGTTGTTTATAGTGACGCTCACGTATTCAAGAAGTAACAGCAACACAAGTATTCTGCCGGTCTTCACTACTGAGAACTGCTGCTGTAACGTAAAGAAGATTTTATTGCCTTTAAAGTTGGTGAGCAGGAAGAAGGAGAAGATACCACAAAGAAGTTCCCCACTAATACAAAACATCTTCAAGCAGCAGACAAAAATATACCAGAAGATACCTTTTATACAACATCAAACCACTCTGTCTGGTTTTATGTAATGAGAAGTTCAGATAACCTAGATGCACATGATAGCTTAAGAACAACTGGTTCACAGTAAATGAACCAAGTTCTTACAAGAATATTCTAGTTGTCTGATAATCGAGCTTTATCCTTTGTTTAATTTAAAATTAACTGTTTCCCTTTCCAAATCAAAGTATGCTGGTATCTTATTAACAGCACATATTCATTAAATTGCCCTAAATATATACAGAGAAGACTAAGCTCAGCTGAAGGGGTATTACAGACAGCAAATTACCTGTAAATGTGGCCTTCTAATGCTGCACTTACAGGAAGCTTTTCTGTGCAATGATCTGCTTCTGCACACTGTTAAGAAGTGTGGATTGCAGTATCCTGATGTTCAAAGGTACCATCCCACAGAGACAATACATTATCCAAATCAGAATAAAATCCCAGGATTATTTCTTTAATTCTGTGTCATGCTCTGTTTGTTAGCTTTTAATCCTCCTCCCCTAGGTTCATGTTTTTTCTTTAACACTGATCTTACCTAATATCATCAAGTTAAGATTTTGTCAAATACATGTGAAACAAGGGTGATATAATATTACCACAACAATTTTGGCAAAGAATTATAAGTTACTCAATAGCCAAACTTTACAACATTCATTTCCAGAAGTTAAAATTTAGTCAGTCTTTCCATGGAGTAAAAGTACAATGGAAGTTTTAACAACATCAATAATATTAGCATCCCTTATTAAGCAGCAATGTAAATGAGATATTCTTTGCTCACCTCTTTATAAACAACAATATCTTACACAAATGAATTCTGCAACAAAAAAGGGCAAGTAACTACGCAAGAAAGAATTCTTATGTGAAGGCTAAATGCAAAGACACCTACATTTGATAACTAAAGCAATATTATCCCATGCGTGGTGATGTGGCATGGCTGGGATATAAGGTTTAGGCAATGTACATCGTGTTATAAACCTAAGGACAAAACGGTTGAGAAAACAATGACTGGAATGAATGGCTCTGCAACTGACAAATATAAATAACCTTCCTTACATATACTAGCACAGAAAACAGGAAGACTTACCCCACTTTGGAATCAAATAAAATATTTTTCCACTAACTTTCACTATATGCATACCTATGTGAGAGGAAAAAAAAGGCATGCATGCAACTTTCTTCCTCAGTTTTAACTTACTCTTTTAATGATTTTTTTTTTTCCATTTATTATGGTGCCCTTCCAAACAATCTATGCCTAGGAATGACAATCAAGATTTTTCCTACAGGTTGAACTGACAATTTTCAATTTGAGTAATAAAAATATTAAATAATAAAAAAAAAAGGTAAAAATATTTAAACAATTGCAGCTCAGCAGCTCTGATATTCATACTGTCTCTTTCACCATAACAGTACAGAAGAAAGAATAAGTACCAAGGCTGCCATGTGTCTGACCCTCATCTTTTTCACTCTCCTTTTTTTCTCTACTGTGAAAATAACTCAAAACTATCCATAACTCTCAAAGAACAAGGAATATCACCTTTACAATAGCTGATCATTATCAGTAATATTCTTGTAAAGGCAGGGGAAAAACATGATAGGTCTTGGATAAAAGGTGCGACTTCTTAATACTTCCTAATAAAATGAAGAAAAAATTAAACCCATTAAATCCAGATTTTTATTTTATCTCTAATTGACCATTACTTAAGTCTTTGAGAAAGAAACCTTAGGTAAAAAAAAATTCCCAAATTTCCCTATCTGGTCTCATGGGAAAGGCATTTGATTCAGCAACTCTTCCCAACAGAGTATAAAAATATAACCTTAATTTAACGCTACAAGATTACCAGGGCCACAGTGATGAACTATGTATCCAAAATAGAAATTAATTATGCTAGGAAGTTCTAAAAATATCCTAAGATTAATCATCCTCTTCATTCACCCACAAAGGTCAATCTACTCAGCTTTTGCTCTTTATGTTCCAAATGTGCAGTTTACACATCAAGAGGATAAACCAGCTGTTACAGTAACAGTAACAAACTGATTGAGACAGTAACAAACTGATTTCTGTCAGACTTTTTGTCAATTGTGTTACTTAACAAGTTTAAAAGAACAGCAAGGATATCATACTTATGAAGGCAGTAAAAACCAAGCAGTTTGTGAAGACATTGGTTGCAATTAATTTCTCTTGTTTCTTTAAATGCTTTACTATTTTTAACTTTAAAAAGATGTTTTGTTATGTAATTTCTGTACTGAAGCATTTATAATACCACTGGTAAACATATACAGCCTTCTTCTAACAGCATTTCTTAAGATTATCTCAACCTCTTTATCTTATAATTCATGGCAACTGTGAAAACATTTTTGAAAAGAACTCAGTTTGTAAAGTCATTTCCTAAAAGTGAACCATGTCATCAGAGCACTGTCTGTTGGAGTAAGTACAGCCTCTGTGCTGAAGCAGCCATGGATTTTTACTGAATTAGGCTATTGATAAGACTTAAAATGCAGAAATAAAGTGTCCTTGAGAAGGATCTGGCCATTCTTTACAAAACAACAGAGAAAGACAACATAAAATACTACCTTTTGAGATCTACCTATTTCATAACTGCAGTTTTACAAACCACATTCAAAACTTGCTCCGGGGTTGTCGCTTTCTGGAGATAAAAGCAATATAACCTATACTCAACAAAGCAGAAGAGGAATAACATAAAATGCAAAAATATTTTTGTACTTCTTATAAATGCCACACTGTTAAGGCAAATAGTTAATAAAAATAGGATACGGCTGAGACTGACCAGATCCTCCTCAATGAAGAACTAAGTCTCAGTTTAAGACAGTGTATTGAAGCCTGCCTATACAAGTCTACTGAATAAACTAGTACTTAAAAAGCACTGTTGTAACTTAATTTTTGTATAAATTATAAACACATGCACACACACGCACACACATATATATAAATACTCTCCTTCTAAAGGAAATACTTTGGAACTAGATTAAAATAAATAGACACACGCAAACAGCCGGAGTTAATAAAGGGATTTCCCCCCTACATATAAGCTGTTAAAGAATATTTTACATTCATATATCAGAATCCAGACACCCATGATCAAAATTACCATACAAAATAGTTGTCAAACACAGAGATTGTGTAATTACCAACAATATTTTTTATCATAAGTAATGCATTGAATTTACATCCAAGTTGTAAACAGCTAAGAGTTGCTAATCATTAAATTACATAGAGATTTTAAATCAATTATTTGACAACTAAGCAAGAAGATGCTCAAGTGCCTTCTTAATATCAACAAATAAATATTGATCTATACCTATGGCAAAAATAACCATGTGTGTACCTACTACTCACAGAAAACGTGCTTCATTGAAGGTAAGGACTTAACTTATTAAGTATTCTCCTTATTTTTAAATTTCCATGATTATTTTTCAGGCTGCCTTACAGCTCGTAGCTGGAGAAGAACACCACAGTTGCTTCTACATTTAAAATATTTATCTAGATAGCCCCAAAATCCCAGCTTTCCCAGAGACCTGTTTCTACATGAGACAGATAAGTCTTGTTCCATGTAATGTCTCTCTCCACATATGTCCATAAGGGTTTATTGGCTGAACAAGCTGCTATAACCTGAAGGATTTAACAGCTACAGTATTACTAGTTTCTAGGAAGCACAAACTTTTAATGTTTATACACTGACTAGCAAAAGGAAAATTACTATCTGCTAAGTATATTCATCCTGTAAGGCAGTATAATCAAATGTATCAATTTCTTGTGCTATCTGCATCAAGTATGACTGACAAAGCTAAGAGCCACCTTAGGGTGGGACCACCCTTCAGGGCTGGCCAATCCAGCTGACACGACTGCAATACCACTTCAGTGTGTCCATCACTGCCAGAGACTTCTGGCCCCTTGATTTATCTGTCAGGCTACTTAAATTTAGAAGTACCCAGGTCATTTTCATTAAAACAGGACAGGGTGCAATTCCAGTGACAGCAGTCTCACACAGAGAAGCCACCTTACCTGAAATGACAAGGGCAATAGGAAGTGATGGCCCTCAGCCTACATATTTACCAAAATCTCAAATTTTCAGCGTATGTCAATCTCAAAGAAGCTGCACAAGTAAAATATGGAAAAGTTTAAGAAACGCAGAAGTACTACCATGCAGACAAGGGGTGAAGGTGTGGGATGGTACAGTAAAGCCTCTGTGACATCATAATTTTTATTTATATTTTAAACAATTGTGTGTACTTAATTCATTATTAAAAACATAAGTACTATAAATAAGATAAGCAGACATTAAGAAAGTGAAATAAAAGTACAAAATGGAAGTGCATTCCACAAACTTGTGCTTAGTTCAGTTGAATGTATTGGAGAGAATGCTTTTCCAGATAGAGCAATCAAGCATTGGATAGTAAATAATTAATACACAGTATAATAAATGACATGAGTTCAAGTGTCTGAAAGCTGGGGTTTCCACAAAAGGGTAGCTCAGGCTTCAAATCCTGATATAGTAAAATTAATTTCCAAAAGCAAGCAAAAAGATAGCAAATACACGCACTTTTCTGTGATGTGTATTTTGTTGCTGCATGGTTATTTAAATAATCTAGAAAGCTACTAAGCACAGATACCTATCAGTCTGTGTGACTTTAAAAGCACCAATGTCTACTGTCAAAACATTCACATTCATCAAGTAGTTTCTTATAAGAGCACTTGTTTTTATTATGCTAATAGCCTAAGCCAAACACATAAGTAAAAACAGCTGTGTAAAAAGAGGCAGGAAAGAAGCCTTTGGCACAGAAAGCAACACACTACTATCTTTTATCCTTTATCTTTGCATGAACAACATACTGTCAGCTTTTTCTCCCTCATCTTTCATGAGGCACAGCTTTAACTGGTGGAAGTTTGCTTCAAGTGCCCAGTAGCTGCCATCAAAGGCTTTCTGGGTCAATGAACTGTATTCACTGCTGTGAAGATAGGATGTGCTCAGAAATGAAACAAAAGCACATGACTTTCAAGACAGCAACACATCTTGGCACAAAGATCTTCATCAGTAAGGTCTTGAAAAGCCTGAAGAAAAGTTTTCAAAAGACAACTTTTGACCTATCACATGAACTAAATTACTATTTGGGTCTTCTAGACTTAGAGTAGAACAAAGTAATTTCAATCCAGCTGCAGCCCAGACATAACGCAGTTCACCTCTTTTGATGGCTCATGAATAAAGGAACAGCTACCCTACGGCAGTTATCTAAATAGCACAGCCTCCTCATCACAAAATATCCTGTGTTCCAGTCTTAACCTCGAAAAACAAAGTGTACTTTTAATTGGATAATTCCAAGTGCTAGTACTCTAGACTGCAAAACTGCCAAGGCACTTGAGCAAAGTTCCTTTCATGAACTGATTAACATGTAAAGAAACACACTTAATGAAGAAGTAGTATACTAAAGAATACTGACTCTCACAAGCCCTCTATAATCAGAGACTGATTAATTAGGCTGAAAAGCAACAATTGTACAAATAAAATGGAACAGTTTTGTACAGATTCTATCAAATTCAAGTGTAGTCTACACTACTCTGATTCTCTTTCATTGCCTTTTGCACTTGCACACTAGTAATTCTTAGCATAAATCATATCATATTTTGTTTCTGGGTATGGTTGCAAAGATGAACTATAAGAACTTTTAGCTTAATTCACCAATGTTGGATGTTTAGGCTGGTTCTCACTTAAGAAAAGATGGGCAATGAAGTAATTTGGCAAGACCAGCTTTGGTGTAAGTCTTGTCAAAGGGCCTGTTTCCTCTTCTTTATTATCTCTGTCCACAGAGATGGTACTTCACAAATACATGAAAATGGTTACCTTTTAGGGGAAAACCATTAAATAATTTGGTGTGTTTCAATGAAGAAAAATTTTACATACACTAAGTAAAAAGAAAAAAAAAAAAGAGAACAAAAAATAGAAATTGTTTCAATCTGTATTGTACTTAGTATCACTGATTACTACCGGATACACAATGGAAGTTGACACCAAAATACATTTAAAATGTTACTATTCCATAATATTTTTTTCTGTCCTTCTAAAAAAAAATCAAAGCCTTCAAACAATTAAAATGTCCAGACCTGCCAGCAGTGTTCACGTGGTCATGCCCAGGAGTATTTCAAAAGCCTGATGAGTGCACATCTTTGGCATTTACAATTAACTTCCACCTTGGAAGGAGCTAAGTTTTGCTCCCAGCTCCACAGTTTGATCAGAATTCCGCTCCTGCAGTTCCAGATAAGGATTTTAGGCATGTGCTCTGATTAAATAAAAAAAAATCCTAAACCAACAAACTACATTCTACATTAAAACAATGTGAAGTTTTAAGCATGATGTGAAGATAATTATTGAAAATGCCGGTGCCAGTACACATTTACCTCTAGCATATTGAACTCTATTTGTTATCTATAATAGAAAAGCTTCAAACTGCGCATATTCTTAACTAGAATACTGTTTGTGTATATAGTTCTTAAACAAAGTTTCCAGACTCATCTTCCCTTTCTCTTTTTTCCATGTAGTGCACAGAATTATTATTTCAGTATATATTTTGATGGTATGACTGTTTTTACAAGGGTTATAAACACTCAAAAATTCATTGCCATGTTGCATGTTTTCTTCTTCTATGAACATTTCTTTTCCATCTAGAATTTTCTATGGACAACATGCAATACACAAAAAAACCCAAACAAACAAACAAAAAAAAAAAAGCAGAGGAAACCTTGCTATGATCTAGACACTACAGGGAAAAACACTTACAGGAACACCAGTTAATTAGTTTTGATCTACCACTGAATGTTGGTAAAGAAAACTGAAAAATACTAATATTCCCTCAAAAGAAATAAATACCACATAGTAGTTGAAATACTGCACAAGTTTCATTAAATACGTGAAGTATATTATATATAGTGTAGCAAGCATCTTTTTCGTTTCTGTTACGCTTTCTTAAAATGGTGAAATTGTAACAGGAAAGCATCTTCTCACAGCTGATTCTTAAAAATCAACCTGAACACAATTCCATGAGACTACTTTTTGGCACATAAATTCAGAAAGCAAGAGTCTATGCAACCGAAGGAAAACTGCAAAAGCAATTAACCTGAAATCTATTAAATTTATTGCAAGTCTTTGCAATAATCTGAGAACAAATGCAATTGGGCTTGAGAAAACATACATTCACACTTTTTTACTTTTTTATATCTGTTCCATAACAGCATGTGGAAACATGCTGAATTAAGACACCTATTCATGGAGCATTTAAGGAGTTTTACACAGTTCTGCATTTGCAGATATCAAAACACAATTTTAATGTAGTGAGCACTTTAATATGGAGCTCACCAATCATTTTAATAGAGAATGAAATTATGATGCAACATAGTAGACACTCTGTATGCAGTTCAGCCATATTTAAAGAAAAACTCTTTTCAGCTTGCTATGAAAAAAACTCTGTTACTTATATATCATCAAAATTCTTTCTAAAGAGCAGCATTTAAACTGAGTGGAGCAGGAATCCCTCATCTAACTGAGCAGCAGACTGAAAAGGCACAAATAAAATGGGAAGAAGTGTATACTTTTCATTTATTTTCAGTTCAGCCTGTGCCTTTCAGAATTATAGAAGCCTGAATAAATGAAAAGAATATGAACCAGACCATTATATTTCTACAATTACTGGCCAAGACTTCATGCAAGGTAGCATTCCTAATTTCATTTTATGTGAAGGATTTCGTAGATGATTAGAGAAACATGAACATTTAGCAAACCCCTAGATACTTTCATTCTTTCATTTTAAATTGACTTTGCTTCGAACTTCCATTGATTTATTTTCATTCTTTTTAACATATCCTATAGGATTCTTGATTAATTTCAATTAAAAGCCCAATGCTTTGTTTTTTGTAAGAGACATGTGCAGTAGTTTCAGAAAGGTGCTGTGATACTTCTAGGATTCAGTATGTGAATAGGCATCACAGTGCATAAGTTACCATAGGTTCACACAAAGGTTATGGTCCCTTCCAGTTGTGAACAGTGAAAAGGTTAAAAGTATCCTCGTTTCATGAGTAAGAAAGTGCATCTAAAATATTCAAAAGTCTGATGGTCCACAAGATGTGTTAAAGAAAGTTACAAATTTAGCAGATCAGTATAGCTTAGGACAAATCTGTTTCACGTGGGAATTTAAACTTGGATATCAAAGGCCTGAGCATGTAACACCCACTAAATCAGAGTTTGGCTGAATCAACAGGACATGGCCTGAATAAATGATTTCTTTACTTAGGTCTAACTGAACAATAAAACCTATATCATCTGTATCAAAACCAAACAAAACCAACAAACTCCCCTAAGCATTGTGACCTATTCACAGCTAATTTAGCTATAGTGGTAAGTCCATATGATAGCTACAAACTGAAAAGTGCGAACTGTCAGAGTGATAAAATTGGTGAGACAATCAAGGAGTCTATGTAAATGCATTTCCCACTGGGAACACAGCACATTGCAGTGACATTGCATTTCAGGCTGACTTGAGCCCAGGCTGTTTCAGCCTGCCCACCTGTGTCCAACCCCCATTCCATCAGCAGCTGTGCAAGTTACTCCTCCTCTGGCCACTCCAACAGCAGAGGCTTCCCTTACTCTGTGAAGAATATATATACTTGCTGTCGAACCAGGGTACATTAAAAGCTACTTGTAGAACTACACTGATTTTAAACATCCAAATCTGATAAATTGAACCACATGAGAGACAACTTCTGATCTCTTGGATACCAGTCAAGTTGCTAAATAAATTAATTTTCTCTCTGAGTGTTTGGTTTTCCTGCAGTTATGGAATACTGTGGTATGATATTTCAATTCTATTTAACAAAATGGTGCCAACTTTTAAAATCCCAAGTAAGTATCTTGATGCTATAGGAAACATTGTTGGCGATGTGGCAGAAGGAGATCAAGTACAAGCGGAGGAGGCTTTTATGTATATATTAATATATTTATACTATAACATAATAGTACTGTAATAATGCAATTGTAAAAATGACTATGTAAAAAATCTAAAGGCAGAATTAATACCACAAACTAATATGTCACCTAGCTTAAACTAACAGCCACAGTTCACAGAGATCTTATATTCCCTCTCTTCTACTCTTTTGTGTACCTATCCATGGGTAGGGAAATCCCCACACAAAAGTTTAGTCAGACCTACATCCACAGACAGTTATAGTGGAAAAAAATGCCAGGTACTGGGTAGTAAAACGGTCACTACTTACTTGATGCAACACAGATACACTCAAACCTCTAAACAATTTTTACTGAAACATTCTTTGGATGTTAGGGTATTTTACATGTATTTGCAGAACAAAAACAAATTTCAGAGGATTGACAGTCACCATAAAATGAATTCTAATCCTCCTGATATGTCATCAAATACCTTCACCTCTTCTGAGAATATGCATGCTATTCCAAAGATAAAAATAAATGTAATTCAGAAGTTAGAGCCATGCAATCTCATAAAGTGCACTCATAAAAAGTGATTCAGAAAAATAATGAACTAAAATCAACATTTCAGTTTAGCTCAGTCACAAAGTATAGGCTTAACACTGACTTTGGAATTAATCCTTGACCAAGATTTGACTAGATTTTAATATTGGTTTCTTCAGACTTGAAACACGGACACACTCTAATTTCACAGTTCTCCATGCAGAAAATACCCAGGAATTTTGTATCACTTCTCTCTGAAATTCCTTAGTAACTCTGTTAAGGACACAGACACACCACATTTCAGCATTTCAAGGACGACCTGCAGAATCAGCAACACACCCATAGCAGCTATTTCAGCAGGATGCCTAGGATGGCAGACAAGATTTTTTCAGTCATCTCTAGGGCAATGCACTCAGCCCAAAACAACAAAGCATCAAAGGGGCTTATGCAGCATGTTTGCTGAAATGGGTCCTGTTTAATAAAAAAATGTGGGATTCAGTTGACAGGTAAGTTGAACCACTTATCTGAAGGAGGTGGTTTTGGGTTTACTTCGGTGCCATTACTTGAAACTAGAGGCAGAGTAGGCTGCTGCCAGGGCTAGAAGCCCCAGTTCTTGTGGTAGTGTTTCTGTAACTCCCTCGTAACTGCTGAGGGGCCAGCAGCACCAACCCAGACCTGCATCTTGTGGGGAGAAACCTACAGGGCATTAACCACAGTGAATGGCACAGACAGGCACTTGATTTTATGGAAAAACAGCACAGACCAATCACAGTTCTTCAGAAGGCCAGAAAAGCAGCAAACGCTTTAGTATTTTACAGAAGATTGCCAAGTATTTTTATCACTAGCTAACATATAACCGATGCTGATTTGACACACTCACAGCCCTGTGCACTGGCCTTCAAAGGAAAGACCTAGCAGTTTTTTCTCTAAGATGCACAGTCAACTCCATCCTAGATTTTACGCAAACTGCTTTTCCTTACAGAATATCCATATTTAATTAAATAGGGAACTGCAGGGTTTCCACACAGTTCTGTAAATACCGATAAAATTTAATGAAAGTTTCTGTTCTTTGAATTTCTACAAAATGACTCAACAGAAACTATGAAAAAGAATGCTACTATTGTCTTCCTTGAATATTTGAGCTTCATGGAAATTGCTCAGTATCCTGTTCACCAGACTTATAACGTCAGTCTCACAGACAAAAACTTAACAGTTGAATTCTCTGTGTAAATGGTCCTTTATCATTGACATACGCTGGGTACAAGTTTTACAGAGAAGCAACTACTTCAATTTTTCCCTTCAGAAATGGTGAAGATATAGCTTCATTTAAAAC
>VWZT01000767.1:110398-161748 GCA_013397055.1 Pachycephala philippinensis
CATTGGCTCTGCTGGACATGGTGGGAAGCTTCCAGCAGCTTCCTCACAGCAGCTGTCTTTGTGGCCCCCTTGCTACCAAAAACCAGGTCATGCAAAACCAATACACCCATCCCTGGCAGTTCTCAAGGCCAGGTTGGACGTGGCTCTGAGCAACCTGATCCTGTGAACAACATCCCTGCCCATGACAGGAGGTTGGAACTAGAATATCTTTAAGGTCCTTTCCAACCCAGACCATTCTATGATTCTGTACTGGATGACTAGGTGCCATGGCAATAGTAATATGAAGATATTAAATCATGCCACAGGTACCCGCATGTATTTTATCCTTAACTTTGCCAACAGCTTTTCTAGAATGAATTCATGACTTTTTTAGTAACACACATTACTAAAGAAATAATAAAATCAATGATTCTTTAGCCTTTTCAGTAAAACCAGCTGTAAACAGGTATTTACCTTCCAATCTTTTTCCACAAAACAAAGTTTTTGCCACAAAGAGGTACACTAAAAATACTAACAAGGTCTCTAATGCCAAACATCCCTGTCAAACATGAGAATAGTCTGAAGTGCTGCACATTTATAACAGTGAAATGGTTCCCTTCAATTGCTTCTGCAAACTGGCTTTCCTTCCCTTGACCACTGAAGAGGCTGTAGGAGACTGCTAAAAAGGGCACCCTTACATAGCTGTTATGAACTACTTTTCATGGTTAGTCTGCAGACACATGAACCATTTACTGCCTCCAAAAGCTGTTTGTTAAAAAAGCACTTACACAGGCAAACAATTTACAAGTAATTTGAACAAAAAAATTTGCATCAAGGTGAAGTATTGAACAGAACAAAATTCCCTAGATTTGTCATATTAAAAAAAATAAAAGGAATAATTTTGGCTCCAGGGGAAAAATTATGACTCTCACTATCTCTGCTCTCAAATAGTAAATTAGCATCTTACAGACTACATTACATCTCATGAAAGATACAAAAGGTATCAAATCTAATATAATGAAGAATACAACAGCAGCATATACTTCACACTTGCCCTGTACATGAATGTGTACACATACATATTTTTTCACGCAGTGAATTAGAGGAAGACAGAACTACAAATCAAGAAACTATCTAATTTATTTTGAAGTATATTCAACCTCCGAAGTCCATATGAGTTTATATAACCAAGGAAAAATATATTAATGGATTTGCTTGAAAAGGCTTAAGAATATTGTTCACAATTTTATGCTGCACTAAAAGCCTTTTCTGGTCTTGGTTTTCATGTTACATGTTACCCAGCTGCCACCACTTTTTGATAGGAATTGATAGGAATATCAATTCCTCTCTCCTTAAACGCACCTTCAAAGTCACAAATATTTTCTTTTTTTCTCTTCACACCTGGAGCTCAGCTTATTTCAGGAGCCTGATTTTGTACTTGTTGTTCCCAGGACTTGTAACTGACTCTTGACAGCACAAGGTAACTTCTTGAATATGTAAAATGTGCCATTGTGTGGTCATTAGAGTAGATGGGTGCCTGTAGCAGTAGATCTCCTTCCACTACCACAGAACTGCCGTGGCTGATAGAGACATATTTGTGATGATGTGTGAGAGAACACAGCCCAAAACCACTGTTACTTGAAAAGGCACATGATTCCCAATCTAAACGTCTCTATGAACAGCTTGTGTGGTCTCATGGAAAATGTAACAACATGGGTGCTGGGATGGAAAATGAGACTGACTACCATAAAATAAAAGTAAAGGTAACAGCAATAAAAAGTTAGGATGTTTTCAGAAAGTTTATGTTTATCCTGAAAGAAGATACTCCTTATTTCCTTTATTTTGGGACTTGGACCTGAAATACTGCTAGCAAAGTAATGTTACTAAATGTTCTTCCCTTCTAAGCACAACACATTAGGAATCCGTACAACCATCCTAGACGATCAGTAGAGAATTGTATCATAGAAGAACTCATGTTCTGTGAAACCAATCTGAAACTTCCAGTTAGTCATGTTTAATATTATACTGCTCACACAATTACGAGTAAAGTTCCAAGAGCCAATTGTTACAGAACCTAAGCAGAAATACTGGTGGGCTGTACCGACAGTACATACTTAAAATTATTAAATTCCAGGCAGTCAGTAAAATGCACTGAAGAAGACACTCACAGCCTGCAGTTTTAAACTTCACCTTCTGGAAGCAATTACAGAACTGATGGATCTAATCATCAGTTTCAAATGCAGAAGCTCCAGTCCATGATAAGCATTTTATAGAGGAAGAAATAGATCAGACTGTCAGTTATTAACGTAAGGCTCCTCTGAAGTCTTCTGCTTCCAAAAATGTTACATTGAACTGAGGCTTTAGGAAGTGACAGATGAGTTCACCCAGGAAAAAACATTTTAAAAATCAAGGAAAAAGGAAACACAAAGTGCTACTAAAACATGCCTCACTGTGGCCAATCTTGATGGAAAAGAAAATGATTGCATAATGCAATACTCCCTTTCCAACATGATGCTTTTGACATCAAACTTAACAAGGGTTAAAGGCCACCAGTGTCAGCATCTTCTAAAGGACAAAAGGACTTAAATTATTAAAGATGAACTTAATACAAACATTATGCTTGTGTTCTGAATAACAAAATTAAACCTCAGGAACTTGTTACCAAGATTAAAACTTCTTGTTCCTTGTAGTAAGCTAATAAAGTCTCATCTTGCTCCCAATCTAGCACAGCCATGGAGACATGGCTGTGGATGTCTGTGCAACTGCAAGTGCACGCCGTGCAGCAAAAGGAAGGTTTGAAGGGATCACTTGATAGTTCATAAGATTTACCAGGACTGTTATTACACCAGATGTGAACACACTGGTTTTCGTGCCATCATTACAGATGGACCAGCATAATTATAGACACAACTGCTTGTAAAGCAGTCTCCTATGCCTTTCAGGAGTGCTGGCAACAAAGGGGAAAAAAGAAGGATCTCAGATCATTCTCCCTGTGCTGAAACTGATTGGGAAAGAAGGTGATAGGAGTTAATTACTATATATCACAGAAATGAAGAATGTAAATAGTTATCCTATTTTTTCTCAGCTGCTCAGGTTCTTACCCTACTTTACTACAAATCTGCTTTTATACTGTGCCAGCCCCAAACATAACCGGTTATTTTTGGGTTACAATTACAGTGCACTACATGATACCCTCCAATAATTTACTGAAACACAAGTGATGCAGGCTACATTACTGCACACAAACTCCATGCTGTCATGCCTCCTGCACCTCTGTTACCCTAGCTACTTCATGTAGCTCTTTACTATCCTGAAGTCTGCAGTACAAATTCACATACCAACGTATTTGAATGGAATTGGAATGTCGTTACAGTTTTGATGCATATATCTTATTGCTCTGCAAGAAACACAGTTTTGCACTGATCTAAATCCTAAGAAAGGACTGCTCAAACAGTAGCAATTATACAATTGTATCAGAAGGGAATTCTACCTCATACTTAAGCTGCAGCAAGATTAGATAAGAGGATTACTGAATTATACTTAACAATGTTTTCACATATTTTTCTGTAAAATCTTTTCCTTACCGAGGAGTTAGCCAAATAGGAATTAATCCCCTAACATTCAAGAAACAGTGTTTGAAAATTATGAAACATCATTAAAATTGAATTATTTTCTAATTCAGCTAAAATAATCAGATCCTTTAACCTACTCAGGGAGCATTCAAAAGAAATTTTTAAAAAAGGGAAAAACCCAACTGAGAAACAATGTATAATACTGTACTACAGTTACTATACTAATAACAATCAAAACAAGCAACATCTCTATCCTTAATAACGTAGAAAACACAAGAGAAACCAGCTTCCCTTAAAGTAATTTCAAATGGAATAATTCTGAAGACACAAGGTCGGCATTTAACAAACACAGAGGGATTAAAGGGAAAGGAAAATGCCATTCTTGCAGCAGAAAAAGATGTTCATATCTCAGATGAATGAGAGCAGTTTAGATGTGTGTAAGATTCCTAAAAATGAAACTGTCAGAGTTTGCAAAGCCCAAGTATCTGTATCAAATATACACAACGGAGCCACAAAAGAAATATCATGTATACATCTAATTAAGTAAGTATGAATACTATTCAGGTAACACCTTCTCACATTCCCAGTCCCAAAAGACATCTCACCAAATTTTAGAGAGTCAAATCAGGCACTCCAGTTGCTGGGCCAATCCCTGGGATAAAAAAAGGGAGGAAAAGCTGACAAATGAGAGACATTTTAAAAAGAATGGGAAAAAAAAAATCTTATTGCTCCTTAAGGAAAGACTGCTCTTCTACAGAACCATTTAATCCATGGGACAACTGAAAATCAAAATCCTGTGACCAACTGGCAACATTAAGATTCTGGAAAGGAATTAATTTTGGTTAGTCTTCAGTCCCATCAATTTCCATTTGTCCTTTTCAAATGCAGAAATGCTAAGTAAGCTTATATCTAGTAAAAAAAAATCAATGAAAAAATATTATTCATATAAGTCATTTAAATCAAATAATGGAACCTATTAGTAACATGGTTTATGCTTTATAAAAGTGACGCAATTTTCCGCATTTATAATAAATGGTGCAGGCATTCACAAAACTTTTAGTAATAAAATTTGTTACAAATGCAACTAACACTTGTTAAAATTCAAAGCAATCCCTCGATGAATGTGATGACTAATTACAATAAAAGAGAAATTACTCCAAGCAAGAAAATGCTTAATAAAAATTAACATCTTTATTTCCAGAGAAGTATCACTGTAAGAGTGAAGCAAGGACAGTTTGTCGCTGGACAGAAGTCACTGACACACTGCTCTGTGAAAAATGCCATAGGCATAGCTGTAGCATAATTGTTGATACAACAGCAGCAGCAGGCAAGATCATAATTAAGGTTTAACTTTTTATTTCCTTGAGTTGAATGAAAAATTAATTTTCCATCTGCTTTTACTATGTAGTAATTTGCCAGTGTCCTCAGCTGGATTTAAAATTTGTGTGCTCTAATATCCCACTCTCTAGCATGTATTAAAATTATAAGTGATAGAAAAAACCACATTTCTAAATTCCATTCCACAGTGAAATTAAAAAAAATCTGATCAATGAAATGAATAGTAGTAGGTATGCAGTGTGTTGCACTACTGTGATTATGAAATCACACTGGAAATATTTGTACTTTAATATCAAGGCAAATGTTACTTAGTAAAAGACAAAATATACTATTTTTCCAATTTGAAGTGTCTCCTCTAGTTAAAAGTGCCCTCAGTTTTCAAGATCAGAATAATTTTGGCCTATGTGAGTTTCCTGTTTTTTACCAAAAAAGTCACAGAGTTTTGGAAAAAAGCCTGCTTTGAATCTGTGTTTTTTGGACAAACTTCATGGTCTTCCCTGGCAAAAGTCCTGCACTATTTAGGTGTATCCAATGTCACCCAGTAAGTGAAAGTGCAACCCATGTTAACAAGAGATTTATCCTCTGCAAGCATGAGGATTCAAAGTCCCACAGCAGTTCAAAACTCAATTCAGTAAAAAGTATTTTTTTTCTCATTTATTAAAAGACTTTTTAAAATTTCAGAGTAAAATCAAGAAATCACATCCAGGAAATTGCTATTCACCTAGAGGAAACTGCTTTCATTTGACCCTCCTTTTCCC
Source organism: Pachycephala philippinensis (assembly GCA_013397055.1). Taxonomy (NCBI): domain Eukaryota; kingdom Metazoa; phylum Chordata; class Aves; order Passeriformes; genus Pachycephala; species Pachycephala philippinensis. The sequence goes on from VWZT01000767.1 coordinate 116,046, forward strand.
TGAGTTAGTGTTTTTAACACTTACAATTTCACAACAACTCAAATTTTTTACTTTTCACACACTGTTACTCAATTAGTGCCTTCAAGCACAAAGAACAAAATTCTTTTCTTTTTCACCAGTTCTTCCTGCACTTCTGATACACACACATCACTTTTCTGGTATCACCAAAGCAATTAACAGACGCATGGGTCACAAGACACAGCTGTAAGATTGCCACTTAAAAAGTGATTGCATTATAGTCTGCTTATCTAAAAAACTGTACCTGGTTGATAGAGCCTGTTATTATGAACTTAATAAAATGCACCATGGAAGAGATTCAAATGAGAAATATAGTCTTCCCAACAAAACACAAGACTAATTGTTTAAATGGCAACATTTCTATACTATATAGAAAATACAGAAAGCCAAAAGTGCATGTTTCACACTCTTCAGGGAAGTTTCAGATTCAAAAAGTTTTTAAAATATTGATAACTATAATCTAGGTAACAAGGCAACAGAGAAATACACTGCTAGAAGGGCAACAAAACTGAGTTTTGCAAGAAAAACAAGTATGTTACAAACAAATGTAACTTCTGCAAGACCTGGTGAACGGTATCAAAGGCCAGTTTTAAAAGCCCGTGTCATGCTGAACTTGCACAGTCATCCTGGTATTTTGAATACTTCCTACTGTACCTTACCCTACTGGAAAAACTTGTCAAAAGTCTTCTGCCTCATACCTTGCAGAAGACTGTTAACTCTGTTTCCTACCTTTCTTCTTCCTCTTTTCTGCACTTTAGGACTTGCATTCCAGTGCCAAAACCAGTCACCTTTGATCTTAGTGACCACTTACCCTTGGACACCATAACTGCATAGAGGTCCATGCCAACTAATAACATACTCAAGAAAGATGAGGGATGTACTTGGAGTTATTGTTTGCAGATCAGATTTTAGTCATCAGGTTTCCAGAAAGACACTTACAGAATCACATTTTTAAAAAAAATTAATGATACTGACCACAGAAGTGACTGTCTTGGGCTTCTGCCATCATAAAGCACAAGTTTTCCCAAATTACACTGTTAAGTTCACCACACAATTCATCAAAAGGACAAAGAGCTTAAGAAAAATAAAATAAGAACTGCAACATCTAAAATATCTCTGCCCTCTCCCTGCCTCAGTATGCTAAGTCAGTCAGATGAAACACCTAAGAGAGTGATATGCCTGAAATCTTACTGTGACAGGTTTGGCATTAAAACTAATGCAAAATTTGCAGCATTAAAACACACCACTATTTCCAAACAGCCTCAAATATGAACGACAGCTGCTAAGGTCTGCCAATGTTAATGCCTTCAGACAAGAACAGTAATAAAGCACTCAGTATCAGATGATTAGGATATTTTGCTGACCTAGAAGCATAGGTGAGAATTCACATCTCAGCCTTCAGCATCTAAGTTCACCTCATGGAGAATCTGAATCTTAGTTTTATTTGCTGAACGTCAGAGAGTTGATGTTTAGCACTGAGGTCTCCGAGAAAGAAACCAACAGCTGTAAAGTATCTGTTGTCAGACAAGCCTTGAATAACTGTAGAAGGCCACAGATTTAAAAATAAAAACACTGTTTTGTTTCTCCTGGGCAGAGATCACCAGAAAAAAATCTCTACAACATGTGTAGAGATTCTGGTTGTTTCTATAAAAAGCTGCATTGTAACAAAGAAGAATATACCACAGTTTTATGCTGCATATACACAAGTCAAGCATAAAATTAATAACTAAGAAATAAATAAACAAATACAAACATTCTGGCATTACACTTAAAGAGCTATTGTGTTTTGACAAGATACCAAGAATCACACTACTACATGACTACTTATTTTTTCCGTACTTTAGGTCATAGACTTGCTTAAACCAGGTCTTAGTGTTTCAGAATAGTGACATCTTATTAACTCGTGTCATGATATCAAAGCTAAATAGGGCAGTTAAAATATTCAAGTTGTGTTCTGATTGCTATACTCCGTGTAATTCTTTCAGTACACTGACCTGTGACGTGGCCTGTGACCTGAACAGGAGGGAACAGCATATGCTAACTCAAACTTTTCGATTAAAGTATAGTGACTTTCAATTTTCCATATAACTTGACCAACCTTGTGCTTTAAAGTGCATTTTGTCTGGAAACTACAGCACAAACTCACAAAAGCCTACAGAAAACAGTAGGATGTGGTTCCCAAAAGACTGATGGTAAAGCAGTAATTTTTAAAGTTGTCTTTGAGTGGCCAATTTTTATAGTACATCTACATGTAAAAGTGCTCTATGGATGATTCACACAATTAATACTGTGCTTTGCTCGAAGATCCATGAAGGATTAAAGATCTTTCCTTGATGCCTTTCCTGAATAAACCCAAATTACTTAAGTGATAAGATAATTCTACTTCCCAGATTACAATGGATTTTCAATTGACTTAGAGACCAGTGAGCACAGATCATTCCAGCTCAGAGTGGGAGAGGCTGTGCCTGACTGGGGAAAGCCCACAAGCTTTTAAGAGCTGAAAGTAAGCTGGAAACATAATCATACCACAATCAAGCTAAAAATTCCACAATGTACCTGCTTCCATCTCTCTCTGTATAATCCTGAGGTTTTACTAATCCTATCTGTGGTAAGCACTCTTTCTCTTCCTGCCAAAGCAGAGTCAGTTATCAGAACATGGAATTGCTTCACAGAAGTAATCGTAAAACCCAGTTCTCAAGTGCACAGAAGCAAAGGAGTAAAGTTAGGCACTGCACATGCAGTTGCTCAGTTTTTCGATAATTACTATTGTCACCTCAAGGCTGTCAGAAAAGAATTCTAATATCACAAACACTTCCAGTAATTTTGAAGTATGTTACAGTAGCTGGATTTTTTAATATCCAATTATTATTGTTTCCATATTGTATGTCTACTCATCAAAGCAAGTAGACTAGAGATTAAAGACAATTTACAAAACTTTACACATAAATGGCTACATAAAATTATAACAGCTCTTCAAAATCTTACAAATGTAATTGTTTTAATCTGACTAGCTTATTTTCATGCACAAAAATGGAATAATTTCCTGCCACCTCAATTACAATAACCAGATCCTCTGGCATTCAACACTGCTACATTCTCTTGAAATGGATTGAATTGGACTAAGCTTCAACCTTCAAAGGACACCATCAGTGACACACCTCCAACTAGACCCTGTGCCACTGATGATTACTCTCTGAGCTCTGCCATTCAGTGATTTATCAAGCCACTGCACTGTCTACTGATCCAGCCCACATTTCCTGAGTTCCCTTATGAGGATATCATCGGAGACAGTGCCAAAAGCCTTGTTGAAGTCTAGGCAGACAACAACCATTGCTCTCTCCCCATCTATTAGCTGTCCCACCAAGGAAGGCAATCAGGTTGCTTTACTAAACCCATGCTGACCATTCCTGATCACCTTCTTGTCTTTCACATGCCTCCAGGATGAGCCATCCATGGTGAAAGCCATTCCATCAAATTTCCAGGGTCTGAGGTGAGGGCTTTTTTTTATTTCCCCCCAAGAAAATGTCAAATGCAGACCGTGGCTGTATTTAGTTTCAGACTGAATGATATACCTTGTTTGACTGAAAGCTTGTTTTGGCACACTACATATTTTTACATAAAGCTGAAATTAGTTTCCAAATGCCAATTCATTTGGGAACTCGAGGAACAAAAATGCCTCAACTTTCTGATTTTGGAGCAGAAGGTGCCTCTACCACTAGCTCAATTAACTTAGTGAAAATGACGTGAACTCACCCAAAAAAGAAAACCACACACTATACCAGAGTCTGCATACCCATGGCTAAGCTACTTGACTGGAAGAAAAACATAACACATGCCCTGTTCTGGCCTACTAAATATATTTAACTACTTTTCAGTTCTTCAGAGTACACTGTGCACACCTTTTAAATGTGGCAGGAAAGATCTACTGAAGTTTCTATATCATAATGATCTGAGTTGATCAGTTCCTGCAATTTGATTTTTCTTCATGAGTCTAAAATACAAGCCTCCCAAAGACCCACTGCTGTAGAGAAAACACAACCTTTGCATTAGGTACTTCACTTTAAATCTCATCACTATGATTTAATATAAAATATGAAAACTGTCCCCATCAAGTGCTAAGGAAATACAAGTTGATCAATGTTGCTGGAAAAAGCACAGTCTAGTCAGCCAACAATCACTGTTACTCTAGCCGACAGAAGTATGCTACTCTGTTTCCCACACACACTTCTAGTTGACCAAATTGAGACTTGCTTAAAATAGACACATACTGGATCAAAACATTCCAACTGCAGAATTGTGTTTGTTGAAAAAAAAAAAAGCTCTCCCAAAACTATTTCTATGGCACTTCACAGGGGGGTGAATTTTTCTGACCATTCTTTCTGTTAAGAAACTTCATCGATTCAAGAGTCACAACTTCCAAAACTCAAAGGGAGGGAAAACCTTGGGAGGAGTCCAAGGCTGGAAAATGGAAATGTCTCCTTCAGCATTATAAGCCTCTCTGTGGCTCATATCTCAGCTGCCTAGGCAAGTGGTTAAAATCCTTTAGGATTCTTCATTCTAAGCATGATATTAGAACTTATTTTGAATCTGAGCTCATACAGCTGTTGTTTTCAGATTGTCACTGTGATTCAATGCTGTGTTTCATTGTTTTCATCAGTTATACTTCCCATGTAGGTATTCATTCATCAGTTGTAAAGAGATCATTTGATTTCTTTTTTTCTTTCTATTCATATATATGAATGAGCTACACAAAAGAACTGAAACCTCAAAAATCACAAAATGTAGCTCACTGAAACAATTTTTGCAGTATTTCAGATGTAATTTCTAAACCCAGTATTGATTTTTCCAACTGAAGACCATGTGGATCAGGATTATAATGATTATATGAAGAAATGACTTTAACTCACAGTCCTCTAGAGACACATGCATCAGAAAGAAATGACCTTTAAGTGTGACTCAATTCCATAAAATGAATCCAGAAAAAGCATTTGGATATTCACCATATCTTTTCTCACAGAGTCCATGCAAAATCTGCCCAGGTGGTACACCAAAAGCTTTCCTAGCTGTAAGTATTGCAAATTTAGTCTAGGATGAGAGCCAAGATAGGCACTATCCATCTCAGGAATTACCATGAAAAATAAAATTATCTCCACTCACCAGCATTTATTAAATTCTCTCAAACCTGTTGGGTCAAAAATTTATTTCTTCCAGCAAAGGCCCTTAAAATCAGGTTCCCATTTTTCAATCCTGACATTGCTTTTTCCACTAAGTTTTCAGGCCACATGTTATTCTTCATCCTTTCAGACAAACAGAGCTTCTCCATTACAGAGAGTGCCGGTGCTGGTGGATCCAGTTCCCAAATTCTACCCCATCACCTTTGAGCTTCTGTCGTGATTCAAGACAGAAAAACAGGGATCCTAGCAGAGTAATGTGCAACCCAAAAGTAACACATGGTCACAACAGTATTCATCAGAAATATAAGTGGGAGGCTATTTACAGCTCCAAGTTTTGAGTGATGTTTGTCCTGAAGAACTTTAGGATCACTGCCAAATACAAACAACATGTCTGATCATGCACAAAGAGCCATGATGCTCCACAGATTAAAATAAAAGATATTTTAAAAGAGAAATTTACTTAAGGGTATCATCAGTATAACTTTTCTACCAACACACTATTTCCTGTTCTTTTTTATGCACTATAAATTATTATATTATTATATTATTACTGGTGATTTACAATATAGAAATGAAGATGGATCAAGAGTTCCTCCATTCACCCCATATTTCATTTTAAAAAATAAGCGAAGGAATGTCCTGTCTTTTAGTACTACTTTTTTGTTCTTTAATTTGCCCTTTTTTCCCTAATGCAATAGCAGATTTAAAAAGAACATTAGCAAATGTTGCTTCAAGCTAAAAGGCACCAAATCAGCCACTCTTTAGTGAGTTCCCTAACTTCTTCTGTTACAGCACAATATAACTCACTAGGTTTTGTATCTTGTAGTAGGCCACACTGCTGTTTCATTGTCTTTGCAACACACCTAGTTTGCCTAAAATTTAAAGTAATTCATTCTCTCTCTCTGCAGCCTACTTTATATCATATCTGTAGTATTTCATAGAATCACAGAATTTAGTTGGAAAATATGTTTCAGATCATCAAGTTAAACTGTTACCTCCACATTGCCAAGTCCACTCAAACACATCAAGTTGTATAGAATGATCATACCAAGATATTAATAAGTATATTTTTTAGGGCTTCCAATCAGTAACAAGCTGTCTTTGCCCCTGCTTTAAACCTTTCACCTAACTCTCTTTATGCTGTGACACCTGAAGTTTGAGCCTTCCAAGAGATATGTAGAGTGGGATGATCCCATCAGTCAGTACTTCCTCATGCAAAGAAAATACTGCCTTTAATACATGGTTCCTCAAAATTTCAGTTGAATATCACTTAATTTAATTTTTCAATTATTTAGATATAATATTATATTAGCTCGTTAAAAAACACCCATTTTGTTTTAAAAGCATGTAACACAACCAAGTTTAAGTAAATAGCCATGGCAAGTACAAAATAGAAAACTTCTCACAAATGATGTGGCTAACCAGGCACAGCATACTCATTGACACATCTTTATAAAATACGTAATTATATCCTGAACTGCATGCCTTTAAAGCACAGTAAAATATTACAGTATAACGCAGAGTGGCAATTTTTAACAGCCTTTCAGTGTCACTTACAGCTTGGGTAGGATTTCATATTGAGGCATCTCTCTTTTTGTCAGGTTTTATACATCTTGAACTCTATTTGCTGCTTTCAATCTATCAGAAGCCTATAACAAAGATTTTGAGAAAAATGATTTTACAATAGACTAAATTAAAAGGATTCCAAACACAAATTATAATTTTGGGTGTGGCTCTTCAGGCCTTTATCATAGAAAAATCTAAACTTTCTGTTTAAGACCTGTCAGTCAAAAGGTGCAATGCTTAAGGACAAAAACAGAAAAAGACAGTGTGTCTTTGTATTATCCTTTATATATTCACCCAGTGTCTAGTGTACAATTAATAGCCACTCCATAAAAATCACAAGCAGGCTAATGATATGCAGATAAAGGCTTAAAGATCTCTACTGTAATTCTGTCTTTTTGACAATTAACATGCTTTTGCTAAGGAACTCCCGACACATTTGGCTTGTCCTAATAAATAGAAGGATTTTACATCAACTGAAAAGTGGTAGCAGGTGGCAGAAAGAAAGCATCACAAAATGTCATCAGTTTATAAATTCAAGAAGAAATCTTTCAAGAGTGAGTTTATATCTTATTCAGTTATTACCAGCAGCATTGAAGAAATGATGGATACATTTACAGCATGAAGATTTGCTTTGAAAATATACAGGATTGTAGTAATGCCAACAATACTGATATAGTGCAGAAAATATTCCACTGTGAATCACAAAAATGACCAAGAGTCTAACACTGGGAGGGGGCAAAACTTATTTTTGCAATTCTAACGCACTAAGAACTTCTATCTCCAATCTGTTATTGGACATCACATAAAAAATGTGCTAAAATCTTTGTAGCATTTTTGCAACATTCCACCAAACCAGGTTTCATAACAGAAGCTAGCAGCTGCAGACAAAGACTGTGCATCAGTGAGGTGTTCAGCAGCATGAAGTCATGTTAGATCCAGAATTTACTTATCTCAAATACAGGAACAAAAATAGTTTGTATCCAAGCAGATCTGAAAGCAGTTAAAGGATAAGGCTAGCTCATAAAATTTAATAGGGGGCAAGGGAAGTAGTGGAATGGAAACAGAAAAAAATGAAAAGGATTTGTGTCCTGAATCAATCCAGATTACCGGATGCTAACTAAGCAGGGTAGGGAGGAGAAAGAAGGGGAAAGAGAAAACAGGATGCCGCAAATACAGAGCAAGAGCCTCAGTTTTCTTTGGCAGGTACTCTTCCCACATTCCCTTTAAGTCCCTGAAGCTTAAGGCAGGGACTGGGGCACTTAATTCCTTTCCATCATTGTAAGATCATTTGAGGAACTCAAACACACAGAAGACTACAGGATCCAATAGGATGCACCTCAGGGTCTTGAAGGAAATGGCTGATGTGGTTGCCTAGCCATTCTCAAGCATATTTGAGCAGTCCTGGCAGTCAGATGAAGCACCCTGTGACTGAAAAACAGAGAAACATTGCTCTCATTCTTAACAAGGGTAAAATGGAGGTCCTCAGAAACGTACTAAGCCCAGCAAGATCATGGAACAGATCCTCCTGGAAGCTGTGCCAAGGCATATGGTAGACAGGGGGGTGATAAGAGTCAGCCAACTTGGCTATACCAATGGAAAACTGTGCCAGACCAATCTGGTTGCCATCTACAACAGGGCGACTGCGTTGCTGGATAAGGCAGGAGCAACAGTGTCTCCCTAGACTTCTGTACACCTCTGATACAGTTCCACACAACATCCTTGCCAATAAAATGGACAGATACAGATTTTCTCTACGAACTATTCCACAGACACGGCTGGACAGCAGCAGCCAAAGAGAAAATACTGCAGTCAATGGCTCAATATCCAAATGGAGATAAGTAACAGGCGGTGTGCCAGCAGCCACAGCCTCTGCCCAATGCAATTTGTCCATGGTTCCATGTGCACACACACAGTGTGCAGGCTCCAAGAGGACCTTTGGCTTGCTCTACAAAGTTTGTCATGGGGAAGAAAAGCAGGTCTGGACACTGTGCAAAGTGCTTCTTGGTAGGCAACCACACTAAGCATAGTCAAGTGCCCAGCTGGTCCTGCTGCTGCTCCAATATTTCCTGCTTACAATCTTTCCTCTTGCTGGTAAAAGAGAGGAACAGATAACCCGAGCACCAATCGATTTCAATCATACAACCAGAACTTTCCCATCTTGTTTGATTCTGCCCAAGCCCTGGTTTGCTGTGTCATTCATGGCTCCAAGAGAGAAGAACGAGGCATAACAATCCCTGTTTCTACTAGGTTGTGATCTCTGCGACATCCCAGGCCGTAGCACCTGGAAAACAGCAAACTTCACATGAATCCCTGTCAGGCTGACAAATGGGTCAGGGTACTCCTTTGCAGAGAGATACTCACAATGAGCACTCATCATTTCTATTTGTGGTTTCTAATGTGTGCTGTGGGTGTGGTTTCTCTCTCCAGAGCTTGTTCATTGGTGTCTTCAAGTGTTACAATATCCTAGAATCAAAGAATGGTTTGCATTGGAAGACACCTTGAAGATCATCCAGTTCCAACCCCTTTGTCATGGGCAGGGACACCTTCCACTAGGCCAGGTTGCTCAAAGCCCCATTCAGCCTGGCCTTGAACACTCCCAGGGATGGGACTTCCTCAACTTCTCTGGGCAGCCTGGGCCAGTGCCTCACCACCCCCACAGCAAAAAATTCCTAATATCTAATATAAACCTGCCCTCTCTCTTTCAGTCTAAAACCATTCCCCTCTGTCCTGTTACCAAATGCCCTTGCAAACAGTCTCTCTCCATCTTTCTTGCAGGCTCCCTTGATGCACTAGAAGTCTACACCCTGAAACCTTCTCTCCTCCAGGCCAATCCCAATTCTTACAGCCTTTCTTTGTAGTAAAGGTGCTTCATCCCTCTAACCATCTTGGTGGCCTCTGGGCCCACTCCAACAGGTCCATGTCCTTTCTGTGCTGGGAACCCCAGAGCTGGGTGCAGTGTTCCAGGTGAGGTCTCACCAGAGAGAAGGGAGAGAATCACCTCCCTTGACACGAGGGCCACGCTGCTTTTATTCTCATCTCATCCTGGTTTCTATGCAGGAGGATGGAAAGTGAACCAGAGTTCTGCTCTTGTAGGTCACCAGGATCTGTGATGCCTCACTCAGAGTAGCATTAACCCTCAGGGACTGGTTACAAAAGCCCTCCTCTGTTTCTTCTTCAGCCTGACCAGTACCACACAGGCTTCTCCCTGGCTCCTGTAACTCAGCCACCCAGTGTGCCTGGCCTCAGCCTGCTTGCATCTCTCACAAGATACTTGCTTGTGCCTCAGGAGGAAATCCTGGACACTCATCACAACCTGAGGGCCACACTCCACTCCTTCCCTAACACTTCTGCCTGGGAGACAAGCCCCCAGACATCTTGGGGGTTCTCCCAGTTTTTGCCTGGAGAGGAGCATCCATCCCTGCGCACTGCCTTGTATGTAATTCTTTGTATGGCATGTTTGTAATTAATTACAAATACGTGACTGGGACTTATTTAGAACTCGCCATAGAAATCGATTCTTAAAAGGCGAGGAGAAAGGGGAAAGTGATGGCCGTGTTTCCACATATGACCAGTTTTAGTCCTCTGTGCGTGTCTCACCTATCTTCAAGTGCAGCAATGGGTTATCAGCCACTTGTATTGGTTGAAATACCAGTGCGTTTCATACTTTCCACAACACACATGGAGGCCTGATATGATTAAGCAGAAAGAAAGTGAAAAATACGTATTGTCATAAATAACAATTTTCATTGTTTGGGAAAACATCTGTCCTCCTTGGGAAGTCTAGTTTTCAAAGTAGATGTCTCACCAAAACTGTCACCATGTTTGCCTCAGGTGCACACAAAAAAAGCTGAAGCATGATCTTTGCTGAGAATGAATAACTTCAAGATTCCCAACATGGGAGCCAAAAGAACTACAGTTCTGAGAACACTGTTGTATTGTTGCCACATAATTCGTAAAATCACTGATGGCAATTATGCAAATTATTACTCAGATTAAATGATTGGTAATGCACTCACCAAAAAGGATACGAGTATCGTAAAAGCCCTAGGACTATGTTGAGATTGTTTAAAGAAGATACTACAGATAGTTTAGTTATCTTCACAGTTCAGGAAATAATTGCCAAATTAGCTCAACAGTTCAGCCACAGTTCAAAGTAAACTGGTTGGGACACTCTTTTCAGCTCAAGGAATATCCAGATATCAGGATTTTTGCCCTCTATTAAAAATGAAGTGTATCTGAACACACTTTTCAACAGACAGCATAAAATGCCAGTATGTTACTAACTTGCACTGCATTTGACATGAATATTCATCTTCCATAATTCTTCTAAAAATATTGTTTAAAAAAATGAGATGCCCAGAAGATTTCAGTGTGAGCAGAGTTTGTGGAAGAATGGAAAGAAGTGCTCATACCAAGACATAACATTTTCAAACAGGACAGATATGCAAGAGGTTTTGCAAATGGGACATCAGGTATCATCCTTCCAATTTAACTTAATGATATTTGTCTTGCCAAAAACGTCGGTGAGTCAGAGTGCGTGCCAGCAGATGAGCCCAATCATTGTAATGCATTGTTGTCATCTTAGCTTTCTGAAATAACAAGGTGACACAAAGAAATCTCAGACGAGATGTGCCTCAGAGAAAAAGAGCTCATCTCCTCTGCAGCAAAGAAGCTGTGATTTTGTTTTTTTCACTTACTTTAAAGAAATTCCTTAAGAAAAAGTGAGACAAACAAGTATAGGTGTCTTGACTTCAGTGAAGCTAAGAAATACTGACCTAGAAGAAAATTTATAGTAGTGTTAGGCATCAACAGATATTAGACATGTAAAAGATATCAGACCTACCTTTAGATACCCAAGTACTCTTAATCACAATTTAAATATATATTCTTCTTCACAAAAGTCTAGAAAAATTAGAAACCAATATTACAGTATCTGGTTTAAGATCTGGAAATATGTTAAAAAGAAGTATTTTCTTTACTTTGTAGCAGAAGTGCTTAGGAACCCTAGTGTAAAATTATTTATTTGTGATAAGAGTCACTGCACATACCTATACATACACACACACATCATCTATCTATAGATAGATAGACACATACTTATAGATAGATAGATAGATAGATAGATAGATAGATAGATAGATAGATAGATAGATAGACAGACAGATAGAACTAAGGTGGTTAAATACTTTGGTCATAAGAAGTAGGCACTTACTTTCTTGAATTTTCCTGCCAAAATTGCTTGGTTTTAAAAATAAGGCTATTTTATCCTTCAGATTTCACAATCTGTTTTCTTGATTCCTTCACTTCAAAATGCTGGTAAGAGTGTGCTAAATACTTACAAAATGGTTGCCTCAGGTTTCCAGCATTCAGATTCCCCAACAGACCACGTGTGTACTGCCACAAAAATATTTGGATTGTTTTCTCAAGATTGCCCAAGTCAATTTTAGTCATGCTTTTAACAGAAGACGAGTCACTGAACTCTGCAAGTTCCCTATCACTTTTTGGTTTTTTTATTAAAGAACTGTTTCATTTGAACACCCAAGATAGACATCAAGTAACAGAGAACAATGAAAACGTAGAGCTGATCATAAGGCATCATCAGTTATTTCAAATGTCAAAAAATCTAGGCTAGTTGTCTTGATTAGTAATATTATGTTAGTAATAAATCAACACAATGCATTTAACTAGATCGCAATCTAGTTAAAAAAACCAAAATCAATAATCAACGTGGAAATAAATCTAAATTAAAGGCTTGTAGGCTCTTGTCCAGCTGGGGTATTTCAACCAATCCAAAATCTACTGTAAAGGTTGCATGGTGAGCAACCCAGAAGACTCCTGGAATGCATGGAGGATAACTTCTTAAGACATGCAATAGATTCCCATACCAGAGGGTATGAAATACTGGACCTGCTGGTCACCAATGCAAGTGGGCCATTTGGGAGCACCAGGATTGGAGACAAGCCTGGAGTAAAGCTGAGATGCACTGGTCGAGTTTGCCGACCTGAGGGCAAGGTAAAGAGGAAAGAAAGTCTTGAACTCTACGAAAGCAAACTTCCGTCGCTTCAAGGAGCTAATCAATAGGACCCCAGGGAAACTGCCCTCAGGGACAAGGAAGCAGAACAGGACTGGCAGATCTTTATGGACACATTCCATAGAGCATGACACCTAGCAATCCCTAGGAGCAAGAAATCAGGCAAGGAAGGTCAGAGACCAGCATGAATGAGTGCACACCAGCTGGTCAAATTAAAGGGCACAAGGCAAATGCAGACGTGGTGGAAGAAGGAACAGGTTTTCAAGGAAGGGCATAGGGAAGCTGTCCAGTTATGTAAGGATGGTGGACTTGGCAGTGCTAGGGTTATGGTTGGACTTGATGATCCTACAGGTCTTTTCCAACCTAAACAACTGTATGACTCTACACAGTTGCAAACTACTCTCCATGACGTCTGAAAAGCTATGGCAGTCAGGTGAAGTCTCCGGTGAGCAAAAACAGAGAAAAACTGCACCCATTTTTAGAAAAGGTAGCAAGGAGGATCCTGGGAACTACCAGCCTGTCAGCCTCCTCTCTATGTCTGGGAAGATCCTTCTAGAAGCTGTGCTAAAGCACATGGAGGACAGGAAGGTGACTCAAGACAGACAGCACAGCTTCACCAAGGGCAAATCCTGCCTGACTAACTGGTGAGTGAGAGGCTGGACATGAGCCGGCCATGGGCACTCCCAGCCCAGAAAGCCAAACGTGTCCTGGGCTGCATCCAAAGCAGCGTGGGCAGCAGGGGAGGGAGGGGATTCTGCCCCTCTGCTCTGCTCTGGTGAGACCCCACCTGGAACTCTGCATCCAGCTCTGGGGTCCCAGCACAGGAAGGACACGGACCTGTCGGAGTGAGTCCAGAGGAGGGCCACAGAAACAACCAGAAGGATGGAACACCTTTCCTATGACTGAAGGTTGAGAAAGTTGGGGTTGTTCAGCCTGGAAAAGAGAAGGCTCTGGGATGACATCGTTGTGGCCTTCCAGTACCTAAAGGAGGTTTATAAGAAAGATGGGCACAGACCTTTTAGAAGGGCTTGTTGAGATAGGACAAAGGGTAATGGTTTTAAACTACAAGAAGGTAAATTTAGGCTACATGTAAGGAAGATGTTTGTCACAATAAGGGTGGTGAAATACTGGAGGGTGTTGCCCAGAGAGGTGGTAGATGCCGCCTCCCTGGAAACATTTCAGGTCAGTCTGGATGGGGCTCTAAGCAACCAAATCTAGTTGAAGATGTCCTTTGTCATTGTAGGGAAGTTGCAGTAGATGGCCTTTAAAGCTCCTTTCCAACACAAAGTATTCCGTGATTCTATAATAAAGTAGCTTTCATTTGTGCAAGACTTAGAAAAATTAAATTTTTAACTGTAGCCAAAACAATCCTTTAAAAAGCTGCATCACTGTGAGATCATGAAGGAAATGAGTATGTGAAGTAATAAAACAGACATGCGACCTTCTCATAAGAAAATGGAAGCATTCCCAAGGTGATTACTGTTTACTGGTTTAGCAAGCAAAAGACTAGGGGACTGTAATACTGAAATTTGATGCTTAGACACAGAGATGAATGTCTTAAATACTGTACTGCTAAAATGAACAGCTTTAAAATTGATTGATTCCAGTTCAGCATATAGATTTTCTTTAAAGGTATAAATTATACATTGAAAGCCATAAAACTATTAAAATTATATGTACCTTTTCACTTGTTAGGCAGTAGTGTTAGTCTGCAATACATTCTTAACTCATTTTTACTAAGGCAGTCAAAAGCAAGTAATTCAGCTGTACTGAACATGACACCTACTTAAATGAAACATCTATACCTAAACTTTAATCCAGTAACACAGAAATTGTTAACTCCTTAAACATACCTTATTGCTGGCTCTCTGTTCTAACTTGTTCTAACAGTGCAACACATGTCACATCATCCAGCTGGAAAAGCTATTGCACAGTCCACCAGAGAACAGTGTGAATAAGAACAATTTTCTCCTTTTGCACTGCATGTTTTTAAAGGTTGCTGGGATTATTTCTTAAAAGCAGGGCAAAAATAAAACCCTAATTTGGCCATCTATTTTTAAATTTACCTCCCATGCAAGGAAAGGGGAGAATGTATTTTCAACCTGTTGAACACTTGTCTTATAACAACACCCAAAAATTTTATGATTTTACAGTTCTAGGTTAGAAAGAGACAAAACCCTGAAATGAAATAAAATAAATTTATCCATGTCTGAAAATACTGTTTTATGAAGGAATAGTTCCAGCCATTTGAGAATATTCTACTGTCATAACCAATACTCAATTTCCTCTAACTTGTAAAGCATTATCTGAAGGGCAACTCAAAATGATTGAATGCAAAGAGAAGTGACAAAGCAGGTTGTAGCCAGTTATCTCTGAGATGAGGAGAACTGCAGCACTTCAGTTTCACACTGTCAGCAAAGAGTGCTTGTTATACTTCTGTAGAAGTAATTGTACATTTATGAGCTGTCAAAGCTATAACATGTTCAAAAGTTCAAAGTCAAGAAATATATAATGATTCATCACATGACACATGAAGTGAAGAGGCAATTAAGAGAACAACTTTAGATGATGCTACACAAATTCTCTATTTTATTCAAAGATGCAGTTGACTACAAAATAACCAATGGTCCACAAAACAGGGCTGATAAGTCTAAATTTCTTCATTTCAAACATCATTAAATGTTAGATAATTAGTCCACAAATGAATTTTTAATTTAGCTAAACCTATTCAGAAGGCATGTTATTAAAGCCTGTTTTTATAGGCTTTGTAACACATTATTAAGGAATAGAAATATGCATTAGAAAGAAGAATTCATTATTCATTATACTACCCCATTTACAAGATTGTTGTCATTTGTGATGAGATGTCTATTAGAGACAAAAAAAAATCATGATCTGCTGCCTTACCAAGGTCACTACATGCTACTGCACAGCAATGAATGCTTCACCAGTTTGTGATGATTTTATGAAAATCCTTTAAAACCAAATTTTACATTTATCCACTGAAAGAACACCTACATGCAAGTCTATAATTAGAAATTCTATTTTAACACAAGCAAGATGCATTTAAATTACATCCTGGTGCTTCAAGTTTTAAGTGCTTGACAAAGAAACCTTAACAGTTTTAAATAGATAGGTTTTGTTTGCTTTCTATACATGCTTTTAGTTCACTGCCAAATGAAGAATAATTTTAGAAGATAAACTAATTAAGCAGCTTCCAGAATCAAGTTTAGAAGAACAGTTAAAGAAGGATTTCTAATTAAGTACACTCAGTTGCCTCCTTTTGCTCTACTGACAGTAACTTAGTAACACACCATGATAACTGAATCCAGAGCAGAGCTTAAAAATGCCCAAAACACAACACAAGCCTTGTCACACAAATTTGTCCCAAAATTTGGTAGACACCTAAGATTGCCACTAGGGAGCAAAACACCATAGTGGAAATAATCACTAGATGGAGCAGCAGGTGATGCAAATATCTAGCCTTGAGCAGGATCACAGTGGTAGGAGTTATCACAAATTTAATTATGAATTCTTATAATAACATATTGCACATTCATGACTCTAGTCACAGAAATCTATTACTCTTCTAGGCCTACAAAAGTACATAGGCTGCCTAATAGCAAATGGCAGTTTTTTAAACAGCATATTTGAGGATACAGTTTTCCTAAAAAGGTTCCAGATTTTATTATATAATACACAAAAGCAAAAATAAGCTCCATAGGGTTTTGAAACATTTTTACGTACCTTTTATGTTTCCACATCAGACATTTATTATATGCCATATTACCTGACCACATTTCATTAAATGGTCTTTTTATGCTGAAGGATTATTTTAACTGACCTATGTACAAGGAGAAGCAATCCATAACAAGGGAGATAAATCTCCTAATTTTTATACTGATCTCAGAAGTGTATTGTTTCACAGCAGTGTCTCCATTTCATTCTTCTGTCTCACCACACTCTAGAGGGAGGTTACTGCTACAGCTACAGTAATTCATACAGCTATTACAGCATCTGCTTTCTTTCAAGAGATGACGTGTATCCCTGTTGTACAGCAGATCTAAACAACGGAATTAACCCGAGTAATCCTCAGTAACTACACTATATTTAATCAACAGCAGGTTTGTAACAGATGACCCCATCCTTTCTGAAACAACTTAAAATACTATTCTTTTTAATACATTTTTGCATCTCTTATCAGAAATTGATTAGAATGGATAGAACAACTTTCAATAACTTTCAAATAACTTCCAATTTCCAAAAAGCTTAAAAAAAAATTAAGTAAATTGTTTCAGTAGAGTCAGCTCTTAAGACATTTGTGTTTAACATTAGTGTGATTTAAAATGTACGTCTGAAATACACAGCAGTACTAAGTACAAGAATCACATCCCTGCTTCTGTGTATGTCTACAGTTAAGCAAGATTACTTACTGTAAGTTTCATACAGACAGTAATTTATAATCAATACACATACAGGCATTTGCTGTCCCTAACAGCTAACCAGTCATTTAAAGACAACAGAGGACAATGTGGAAAAAAACAACTAGAGAATGCATTACTCAAAGCATTCAGTAATGATGAAGTTGGATCAGCCATCTGTACTTAAAAATGCAACAGCTGGCATTTACAATATCCACCTGGGACATATATTGATGTCAATAACAGATAAGCCCTTTCAAACAATTTAAGAGGGGTTCAGCTCTGAAAAAGAGAAACCTTACTTGATGTGCTCACTGAAAGAGCTTCAAGCATAAGCTTTTGTGGTAACCCGATTTCAACTAATTAATACTTTTTAGCAACATATTAGATGCACACAACTTGTATTTTGAGCAAAATTGCTGTTTTCTGTATTTAAAGCCCGTCTTAGTCTTCATTTCCTCAGACTAATTTGTAAAATGCATAAATAAATTTAGGTAACACAAAAATTGCCATAAAGAGGCAATCTGACTCATCCACAGAGTCAGCTTTCTTGCTCACTCACTTTTCACCAGGCTTGTAAGTGTCTGAAATCAAGCTGTAGCAGATTTCAGCTTGTACAGTGCATTAGTGTGGTAAATTATGCCTGCAAATTGGTTTCCTGGCAGTGGGCTTTTTCCCTCTCCTTCAGAGAGGAAAAAGAACTACCTTTGGAGCACCACACTAATCAAGTGAGGTTTTTCTGCATATATCATAAATCAAAGTAGGCACATTATTTAAGGCTTGGAGATTTTGTTCCTGTAACAAGAAAAATGTTGTTCTTATGAACTGTCCAGTTCACTTTTTTTTTTTCACTGTACTCACTAGATATGATTGTAAATATGCAGGCATCTTTTTTAAATCTTAAATCATTTATATAAACAACACTATTATTTCTGAGTAATAAGGTGTGAAGCTTTGATAGAGGCTTCCGTTGTGAGTCAAGGAAATATTCATAGAGAACTCACACACTTGGGATCATGTCAACAGGATTTAAGAATGTAACTGGGGGTTAGGGGATGAACAGGAACAGGGGATAGGATATGGACAAAGACGAAAGAGAGAAAGAGAGAAAGAAAGAGAGAAAGAAAGAAAGAGAGAGAGAAAGAAAGAAAGAAAGAGAGAAAGCTACTTCTATTGGTTTCCTTAACATAATAAAACTGAGTTTGTGTTTTTCCTTGCACTAAATGCAGCCAAATCATCTGGGCCACTTCCTTTGACGAACCACAACTGCAGTGTAACCAGCAGGCAAGAAAAGCTCACAGGTCTTCAAAACAGCAAGAACAGTCACTTGTCTGATTCCCGATCATCAATACTGCAAAACCATACTGTAAGACCATTAACTATCAGAATATGTTACTGACAGGTAACACACGGTTCTGACAAGAAGACTTTCACTCTGATGACAACTGTGCATTGTCTTATTTTAAAACACTTGAGTTTGCTGCATACAGTGACAATTGTTTTTGCTAACCGTACATCCTAATAATCTCATGAATTAAGTAAGTCTTTTCTCTACAGCGGGAAGAAAAAAAGACTACAAAACGGACAGAAAAGTAGCCCCAAGTCTCTATGATTTAAGTCCAATCTGACAAAGAAGTCTTTGACCAACTTCTTAAAGAAAAAATATTGCTGCAATTTTAGATTATTAAAAGGTGCCAAGTCAAAGAGTTTATACAACTGACACTACTTTTTACTTAGAGAACATTAGCAACATTTGAGATTAAAATATGAAACAGTGAGGCTGTCGGCTGTAAGAGCACTGGAAAAATACTATAATCCCGTCTTATGCCTGAGTGAAGTTTATGAAAACTATAATGAAACAGCCAATCAATACAACCAGACAATGTATGCCATTTAAAACCATTACAGAAAATTAGACATTTTCATATGTTTTGCACAAGGCTCCACTCTGATTAAAACCAGTATTTAAGCTACTGACTCATATCATTCTGCCTTTTTCAAACTTAAATCATATTTATTTTTTCTCTATGCTTATGGTTTAAGGATGCTGAAACTTCAATTTTTCTAAATGTCTCAGGAAATTCTAATGCCATAACTTTAATGCAGTGAATACTTGAAATTATGAAGATAACCCATTTTTTCCCTACTTTTTGTTCTTCAAATTAATTCCCATCTTGGCCCATAGCTATCTTTAGCAAAGTTAAATGTACTTAAAGAAACATGCCTATTAATGTACAGATATTTGTATACCATGATATATTTGTAGAGTCATCTAAACTTGAAAAGATAGAACAGGTATCATGACATTTCACTCAAACAATGCATAATTTGTACAGACCTCCCTAGCATCAGGCAGCATCATTGATTAGTTACTGACAGTTCAGCATCTTAGTGTCTTTTGTGTACAAATCAAAATTAGTTCCTACTTACTATCTACTGTCCAGTCAACACAACCCAACAAAATTTAAAACTGGAAACTGACATGACGTCAAATTTTAACAGTGTGGGTTTTGTTACATACTACTTCTTATTAAAGAGTTTACATTACTGAATAGTATTAATATCAAATTGCTACAATTAAAAATATAATTTTTTAAAAATTCCTTTTCTTGTTAAATAGTAAATACCAGGGCTGTCCTTGCAAGTGATGGAATAGACCTTTTCTGATTACTTTAGATTTTCTGGTAAGGGGGAAAAAAAGTATGTATTTTTATCCACTTTTTCCACATATTCCTTAACCCAGAGTATTTCCATTCAAACAGGATTACAATCCAAGCCTTCTCCTTTCTTTTTCTACTATTTTATTGTCCTCCCCATTCACCTACCACAGGCAGATGAAGCAAGCCTGCTTTTAGGTACAGGCAAAACCACTTTTTACCGGATTAATTTACTCCCTACAGCCATATCACTACTCATTATACAAGCTGATAAGCATAACACTTATTTTTCCCTTTTCAATATTTTACCTCTGTAGACCAACCAGACCTGCAGAGCCTTCACCAAGCCATGATCCTTTGACTAATGACAACAGTATTTTACCGTGATTTTGTGGTCAAGGAAATGAACAGAGAGTGCATTGGATTAGTTGCCTTCTGCATACAGACCTAAACTGAAATCCACTGAACAAATAAATCCATCTTCCTATAGGTATTTGTTGGAAACTGGAAATTTCCACTACAATATCAAACCAATTTTGCGAAAAGATGTCAGAAGAAATATGCTTCCCAGAAATATAAAAAAATGCCATTGCATTATCCTTACCAAATACAAACATTACAATTCTTATTCAAGGACTGTAAACTATTAATTACCATCATGCCTCCATGAGAACTATATAATCTGCTGTAGCATGAGAGCTAATGAAGTACAAAGCCAGCATATTAATAACACAGAAACATATTCTAAAAATACTCGCTATTAATTAGGTAGTTCAGACCCTGGAGAAAATATCAAGCATATAAGTTTTGTCAATCACTGACAAGAGAAATATTTGGTGTAAGCTTGAATAATAAAAGAACAAAATCTTGGAAATTTCCTAGAACCTAAAAATGATCATTAGCTGTTTCCATTCTGTTGTCGTATTTCCACACCTATTACGAGGCTGAAGTTTAATTTCAAACTGATATTAACAAACAGTATTTTAATAGTGAGAGAAATGAAGAATTAAGATGGGTTTTAATAAAAAACTAAGGATAAATAAATATTTACAAGATATTGAGAAAAATAAATTTTCAAAAGGGGGAGATTAATAGAATTACAGAAAAGTGGCTTTTGCAATTAGGATTGCTTGAAACTATTTAATCACTAGGAGAAAACATATAATTAACAGATTATCCTTGCTATTGTTTTTGTCATGTAGCTTTACTGTATTTCCTGAAATAAATGAGAACTGTCTCACTTGAAACAAAATATTTAAAATGTGCTTTTCCAATATATCCTGCCCTTATGCCATACTAATGGACTGAAATAAAACTCACTTTGTGTATGCAAATTAAGGCAACAAAAACGTAATGCTTATAGCCAAAAGATAAGAAGACACTGTAAATAACATGCCTTGAAAGTAATTTAAACATTAACTGCTTTTTGGAAAGAAAGAGGGCTCCTCTCAAACTTTGATCTTCCTTTTTTTTTAATATAGAGAAAAAAAATTATTTGCTCTAGTAATTACTTTCTGAACATGAAGAATGTTGACATAAAGATCACCTTCAGTCTCTATAGAAAAATTTCCATTTTTTTAACACTTTCGAGATTGTTATAAAGTATTTCCAGTTTCTCCAGCAACAATGTAAACAGGCATATTAATGTATTTCTCGACTTCAAAAAACGTTTATTAAAAAGCAAGTTTCTTTACACACTGAAACATAACATAACTAAGAAGTAGCAGAGCCCTCACAACGTAAGAACCTACGCATGGACACAGAACAGCAAACTTCAAAACATAAGTAAGCAAAGTATCAAGATGAAAAGCTGAGAACAGATAGAATTATATAGAAAAAGTTTCTTAAATAGGTTTTTACTTTTAGTCAGTCTTTTTAAATTCAGTTGTATCTGATTCTGTAAGTCAAAGTAGTATGAGCACAGACATTTTAGCAACCTTCTTAGAGAAGGCCAACGTAATGTCAACTCTTTCAGAGACGACACAGGAAAAAAAGCACATGTTACTTACTAACTAGGAACCGAGTGCACGAAAACCTAACTAATCTAATTACAGTAGCTAAACCACTTCCAGTGAATTAATCTGATCATTTATGGAAGTCTGTTAGAAACCAGAAGAGACCATCACTGAAGATGTATCATCACAGAAAATGTCTATCCATCTCTGCTAACTGTTCAGTGGAATTTACTATTCGTCCATCCCTTACATACTAGCCTAAAGAGAAGGTTTACTAAGTGACAAGATGAATACTTAAAACTATACAGGCTCTTTCCCACAAAGTTAAAGTGAATCAATGAATCCTTCAATTACTGTAATAGCTAAATACTGGTTTTAGTAAAAAAATCTGTATTTTAATTTTAAACATTAATTTAACACACTTTTGACCAAGTTAAAAAAAAAAATCAACATCTGAAAAAAAAACTTGATAAGTCCTCAGAATACCTAGCAAAAAGGGAAACCTGATAGATCTTACAGAGAAGCCTGATAAATTTATTCTTGTATAATTCTTGTTATAATAACAGATTCTATATCAAATATTTAAAGATCCTGGGAAACTGCTGGATAACTATGAAAAGTGTTAGGTGCAGTGGAAGAACATTTAGAATTTAAGAACTAAAAGGAACACTTAAAACAACAAATGGGAAAAATTACAACACTATCCCAGGGATCAGAAGAAATAATAAAAAATAACATGCAAAGCATAAGCTAAGTTGTCATTCCACAGCAGCACATCTCATGAATGCTATGGGTTTGAGTTAGGCAATCAACACACACTGCTTGTCTTTGAATAAAGTATATTTTGGTTTAGCTTTCAATAAAAGGTTGAAGAATTCCTTTTTGTAAAAGTAGCTCATAGCCACATCGTAAAGCTTAGTCTATCAGCAAAGCTGCTGAAATCAAGACACTACTCATGTGGTAATAAACTCTTCAACACAGTACAGAGGTTTTTTTATAGGGTCTCAATATCTCAGGGAGAAAGTGCTGGACTACAACTTTTTCAGGAAGAACAATATCTCTCGACATTTCCTTGACCAACACAAAATCTGTGGAAAGGAATTTGGAACAAAAAGTTGGATGAAGAAATCACAGAATAGGTATTTACACACACAGTCACAAAAGTACTTTTCCATAAATAGCAAGTTCATTATATATACATACATGTTTCTCTTGCACCTGCACAGAATAAAAGACACTGTAAATAAAATAAAAGACACCGTTACCACACAGCAGAGAAATCCTGCATCTTGTAAATTACACTGGATTACATGTCAGAGGAAGTATGCTGATAGCATGGTTACCATTAGTATAGACCGTAAATAAAAGGTGGAAATAAAACTTTGAATGAATCAGTCTTGATAATGTAATCATGAAGCAGAAAAGAGTATTAAGTGTGAAATCACAATCTACAATTGACCAAATAATTGTGGGTTTTTTTTCCTTCTGTGCCTCTCAGGCAGATTTACACAAAACAAGACCAGGAAAGGGAAATATGTATGCTCTGCACCTAAATATCCTGATTCTCCTACACTTTTTGTGGGACAAAATGGCACAATGTCTGTCTGCAAAAAAAATTCAATTGAAAGTCAGTCAGGGACAGAAATGCCACGTTGTGTCACATGCATCCCAGATACTTTTAAATATTCAGATATTATAATTTAGAACTAAAAAAAAAACCCTAATTCCTATGGAGCTGGCAATTTGCATGGCAAATCATACCACTTCAAACCCGCCTTTTCTTCATGGGACAAAGCTTGAGAGTTGCAATGTCAGAAAATAAAGAAAAATGTGTTCAGAAAAGCCTCTGTTTCATGATACTTGCCAATCCCTTCACAAAGGAACACATTATTTCCCTCCTGTGTTACAGCACATGAAGAACTGTCTGCATTGTGAGGACTCTCCTGTGAGTAAGGAGGGTCTTGGAGGCTGCCGATATACGGATTGAAGGGAGGAAAAACTACCTGAACTGCCATTTACCAGCCCATGGCTGGTTGCACCTAGAAAGGCAAAACACCCTCCTGCCCCTCTCTGGCTGCCAAAAGGAAGGCTCCTGCCTTTTCCTTTGCATTCCTCAGCCAGATGATAATGTATCCCACCACTTCCTCAGACTAACAGATGTGCTGATGGAGAGTTTCCTCACAGTGCTTCCTCCCAAAGAGCTTTTCGTGATAGATGACAGGCGTAATGGAAGTGTTGTGCACTATGACAGTAGGGAAAAATCAGAACATTCACAATTCATTTGTCTCCACTTGGCTTTATAGGCTTGTTTTTAATGAGATGGTCATTTGCTTTCATGTTGGATTGCTATCTTCATTATAACTCTCTTGAAATGTTGGGGTGGAAGACAGACAAATTAATGTCGTCTGTCTAGCAAGCATTTAAAAGAAATTGCATTTTATTAACTGTAAGCAAAGAAGAATTACTAAAACTGATTATGGTAAATCACTATACAATTGACATATCATTTAAAGCTACCGTCTTTAGGCAAACTACTAAAAACCCTCTAAGTCTGTGAACTGTCCTGGGACAGGGATCAACTATGTTGTTAATAATGTTTCTAAGCAAAAGCTGTTCTGAAGTTCATCTGCTTTTCTACCTCTGCACTACACACAATAGTCTGCAAAAACCACATTTGCCACACAACAAAATTTTACCTTTACTCACACTTGCAGAACTTGTTCTAGAATGCAGCATCTTAAAAACTGAGCTGCTTTCCAGTAAGTTTACTGAAGATAACTTTTGACAGAAATGAAGTACAATGTTCAGCTGAAAGCCTGTACAAAAGGACAGTATACAGCATAACATATACACTGGTTTAAAATAAGATATACCAAAAAAATCACCAAGTAGAATCAAAAGGCGACTGAAATTTGATTATGAGACTGCCATGGGGGCAAAACAGTAAATCTAACAGAATAAACAGGAACATATTCTCCAGTCCTTTTATTTTTTTCTCTTGACATTTTCCATAGGAAGATAATAGACTGATTGAAAACCAAAAATATTTCATGCAAGATGGGAAGCATCCAATAAGTAGTGAGCAAAGAATAAAAAATCCTATGAATTTGAAGATTCTGGGTTCAAACATCATAGTGCTCCCCATGGTCTGAGAAGCCTGTTTGAAATTATAGGTACCAGAGCCTCTAGACAGAGGTGCTCTTGGCTTGCATTATGCATTTGGACTGTGGAAGAGGAGGTTCAGTTTTATCCAGTGCCTGAAAAGCAACAACTGAAGGAAAACATGAACCGGAGAGGTATTTAATATGGGCTAACTTCCACTTTGCTGTAGGTTGACAGGGAGTCACAAAAGCTGTAATTTTATACTCTTTTTTTCCCCCTGCTGCCCACTTAGACTGGTCCCATACCAAATTTTTACAGAAAATTAACCTAACCAGAGGCAGACCTAGAAGTATGGACACCGTCAGTCCTGTCTGACTTAGCTGGTGAAGCAGTCAGGTGCTAGAACTGGATATTTCAGTCCAGCACTCAACTAGGAAGTAAGATACACATGTGCATTCTGAAAGTGAAGGTGATGAACAAGATCATCCACCTACTGCAGACTCTGACATGACTTCTTGTTGGTAGTGTTGATAATAGTGAAAGGCTGGGGATTTATTGTCCCAAGAAACTACAGACCAAGAATACCTAAGTGACAGCACTAATCAATTAAAAGGGGGGAGGAAAAAAACCACAAAAACCCCCCAAAAAAGCAAATAATATAAAAAACGCCAGCAACAACAAAAACCAAAAGAGCAACACTAGCAAATCCCTATAAAATATAGCTTCATACATTTAAACTTACTCTCACTATTGCATGCATGAATCATTGCTTTTTTGTATATCTTTATTAATTTTGTGTTGATTTGGGTTCCTATCACATAAGGTACAAAAATAAAAATTAATTATTAAATAAAGGAAACTAAACTAACCAGGAGAGCTGTACAAAAAAAAAAGTCCAGTTTCTTAAGGCTGCTCAAGAGGAGAAATTTTTGTTATTAAAACTGCAACTGACTAAATCCTTGATTCAAGTGTCTTTTATTTTAGGTATGAATCCTTAAAGAACTGGCTCTTTTAAAGAGTGAGAGCACATCAGCTTCTTCCATCAAACATACATCATGTCTTAACTAGTGCAACTTTAATTTTGCTCAGAACATCCCATCACCACTACCACTATGTTTTAAACTGAGTGCCTTTTGACATTATTAGCATTTAGTAGTTCTTCCAGTTTATCCTTTCTTCACTTTCCTACAAGAGCCCCAAACAGATCTCCTTTGCTGCAAATAAATAATTCACAACCACAGAAAGCCTCCCTCTGGTTTCAGCTCTGATAGCACCTGGTTCAAAGACCTCAAATTCAAGGCCCTATCCATTACATGTTACCCCAGACTGGAGACATTTCATTTTATCCCTTCTTAGATGAGCACGTTTTTTCCTTTCTGTCCACTTTCTTCTTTCATGCTCACTTTGTCACATCCATCTCCCCCTACACAGGAGACAATGGTGAGACTGTTGCATGGTGTTCTCTTTTTTGTCTCTTCACAGCTCATGCAAAACAATGCAGCAACTGTTTAGTTATCCGCATTTTGCCTAATAACAACATTTCTCAATCTTGCCTTCCATCTTCAGTGATGATTGTGCAGATGTCCCAGCCACGCATGTGACGCTCTCATCCCTTCCAGCTCTTCAGCACTGCAGGGCTTTGGTAGCACCTGGCCTCGAGAGCACATACCTTCTTACAGGACATATTTTTTTCTGTACCTACATTTCAGGAACACTTCACAAACCTGTTGCAGAAACTCTGCAGCAAAACCAACAGTATGTACTAGCAGTTCACAATCCAAACAACTGATTCAGCTTTGCCTACCACCGATTACTTACAATGCACATACATAGTGAAAAGTCACCTCGATGAAGACCATAAACCATTTGAACACCGGAAGATTTTCTAATCACTTGTGCAGAAGTCCAAAAAGTTCAGCTCTTGAACAGGGCAAGAATCCATCTAGCTAAAAAATTAACATTGTTGAGCTCATTAATAATGTTTGGCAAAACTGTAACAATTTTCAAAAAGATTTACATGGGCTGACCATAAAACAGAAAATGTTAGACGAAGATTGTCAAGTAGATTAACATGAGATTTCTTTGAGTCACCAGTTGCCAGCACCAGAATTGATATCCTCTTCTAGAGGAAGCACCTCAGCAAGCAGTACCCCAGGAGCTCCACTCTTCACTCTGGTCTGCAGGCATTCCCTGAGTGTGGACTCAGGAAACTGAGAAATGCAGAAGGTATTGCCAACATAATTTCTTTCAAGCACCTAATGTCTTCCATAAGTCTCCCATCCAACTAATGTTGCAACTAACCACATTTAACTGATTACATCTGAAAGATTTAGAACAGAGAACACGGCTGCAGGGAGACGTGTCAGGGAGACACACACATTACCAAGGTGAAAGCATTTTTATTGCTTTGTGATTTCACCATCTGGAGAACATTATGGTATTAATGTCTATGAAATTATTAAACATTAAAAATGCTTTCTAAAAGCTATTACTGCCCTCTTATTAGGCAAAGCCTTGAAGATGTGTCCCATGAAGATTACATTGTTCAGGTTTTGAAAATTTGCAACAAAGAATGCTACCTGTCATTAACATTTAAGAGCTGAAGAACTACGGATCATGAGTGAACAAAAAGAGTATATATAAAAAATGTGGTCTCATGACTTTAGCAGCTGGTTCTATGACTTTGTGCCACAGAAAAAAAGTGCTGAAGAGAAATAATAATAAAAAAAATAAAAAATACTCAAGACACAGAGGTGTACAGGAAGCCCCAAGAAAACTGAGTTTATCTTAAAATCTGTCTGGTGTCAAAGCAACACCTCGGGCAATGGCATTCAGCTGCTCAGCGCCATGGGGTAACACAGAAGGAAGAAGGTAGAGCCCCGTCTTTAATGCCTTTATCACTGCGTGAGAAAAAATAATGTGGTGTCTCACACCCTTTCATTTCAGGATGCAGAGCATCACAGATTGACACAGCAGTAATTTACACTCCACCCAACCTCTGAGAAGTACCTTCCAGTTGCCACCTTTCTTCAAATTTTAAAAAACCTTTTAAAAAATGGTAAGACTTTCTATGGAAACCTAAGACACTAGGAGCAGTATTCTTAAGAAAATACATATATCAATTAAAATATCTGAAGATTTGAAGAAGAGAATATAGCTGAGAAGTGTGTATGGACATATTTCTTGATTTAAGCAAGCAGCTTACTTAAAAGTTACTTTTCCGGGACCTTGGCAGAAAAAAAAAAAAGCTCAAAGACTACAGAAAAAACATACTTCCTTCTTAATAATCTCCAAAAGTGATTAATGTTTCATGCACTGAAAATGACATCTCCCCTTTCGATGTGTGTTCAAACCACTGAAGGAAACGTTAACAGCCCACATAATTCCTTTAATATGTTTGCTT
Source organism: Pachycephala philippinensis (assembly GCA_013397055.1). Classification (NCBI taxonomy): domain Eukaryota; kingdom Metazoa; phylum Chordata; class Aves; order Passeriformes; genus Pachycephala; species Pachycephala philippinensis. The sequence goes on from VWZT01000767.1 coordinate 144,373, forward strand.
TGCACATCTATTTCATTAGCAAGATTTTTTTTCTTTTCACAGACAGATCACAACCTTTATTGCAACAGTTTCACTTCCACAGTAACACGGTGCAATTTTGTAAGGTTTTATAGGCTTTCATGTCTCTTCAAAAGCAGAAGCAATAGTCAGAGCAAAAATTTTACTGCAAAAAATTTTTGTTGCAAGTGGCAACAGAACACAAAGGGCAAAGCTGTAGAAAGAGACAGAGGATGAAGGGAATGTAAGCTCTGAGCAAGGAGGCAATTTTATGGCAGAAAATAAGTCACTATATTCAGTATGTGACATACATTTAATTGAACTTAAAATTGAGGAGACTTCCCACAAAGTAGCTAAAGAGATGTCTACAGAGAGCAAGTGCAGCAAGGTAGGAGAGGAGACAATCTTTCCCTAGGGGAGGAATGACTCACTTTGGTGAGTTTCCTGCTCCCACATGGTTTTGTGTCACCCAAAAGCAGAACACAAAAAAGCTGCTGCAGACTGTGACAAACCTAAGGGCTGCATTTCTCCTACAAGCCACATGTTTCCCACTACAGCTGTAAGTAAAGGACATAAAAAGATAGTGATTTTTATCAGAGCAAAGAGAGAAGGTGGACTGATTTCATCTCAATTCACAACACCCTTCATGGGCACAAGCTTTAATGCCAGCACGTACTAAGGGACCTCAGAGCTTCCTCAAGGGTTTTATGGCTCTTCTCATTCTTTGAATGCCAAAAAGGCACTGAAAACACATCTTTTCATACCAAAGGATATATCAGCATGTGACAGATCACTGCAAGCAGACTCCAAAGGCCGTTTTAGGTCTACAACTTGCATTAATTTATTTACTTAGGAAAAGCTAAGTTCTGCAAAAGCTGACATCTCTCTTCCAAGAAAGCTGCTAGAGCTGGCAGGAGCAGACTGCTTCTACACTGCAATGACTGAGCCATTTGTTTGGTATCAGTTGCAGGACTGGTGCCAACCTGAACACACAGGCATGAACTAAACTGCCTAAGGAATATACGTACACATAAGATTTAACACACATATATTTACTACTTATTACTGAAGTTTAAAAGCTGTGAAGAAGCATCAACACTGGAAAAAATCCATGCATTTATCTTGTTTTCACAAGAACATGATTGCCAACCTAGCCAAAAACCTCTTTTAAAAGTTTGTATATTATTGTAGATATTTCAAGGAAATCACCCCAAGCTGTCACATTGAAAAGCAGTGGCACACTCTTCTAGCATTTTTCACATAAATATACATATCCACATACACACACACATGTGTGTGTGTGTGTGCACATTTACATACACACTTCTTCAAGTTTTATTTTCATAAACAATTAATTGGAGTCTTCCCCTTCAACACTTCATGAATTAAAGTATTCATGAACAGTACACAGAGGATTTTTTTTTTCTAAATCAGGTATGAATCCATAGCACAAAAGGACCTGTATTACACAGTCAACATGCTTCAACCAGAAACATCAACTCTGCCAGCAGACTCCAGTATGAATTCGTTATTTGTCCAGGCTACAAAGGGTGCAGAGCAAAATGGGAAACTACTGTATGTTTGTCTTGCATAGATGTTCAGCTTTAGATTCACATAACAGATTCGAAAAAAGAAGTCCAGTGTTCCAAGATAATCCTTTGGGGGTTTCTGATAATCTACATTTTTATTTGCAGTAATTTAACAGACAGTGAACAGCAAAAAAGAAAATGGCAAATGACAGAGGATAAAGTTGAAAAAACAAAAGCTGACTTTCTTCTAGATGCACTGAATTGCTTCCATTAGTCAGAATTAAAGCCCTCAACAAGTTACATAATGTGACTTAGCTCTTTGTGAGATGAAACCTTTCATATTCACTAACCATTTGCCTGCTAGGAGGTACATGTAGACTGGGCACAACGGCTGGCATTTTCCACATGGGACACAATCACACATTCCCTCTTATGCTACCATAGCATCTGCTTTTGCTGTGGAGGTCACTGTGGGAACCAGGAACATTCCCTTTACACAAGAAAAGGCAATTTTTGGCTGATATTGCAACATCATGTTTAGGATGGCACAGTTTTCCAATAGCAACAGGATTAAACAATGCAACTACTATACTAGCAAATTTTAATGGGAATGTTCTGCCAGTCAGAAGTTCTGTAGGTGAAAACAGCCAAAGATGACACTGACCTGGCAGTACTAACCAGTTGAAAAATGGTGATGAATTTACAGAGTGACCAAGCCTTAAAAATGATAAATGGAAGCCAGAGATGCAGTAGCAAGGTTGAACACTGAGCATCACTGTAGAAGTTACAGGTAAGTTCCCACACATAGTACCATACATAATCCTGATCATATATTTTNTGTAGTACCTTATCAATACAGATAAAAGGGATGAAAAAAGAGCTTTCTAAAGTAAATAATAACAGTTCATAGAAGGAAAAATGGCTGCATATTTGCCTCAAGCTTGTTTACAGTGCTACCTATTAAGGAAACTGCATTTATACAATAATATTCCACAGGCACAGGACAAGTAAAATGGAAAATCCTAGTATTTTAGACAGAGCTCAATGTGTTTATAAAACTAACGATGGGATGCGTGGAAGGTATCTTAAATACCTCCTCAGAGTCTGTGAATGAATGGAAATATCAACCTGTTAAATATAACAGCATTGCTGGTTCATTATCTGTACTGATTAACAGATGCCAAAAACTCTGCTTAACATCTCTCATGACTACGTATTTTTCCCCAGTGAATAAAAAGTAATAATTATACCACAAAACATAAAAAATTTCTTTGAACTGTTCATAAAAATAACAGAGCAAATCTTTATGATTCTATTTTCTACTAGTCACTAAATCTTCTTTTCCCATATAACTGAAATACTTAACCCAGCAACTATTTTTATTACCGGTCCACATGGTCATTATGGATACGACAAGTACAAAAACTTAGTTCACTTGTACAGTATCTACTCTGCAGGGAAAAACTTATTTGAACCAAACTGACTAATATAATTATGGTCAAACAGAAACAGCTAAATAAAACTCAACAAAGAAAGAACAAATCCCTTCCTCCCCCAACTCAGGGCATCACGTTTTATTTTATTTCAAGTTAGAAATAACACAGAGGGTACCTACACTGAAGGTAATATGGATAATAAAACTAGTAAAAAACATCATCTAGTTTGTTTTTGTTGGCCACTTCACAGATTTATGACAGAACCTTCAAATAAATCTTTTTGAAGGCCATTTCCAAGGAAAGCAGTAGGTCACCAAATGACGCTTAGCAATGAAAAATGAACAATGAAGTTATTTACCAAAATCATGGGTTTAGTACTAAACTACACATTCCAATTAGCAGTAACAAAGTTCTTTTAAATTGAGATGAGCAGGAAACTCCTGCAGTTCTGGACTTACCACGCAGGAATGCTACTTCTGAAGCATATTTTCATATAAAAAAGAAGGTATCACCAGCATTCAGAGCTATGAAAAATTTGACTGCTGCTACACTCAGTAACATACTTTAACATGACTATTCTGATGCACTCAGTTAGATTTTTCCCCTTCTGAACTCATGAAATTTTATCAGCATTTAAACAACACCATACATAGCTAATGGAAATCCTATTCTGATCAATGTGGATGATTAAGTGATTTCCCACCCCTCAATACACTAGCAAAACACAGGCAGTCAGCAAATGCTATCGAAAATAACTGGCATACTAATAGAAACATAACAACATTCTAATGCTGGACCCTTACATGGGGATGAGGGCACTGCACTATCAGAGAGTTCTAGGCACAACAATTGCTATAATAATAACCAGTCTCCAGAAAACGTTGGTGACAAACTAAATGATGAGTATTTAATGGTTTTTATGATTAATTGCTACCCAAAGTGGAGTAAAAAGGCAAATGGCAATACCACGTGTTATACTAAAAATATAAATAAATATATACCTCCACACACACATATGTATAAACACACATCTACACACACACAGAGAACATCAACACCACCTCCTATCTCCAGGCAAAAGCTCATGAAAGAAGTCCTACTTGCGTGGATGAAACCCAGTCACAAGCAGCTGATTCATGGTAGCTGTTTTCTACCTTGCCAAACTCAAAGGCAAGTCAGTCTGTTATTCCAACCCACCTCCTTCCAGTATTTCCCTCTCCTGCTTCCAGCATTCACAGAATCATAGAATTTTCAAGGTTGGAAGAGACCTTCAAGGTAAGTCCAACCATCAATCCAGCACTACCACTGTAACCCATAAACCACATCACTCAGCATCAGATCCAGATGCCTCTTAAATGCCTCCAGGAACAGCAACTCCACCATCTCCCAGTACAACCTATTCCAATGCCTGACCACCCTAACACTGATAACTTTTTTCTAATATCTAATCTGAATCTCACCTGTATCAGCTGAAGTCCATTTCCTCTGCAGGCACAGTAGAAGAGACAGACCCCCACCTCACTACAGCCTCCTTCCAGGGAGCTGCAGAGAGCTATGGGGTCACCCCTGAGCTTCCTTTTCTGGTGACTAAACAAACCCAGCTACCTCAGCCACTCCTCATAAGCTATGTTCTCTAGTCCTTTCATGAGCCTTGTTGACTTTCACTGGACAAGCTCCAGCACCTCAATGTCCTGGAAGTGTGAGGGGACCAAAACTGGACTCGAGGTGCAGCCTCAGCAATGCCAAGTACAGGAGGATGATCACTCCCCTGGTCCTGTTGGCCACACGATTCTTGGTTCAGGCCAAGATGCCATTGGCCACGTGGGCACACACTGGCTCACACTGAGCCGGCTCTCAGTGAGCACCCCCAAGCCCCTTTTTGCCGAGCAGCTCTCAAGCTACTCCTCCCCAGCCTGTAGCGCTTCGTGGGTTTGCTGAGACTGAAGTGCAGGACCCAGCACTTTGCCTTACTGAGCCTCATGCAGTTGTCCTTGGCCCATTGGTCGAGTCTGTCCAGGTCTCTGTAGAGCCTTCCTTCCCTAGAGCAGGTCAATGTTCCCACTCAGCTTTGTGTTGTCTACAAATTTACTGAGGGTGCCCCCAATCCCCATGTCGAGACCATCAACAAAGATGTTAAACAGATGCTAAAAACCGAGGCCTGGGGAACCGCTAGTGATTAGCCACCATGCGGATTTACCTCCATTCTCCACAACCCTCTGGGCCCAGCCCAGTTTTTTACCCATTAAAGAGTCCACCCATCCAAGACACGAGCAGTGAGTTTTTCTAGGATGAGAGCAGCCAAAATAATAAAGCTACTGCTGTTCAAAACATTTTTCCAGCCATGAGTTAGGAAGCTCAGGGTGTGCTAGTTGGTAAGCATACTGCAAAAAGAAGGCCAGTCTGAGCTCACTCAAGGCTCTCTGCCCAAAAAAGACCATACATCTTCTACATCTCCTGCCCACTCCCTCTCAAGTTGCCACCTTCAAGCACACACGCCAGCACCACAGCATGGCTAGGAATTTAAGAACAGAGAGGTAGGCTTATTCTTGGACTTAACAGACTAAAAACTAAGGCTAACAGATTTGGAAGAGGGGACATGAGCACCAACTTACTATGGCAAGGATGGAGCAATGCCCAATGCATAGTTTTGGTACAGAATTCTTTCTTTAAAGTACAAACAATAACCAATTTTTGCAAGGATGTGACTGACACACTCCACAACTCTAAGCAAGCCTCAAGCATTAAATCCCCCAAAAGAAATGCATATACACTTACATGACCCTCTTGGACCCATTAATACTATATTTTTCAAAATTATTTTGGACTGTTTGATCATATTTTCTATTAAAGTCAACTACCCTCAGTTAGGTGCAGTTATTTCCCCCTATCAAATGAAGAAAAAGAAACTACAAAAATTTAGCACAGAAGAAAAGGATGTAGAATACTAGCATCTACCTTCATTCCTTCTTGCAGGCCAGATTCATACCTAACAGATTATTTTAAAACAACAATTAAATATATCAAAAGCATGTAACAAAACTGTTTCATTTGCTGAGTTAAGCACTTTCCTAAAAGCTTAGTCATCACCTACGTTTGTTGAAGCTAAATTCCCTGACTTCTGGAAGTGAGAGTCACTGCACTTCAGAAAAATTTGCCGCAAACAAAAAAATTCATGTTGTTTTGTCATGATGAACAACAGGAACTTGTGCAATTCTAGCAGCATAAGAGCTGGTCCATAAGATGGACCCTTTCCATGATGGAAAATTATTATGATAATAGGTGTACTACAGTCTGCAGCAGAAAAGAAAAAGCTTTCAAGGAAAGCTAAAAAGAACTATGTTAAATTGAAGGCAAAAAATACATATATACAGAAGAGGACACAGATCTAACTAAAAAGATAAATTAAAAAAAACCCAAAAGCTAAATTCTTAAGCTTTACAGCAGAGAGACTGCAATAACTACTTAGAAGCACAACTTATTCTCCAAAGGACTTTCACTGATGCCCCTGGAAGCTTGGTTATCACCTAGGCACAAGCTTTAAATGCATGCATAGGTACACATGCCTATTTCTGTGCGTGCAGATTTACAGTGTATGCCTCACGTAGCAGCAAAGGCCACATATATTTCCACTGCATTGCAGCCACATGTACTGCTAAAGAAATGCTGCATTTCTTCAGTGTATTTGTTTGTATACCATGAGGAGCTCGTTCACACATGCTGCACTCAGAAAGGACCCCATGAACGAGCACCTCTCTTATACCAGCAAATGCAGTCAAAAGAAGCAGTGTCCCTGGTGATCACATTTTTGTCCTTCAGATGTTTATTTGCCCTTGTATGTTTGTAAATAATAATAATAATTTTTTTTTAAAAAGCAAAACAGTTTAGAGACTCAAATGTTTTAAAAGCACTGCAAAGCACTTTAATGCACTCCTCAAAGTATAAAGTCCTTCAAACTAACAAGTACACACACAAAAAAAAATCCAAACCAAACAAACAAACAACTTACCATCCTATTTTAAAATTATTAAAATGAACACTTTCAAGTTTCTAAATAAAATACCACAAACTAAAAATTAAAACCAAGCAGACAATCTGTCCAGTCAGTACCTCAGGTTTTAGCTTTCAGTGTTCAACAGACTGGTAAAACCAACATACTCCGGGAGACTTATTTTAAGCCTTTTTTAAAAATACATTTTTAAGTGTTCATTTTATTAAAAGTAAAACTTCAACCAATGTGTTGAAAGTGTATCTCAAAAGTACTACATAAAAGAGAATGGAAAGGTATCTCAAAAGCACTACATTAGGAAAAAAAAGCTAACTCCTTTCCTAGGTTCATTTTAAGACTAAATCATACATAAAACAGCATTCAAGGAGCCTGTATCAGTTACCAGACTGCTTATCCTCCTCCAGAATTTCCTAAAATTATACCTCTAGTTCAAGATGTTCTTTATTTTCAAAAGTGTATGAATGCTTTAAAAGAATTTTTACAGGCAGGCCAAAAATCTTTACTTAGAGTAATACCCAGAAACTAAAAATATTGCAGCTGGGGTGGAACTACACATTTATTTGCTGCCCAGTTCCAAATATGTACTAAAAAGTGACCAATCTGGCACTTGTCTTGAGCTTAAATCAGTACCCAGCACTGGTCTGATGGAATAAACTCCTCACTGCTTGCACTTCTTGCTACAATTTTAATACAAGAGGTATTCTTCGAGTATTTCACGTTATGCAATGCAATGAAGTAACTAAATAAAAACATATTGTAGAGAATATGGTACAGCAGCATATACTGATGATGAGTTAATATATGCCTTCTCACATAAGAACTGAAAAGAGTTGGCAAGTACTTTGGTAATGAGAACCGTAAAATAAAAATAAAGCATGAAGACTTCAAATGGTCCAGCTATACTTTATGCCTATTTGTCTACCTGAAGAAAACTCCTAAGAAAGATATAAACTGAAACAGTAGCTAGTAAGCTTATTCTTCTAAAAAAGACATATCCTACTGTAGTAGTTCATTAGGTTTCAAGAGGACATTTTATTAGCTTTTATTTCAAATAATTTTTGTAACTCTCCCTGTTTACAACTTCCAGCTTCTCTCTTTTGTGAGCATTTTCTATTTCAGTAGAAGTATGTCTTGAGATCTCAAAAGATGTGAAGTTGGAAAGCCAAAGTCAGGAAAAAGTTATCTCTGGAAGATTTTTCCAAGTTGGGATTAGAAGAGATAGAAAGAATAGCCCAGAACAAGTAACAAAACCCATCTACATTGGGGGTTGGGAGGGAGCAGGAGAAAACAACTTGTGGACTATCTGTGTCTTTGAGAAGACTAAACACACTTTCAGTAACTCTCTACTATTTCATTTCAACAAACCACTCATCTTCAGAAAGGCTGAAGTAGGACAGTTTGACAAAACTGTTAGTCCAAGCAGGACCAATTACCACAATCAGATCTGTACATGTGAAACACAGTTGTCTTGGTGTAGGAAACACAAAGCTTTGAAAACACAGGTAATTATGGACATATGTATAGAAACTAATGCTTTCTGTGTGCTTAGGTTTACTTGATTTTAAGGTAAAGTATAGAAAACTATTTCAGAAAAAAAAGTAAACATCAGGGTTTCATCTTGCTTTGTTTCATGAATTCACTTAAAGCAACAACTAACCACTGCTGACACTAATGCAGTTATTCATCTGTTCTTCTTGCTTTAAAAATCAAGCTTATTGCTTGTACAGCAATAGGGCACTGTGAAGACTGATGATCTGATGGGTTTAAACGAGATGTGTCTTACAATAGTTGTGCCATAATTGCATTGGCTCATGACAAACACTCTTTTAAACACACTGAAACACCTAGACTTCTGCATTAGACATATGTGGAAGTACAACCTAGATATATTCAAGCACAAAAGTCTTGTGAAAATATTTCCAACAAAATGAAAGCAAACTTGGGGGGAAAAATCTAATATGGTTAGCCTTAAATATTCAGAGAAGTTGAAACATGGTTCCGGATACCCGTATGCAGAACTAAAGATACATTTCTAGTAATTTAGGAAGTCTTTTTTTCTTTTTTTTTTTGTCTGTGGGATCCTTTGGTAAGTCAAACAAGAGCTTATTCTTAAAGAAGAAAAGCTTTGAAATACTTTCTTTACAAATATTCAAACACTTGCAACAGACTAGAAAGCTGTTAGCCAGCCCACTTAGTCCTCCACACAAAGGGCTGCTGTTAGACAAAAACACATTAGAAGAAAGGTATAGCCATGCATTCTTCATACCAGGGACATGAAAACATGCCCCAGAGTCTTTCAGCAACTTGGTAACTTAGAACTATGCAGCTGTCAAACTCCAAAAAGGCATGAGCAGTATTTCCTCTTGGGGCAGAGCAGAAAACACACGACATTCAACCTGAAACCAAGACACAAATGCAAAAGATGTTAGCACCCAACCAGGTGAGAAACAGCCCTCTTGACTCTTGACTCCATAGATCAGATGCCCTCATACACTGGACCACAGACATGGGCTTGTGTGTTCTTCTGCACATCTCCATGGTAGCTATGGGAATGCCATCCTTCACAATAAAGATGCCAAAAAATGGTATCTCCAACTCTTGCTGTTGTGCTGAGCCACAGGAGGAAACACTTGCGACTCAGAACATGCAAGTACCAGGGATGACTCTGCTTTCTCACCATGAAGTTCCTCAACTTCCCAGCCTAGCTGATCATGGCAGGATCAAGAACGGGTAAGAAGACAGGGAGCCCCCAGGGTCCATGAACCCAAGGGAGACAGTGCCCTCAGGCACTCTTCCCAAATTCCCCAGGTAAAAGAGCAAATGAATGACAGGAGGTTACACAGAAAGCCAGAGAAAGAGCAGGAAGTCTGCATAGCACAGTCAGGGCAGGCAGCTCAAGTGAGAACCAGACAGAGCCACACCGGGCATGAGTAGTGACCCAGTTTAGCACCATGGTTACAGCAGTAGGATATGCATGTAATGATTTACATTTATTTGTATCATGCACACACAGAAACACTATACTACAATACTATGAAAATATAACTCACTTTTCTAATCAGGTGAGGATCACCTAAAGAAGTTTGATAAGTCCAGTTAACATCACTAATCAGATAGACATTATTAACAAATAGTTAAGACAGAACACAAGCAATCCTATATCAGAAAATGTCCATTGATGCAACTAGCTCTAAGGCTTCTGGGATCATCTGATTTCTCTTCATATACCCTCAAAGACCCCTACTGCAAGGGTCCACTCTTCTATGCCTTTTTATTCTAGGATCAGTGATAGCTCACTCTATGTTTTTATGGGTTGTTTTTTTTTTAAACTAGTGGCTGCATTTATATAACTACCTAGAGATGCTGCCCAAATTCAACAGCTTAAGTGGGGGTGGGTACTGCTGCTTCAAGACTGATCATTCCCGTACCCAAATGAGCAAAATACCATCTTATCATCATCACAGGCACATACAGATCTAATGCTTCTGTTTGCTGCAGGGTTGAACTCAAACCTCAGTAGTGATCTTCACCAAAGAGAGAGATACAGCCTCAAATGAGAAATTAAAATACATCAGGAAGGAAAACTTAAAACAGAAAATATAAAGTATTTTTAGAGAAAGATATGAAATAGTTTACAAAGATTCCAGTACCACCAGAGACAGTCAAAATACCAATGCACTGTAAAGGAAACGTTTCTGAGTACACAACTTGATCCAAAGAGGCATTTTCCCATGACATTTACTGCAATATTTACTGTAACTACTGGGAATCAACAATAAATAGGATAATAGAGAGCTTTTTTACTAAAAAAATGTGTCAGTAATGAGACTGTATTCTATGGTTGTCCTTGAACTTTGGAAACAAAGCAGGGGAAAAACAACGGGAAAAATAGATATATCATTTATGTGGACTACTTGTCTGTACAAACTATCATATTTTCTTTCAACATCAACATACACAATACCAAAGGATAAACAGTGTATGGGATGCTTAGGAGGAATGTAGTTTTTAACTTTAAAGTGAACATAGCAAACACTGGACTTGACAATCCTTATAGGTGTCTTCTACCTTAAGATATTCTATGTGATTTTCACCCATATAAAGGGGGAAAAGGCTACACAAAGAAAAGCTTTACAAGCATCTGAATATATGTTACAAATACACTAATGAATTGTCTTTAGACATTTTATGGTGCGTTTGTCATCTTTCACTGTCTAAAAAATCACATTCTCTGATAGTATTTACACCCTGACAATGTCTGCTTCAATTGTTATAGCCACTTATGTCATACATAGCATTTTATTTAGTCATTTTGTGGAATTACACTATTTGATATGTTAAAAACACTGGTTATAAATTACAAAATGGTCTTCTGAAACCCAAAATACATTTTAAAAAAAAGGGGGAAGGTGGGTAGAGATAAAGCAATCAGCCCTTATTTCAAAAGGTCCTCTATACTCAAGTCCCGCTTAAACAGCAAAATGAGGAAGTACACAGCATCTCAGTTTTTTAACATTATTTTTGTTTTCAAAATAATAGAACACATATGACTCACTAAAGTCAAGCTGATTTCTTCATTCCTTTAAAAGAAGAATATTTGAAGGCTTCAAAATTAGTGGAAGAGCTTGAAACACAGATTCTGAAAACAAGTCAAAAGGCCCTTTTAATCTTTAGTTTCTGATTTGGGGAAGCTGAAGATCCTATGACCTTACAAAAACTAACAGACTTTTTACAGAGATACTTGAGGCAAATTTGTCAGGTTTATTATACCTCAGTCATTACAGCATCATCAAAACTGAAGGATAAAGGAAAACAATTGAAAAAATATACCAGAACAAGGGTGGATCTTCTGTAGAAAGAAAATGATCCATTCAAAATACACTTCTAGCAGATACCTTCTCCTGAAGCAAGGAAACTGACTAGATTTAAGCTACAGTTCAGCTGTTGCTTCCAGCCACTTTGAATGTAAGCTGCTGTCAAGATGGTAGTTTAACACTTTTCTGGTCCTTTATTGCTGGCTATGACCCCCTGTTTTCTCCTGATGCTCATGCTCAGCAAAGTGGATCCTGCCCATTCCAGCTCACCACAGGGCTGCACAAGTACGGCAAAACCAGACAGCAACCAACAAGAGACACCAACCCAAGTGTCCTCCTCTTTCTGTTCTCCATTTTTCACAAGGACCCTGAAAACACTGTCATTAGATTCATTCTCTCAGCAACTTAATGACTAATTCTTTATTTATAGTGGAGGAGCTTCACCAGCAGAGACAGAGAGAGGCTCATCACCTCAGCTATGAGTCACTTAGTACGTGGGAGACCCAATCTTTAGACCTGGCTTCAAATCTGGCAAAACTAGAATTTAACTCCAGAAAGCTCAAAACACAAGAGTGGCTCACTGCAGGCTCATAAACCTCTTCTTTTCTTATTCATTCTTACAACAAAAAAAAATGCCAAAAAACCCCACCAAAATTAAAAAAAAAAAAGCCAAAGTTGTAACCCTCTTCTTGTCAGCGAGCATATTATGCATATAAGCTACTATATGCTTGCTGGCTAACCCTTAGTAGCAGCAGAACAAACTCTGACAGGCAGCTAGTCTCAACTACATCAGCTGAGCCACACAGCAAAGGTCAAGCATTTCAGGTTTTCTAAGCAACTCTTTGACTTTCCAACCCAGTTCTTAGAAAAGAAATCTAGTAAAAAGATGAGGCAACAGTGATTCAACTCTTCTGGAGCTAAAAAGCTTCTACGAATTTTAATATAGTTGTTTCCAGCTTGTATTAGTCTTTAGCAACACATACAAAATACAAATTATACATCCTACCAAAATCAACTAAGTTCATAATAATCTTGCAGCTCAGGACTCAGTTTAACACTTACATACAGCAAGAGGACTTCAGGACGAAAGTGCAACTGGCTATACAGGAAGTCCTGGCCCCAATCTTAGATTTTGTGCACATGTATCTGAGGGAATATTCCCCTTCTAGCGCACAGCATTTCTGACATAACACAGGAATGAGAAAGCACCCAGAAACAGCTTCAGTGCCCCAGGAAAAAAAAAATTACTCTTGTCACCAAGATCATCTAGCAATCTGCAACACACAGATCTGCTCAGGTGGAGTATCATACTGTTGCACAGCACAAACTACACCAAAGCACAAACGCAGCTTCTCTTTCCAGACACCCTATTTCATTCCTTCCCATCCACATAAGTTTAATGCTGGGATAACATCCTAAGCAGCTTTGTCTTAATCATCTGCATTTTCCCAAGCAGCTTCTGCACTGGAATCAGAGTCAAAGATTCTTTGGAATCAGACAGAAATATTGGTCAGAAATGAGTAGGGACTATTGCAACGCTCAACATTCTTTCCCTTCTTCTATTCTTTATTACACAGACCTAGATATGTCCTTTAAGAGCAACTGACAATCAAGGCCGGTGTCACTCTATTCCAGATCCCATACAACCATGAGTTTTTTTCAAAAAGTTTGTTTTCAGCCCTCAATCCTACCATGAAAAGCTGAGCTTCTGGGCAGTCATATAAGCCAGTCTCCAAAACTGTATCTTTTTGTTTCATGCCCCTTAAGATCAGTGTCTGGAGCCAACATTTCCTGACATTCAACATCAAAATAAATTATAACCATGGCGACAATATTATCTATTATCAGTTTTGTTCCCTTCCACAAATTTCTCCCCAAGACAAGCCATAAAAACAAAACCAAAACCCCTTCCAAGATGCAACTGCCAAGGCAGAACCATAACGCTGCCACCTGATACAGATCAGCAAGCATCACATGCCCATAAGGATTGGAAAATAGCTTTGTACGGACACAGCCCAAACACACCAGGCTGTAAGACTAGGCTGCCAATGTACCATGCAATTTGGATGTCTGATTAAGAACTAGTCCTACATAGTCCAACATCAATTTCCATCAGCACCATAAATGCCTTCCCCGCTCTATCAGAGCAACAGGTGTATTATTTCGCAGTGGCATTTACAACACATAATGAAAGAGTCTCAAAAAGCATCTTTCTATTTTAAGTAAAGAAAAAGATCTGCCCCTCTGAGATTTCTACGTAATTAGTACCAAGTATGCAGTACTTTCTTTCTTCACCTGTTTACATACACGGTAGCCTACCAAACCCATTAATAAACAGTCACCTTTCCCTGGGCCATTCAGAAAAATGCTATTCCACAAAATTAATTATTTTTTCTAACTTTTTGACACTAAATAGCACACAACCTCTTTCTGTGGCCCATTTAAATGGATTTTTTCTGATTAATCAGGGAGTGCCACAAGAGCAAGTACATATTAATATTAAAGAATTGGTCAAAATAAGTGAAATAATATTCATCATATTAGCTATCACCCTTTACCCTTTCTTGTAGTTGTATGCTCAGTCTATTTTTATCTACAAAGATAGTCTTGCAAATAACCACAATATTCCTGGGGCAACCAGCATGAATTTTAGTTACGGCATTGCAGATAAACTTTTTGGGTACTGCAACAGATCCGTATTACTTTAGAAAATGCTACTACTGAATGAAATAATTTGTTCCTAAAATTACTTCAGCACCGGAAAATTTGTTACACTGCATGTGTTCGTAATACATTTTAACACTGTTCTACACTAAGAAAAACACTATTAAAGTTGTATCCCAGAAAGACAGTGTAACAAATTTCATTTCTGTACAAAAAAACCCCCAACCAAACAACACCTATTTCTGTTTTTGTCAATAATGAACTTGAATGAAATACATCTGAGTAATTAAGACAATACAGGCAATTCTTCAAATGCCACAACGTATTTTAAGACTGTGACGCAGAGCAAACAGATATGCGAAGTGCTTATCCAAACTTAAAAAGATCTGCTTGAAAAGACCTGACCTGAACAGAAGATATATATCAAATACAACAGCTTCCTGTCAAGGATTATGTTGAAACCCTCTAGGTAATGCCCTATGCAACTTACAGCGTAGCAATGCTTATAACATGGCTGCAGTAATTGTCACCAATGAAAACTGAAAGACAGAAGGAGAAATAAATATGATTACAGCAATAGATGTGAACGTTTTCCTCTCTTTTTTCCTTACAGTCTGCAGTTCACATTCTGATGCAAGCATTGAAAGATAATTAAGGTGGAAAGAGATTGTAGATACAGCTACTTACCTTGCAAGATGAAAAACTATGTAAACAAATAGTACACTGCAATCTACACTGTCACTTACCTCATATGACCAAACGCACTGAGTTCCTCCAAACCTTCGGACACACCTGCCCACCTCCACATCCTCATGAGTGGTGTACATTTCTCGAAGGCATTCACCTATATGTGGCACCATCCTCCGGAGAACCTCCCGGCTGAAGATCATTCCCGGCCCTCCCATGCAGAAGTTTTCTCCAGGCTCCAGCCCGAGTTTTCCGAGTTCTTCAATATTACCCAGACCAGTCTGCCCCAAATACAGAGGTTTACTGCTGTTCAATGAGCGAAGAAACTCCTCCAATTTTTCACCTGACAAAAAGACAAGATTACTGTTATTTCTCCTACCACTCTGACAGCCATCTCTTTTCCTGTACTTCAGGCTTTTATAAAAATATAACAGGTACCTGAGACTGTCAGAGGAAATAATTTCCAAAGCAATATCCTACACCTCACTGAAAACATCCTTGGACAAGTTAACAGGTTTTTTTAAATTAACATTACAACGACGTTTTCCTTCCAGCCAAAAGCTGAGATATGGTCAAAAGTTAAATTTTAACAGTTAACTTTGTTCTGTTCAAACAATACTGATGGAAAGCACTCACTTGCTAGTATAAAACTGTCTCTAAAGTAGGACAATTTGGACAACATAGTTCCAGGCTGGGGAGGAAGGGGAGTGGAGGGGAAATGCCAGGTAAGATTTTAATAGGATTAATTATTGAAAATACCAGAGCAAATCGAAATTAACCAAGAAAAACATGTTTGATTACAGACTAATCCCTGGTAAAAAAGTAGAAGCCCTGTCAGTTTCAAAGCAGTTCCAGTGCTACCATGTTTACACAGTTTTCCTCCAAACCCCTTAGCTAGTTATTTTAAGAAATTTTGTTTAATATTTATTTGAAATTAAAAGTTTCTGGATAGGTTTAATTTGGTACCACATAATCAATTAAAGACAGGTTCAGTACAACTTCTAAATGAGCTCAAAGAAAACACAACATGACGTCTGCAAATGAACATATATATATATATATATACACATGTGTACCTGGGCAAGTATTTGAGAGGTGTACGACAGCTGATGAGCATGCAGCCTATTAAACGACTCAAAAGTAAGTGACAACTACGGAAGGGTACAGCCACCTCCAACGAAGCTGCAACAGTGTAAGCAACCAAGCTCACAACCTGGGCTTATGCTTACAACTTCAGCTTCTCTTTCCTAAGCGCGGGACACGGCACGAACAATCCAGCCTCAAGCGCAGACCAAAATGAGTCGGGCTGCAGAAAATCACGTCCTAACGCTGCTATGAAACTCGCACGGGAGCAGGGGTGGTGCTGTCCGGAGACACCCGCTGCACTCAACAGCAGCTTCACTCGGAGCCCGCGGCGGCTGCGCTCGCCCAGCCCAGGGTCGCGGCAGGCGGAGAGCTGGTCCCGGTGACAGCAGCACCGCTCCCGAGGAGCCCGGCACCGACTCCGCCGGAGGGGCCGGGGCCAGGCGGGACCGACAGACACCCTGCGGTCGGGTTGTGGGTCCGGCACTGCCCCGCTGCCCGCCGCGCCAGGTCGGACCAGACCCTCTCCGCCGGACCACGGAGGAGGAGCGTCCGGCGGATCGCCACGAAGCGAGGGCGGGGACGGCAGCACCGGGACCACGCGCCCATCCAAGGGACCGCTCACTTTGCCCGGCGTGATCGAACCCGCAGTCTCGGCTCTCCAATGAGTCGCGGCCTCCGCAGAGACGGCCCGGCCTGGGCACGTCGGGGTTCCCTCAGGGATGGGGCGGCTCCCCATGCCCCGCACTCTGGGGCTGGAAGCAAACGCCAGCGGGGCGGTGGCCGATCGAGGTACCCCATGCGTTCCCCGCCCCAGGCGGGAACCGAATCTCCCCCGGACCCACCGTGGGACTCCGCCGGGCTCCCAGACACCGCTCCCCTTCCTCCCTGCCTCCCGCCGGCGCGATGCGCCCCGGTCACCTTTAATGTAGACGTCGTCGTCCGCCCGCATGAACCACTCGTACTTGTCCAGGTAGTGGTCGTGCATGTACTTGATCATCATGAAGGACTTCTTTTGCGGCGGGTAAGAGTCGTCCACTCCTGGCAGGGCGACGACGGGCAGCGGGGGCATCCCGGGGGGCGCGGCGGAGCCCTGGCTGGAGAAGAACTCCACGCGGCCCGGCACCGAGGGCGCCCACGTCCGCTGTGCCGCCACCGCC
>VWZT01000767.1:174240-246096 GCA_013397055.1 Pachycephala philippinensis
ATCATGTTTCAGAGTCTACCTGTTTTCATCAGTCTTTACTCATTCATTCTGAAGTCTGTTTATTTAAAGGCATAATGGCCAGTTTTTGAGGTCCGTGGCCATGATGACAAGCATGACTCTGATGTAGGTGCTGGTGCTGCTTTCCTGCAGCGGGTATGACACTGGCTGAGATAGATCAATGTGGCAAGCCAGTCTCCAGAGAATATTGCATTGCCTGTGGTGTAAATATGGTGCACTTAAAAATATGTCAGAGGGAGCTGCAAAAATATACTGAATTATTTTGAAGCTTAAGTGTGCTTGCCAAATTTGCATGCTGTCAATGTGCAACATGAATGGAAACCAGCTAGAAGCAATGTGGATGTAGCTGGCTCCATAAACTTGAACAGTGGCAGATAATCAAATATGATGTTGGTATATACAGATATAACCAGGATGGATCAGCGGGAGCTAACTTTGTGTCAGAAAAGGAACTTGAGCAGAATCTCATAACTACACTGTAAAAGGAGGATTTGTCTAACAACAACACCGCTGATGGTAAAAAGAACAACTTCCAAGACATGCTGACATCATCTCTGAATGCCATATGTGGAAGGAAAAACCACAAAATCCTAAGCCATTGAACATTTTTTTGATGAGGATATTACTGTGATTCATTAGAATGAGTCCTCAAGACATGCCACTCTTTGTTATTAAGTTTTAAAGGTATAGCTATAGGCACATCTTCCAACAGAGGGCAGGCAGGGAAAGCCTCCTGGACTTTTGTACTTGTCAATCAAATTAAATATCCCATTGTGCTACTAGTGACAGAACTTAGCTCTTTTTAGTTTGCAGAAGGTTATAGTGGACGTCTTCCTCATCATCTTATTGATTAACAGCTTCGTCCAATTGATTCTGCTGAAATCATCAGTAACAGTTTATTCTTTAGCACTTCATAAGCATGCAGCAGCAGTTTACTTAATTACTAGGTTTGAAACTGATTTTGAACACTAAGCAACTCCTGATAATTCACAGAAATACCTATAATTTTGGTTTTGGTGAGCTGACAATGTATCTCACATTTATGGTGCACATCACCATACTGAATAATTAAGTCAAAGCGGATTAAGAAAATAATAACAAAAAGAAGTTTTATTTTCAGCAAGCATTTAGCCTCCAGTCATAACATGTTAAAACATTTGCAGGCAAGAAAGTGGGGAGGGTCTTTTTCATTAAGAGACAGGGTCATCTCTCTAGAGAGAACTGATCCCAGAAGAAGTTCCAGTGGGAGCCAGCACAGATGACCAATGCTGCCTCCCTGGTTTCCCCCAATTGCAGGGCTGCCCCGCTGCCCAGGTAGCCAGTATGGCCTGCTGAGCTGCTTCAGTGTCCGGCTCCTTGTCTGAGCTGCCTGTCTGACAGGCAGGGTGCCCACACCCCTGCACGCCCTCGGCAGCCCCAGCCCACAGCTGCGTGAGAAACGCAGCTTTACAGACCTCTGCGTAATTCAGATTGAAAATGCACTGAACAGCGTGCCCGGAGCCAGAGGTGTACCATTGAGGATCCAAGAAATGTTACAGGTGTCAAACAAATGGAAAGGTCGATGATAGCTCCCCACTGCCAGGATGCAGAGAGAGGAAGGCCAGGCACTTTGGCAGCATCCGACTGAGCCATCCTCACAATTGTTGCGTCCAAACTCAGGGATGCAGGGAATAATCTATCGTAACGAAAGGAGCTCTCTCTCAGAATGGAAGCAAATTTTCTGATTGTAGAATTGCCATCTGAAAACAAGGTCACTGACTCCTTGCTTGCAGTGGGGATGTGGACACAGCACTGGGGAAAGTATCAGACCAAGGCACATACTGTTAAATGCAGTTACTAAAGTAAAATTGAATGGATTTCACTATGTAGATCCTACCATTAAATGCCTTTATTTTTGTCAAAAAACACCCAAAGAAGCTGATTTCTTACTTCAAGGTCAGACATGCATTTAGGTCCTTAGTGAATTCTTCTCTCCCTCGGCAGTTTGCAGTGTATTTCAACATTCATTTCCACGCAACATTACTACTATAAACCCTTTTACTTACTTGTTTTCTACTGCCTCGGGATTTGACAGCTTGCCAATTTAACACACTGCCTTCCAGGCTGCAAAAAGTATCTCTACTCCATTTGCTAGGAGAACCCATTTTTCTCTAGATTTGAGCTTTGCATAAACTTATACTGCTGACTTAATTACTTCTAACATTTACTATTTTAACCTGTATGTACAAAGCCAGAGATTCTGTTGAATCAGCTCATTCAATTCTAAATGCCTTGCCCAGGATTTATTCTTGTTCTAAGTATACTTTCTGTGTCACATTTCAATCAGGGACAAAGCCTGATTTAATGTCATAGCTGTCTCTTTATCCTCAGTTTAATCTTAACAAATTAGGAGGTTTTCCATTCCATTTCTCATTATTTTATTTTTAAACAGTCTCTATAAACTGTGCTCTATGGTAACCTAATATTTCAGGCATTTCGGAAGTGTTTATGGGGTGCAATAACTTGTCAGACCTTTAGAGTAATACAGACCATTTCAGACAAAATAGAGTTTCCGGATTCCTTACTTGAATTTTTTTCCCCACAAATGGTTCTGAAACTCGATGCAGTTAATCTTAAGAAGCAGACATTAAAAAAATGAAAATAAAGATAAAAATTTTGGCCCCCAACTATGCAAATAGCACAGATGCCAGTTTACTAATACTTGGTTCAGTTCACATCTCAATGAGCTGAGACAATATTTATGGCATTGCTCATTAAAAAGCAAGAGAACTAATGCAAATTTAAAGATTGAATGCCCTGTGCTCATTTTTGCCTAAGAACTACTTTTATAACGCCCATAGTCTTTCCCTTAGCAATTCGTCACCAGGACTAGTCACACACAGAACATTATTCACGAATAGCTTCTGTATCCAGATGGTTTTATGTCCCAAGAAGTTTCATTCTTACAATTCAGAAAACAGAAAATGCATATGTGGGTGTAGAAAAGCAGAATCAGACCTCAAACAAAAGCAAGCACCTCCCACAACAAAACCATCCCCTGTTATTTCCACTATCTTTATCACTTCCCTTTCAGAGGAAGTACCAAGTTATTTAGAAGAGAGACCCAAACAGCTGAACAAAAAATACTGCTTCAGTATGCATACTTGTATGTGTGTTTTCAGTATTCAGTTATGTCTAGAGAAAAGAAGTTTTAAAGGCTGAACAGGGACACACACCCACAGGTATTAAAAACAGCAGACTGCCAAATTTGAAGCAAATAAGCCCAATACTCGGTAGATTTGTGCTGTGTGTTGAACAATAAGTGAGCTGCCATAAAACTTTCTGCCTTCCACCTTAACTCCACAACGCTTCCTCCAACAAGACTAACCTTACCACAGGCAACAAGAATTCCCACAGATGAACCCACTTACAGCTACAAGAGTTTCAATTTACCACAGCAGCTGCAGCAAATTGATTTCTGAGCTCAGAGTGGCCTGTTGGAGAATTTCCAAAAAGAGCACAATCAGCACAGAGGAAACCCCGGGGAGAAACAAGCCCTCCTCGGGAAGGTTGGTCCATATACTGGGTTGTCTGTGAAGCTAAATACACAGATGGAAAAAATGATGCACACCAACTCAGGAGCTGTGTGTTCTCATGAAAATGACATAGTAAGTCATACTGCTATGAATTAACCATTCTCCTCTCTCAGCCTAAAAACTGCCTGCCAACTTGTTACAATAATGCATTGAAAATATAACTGTGTACAGGATTTTTGTTGCTGGGTTGCGTTAACAGAATGTAATACATCAGAGGAGAGTGTGTCCAGCATTTTTTCCTCAACCAGAGGCTTATAATAGGTCTGGTGAGGAAAAAAGAACCCTTAACAATATGTAATTTATAACTGAATATTCTGATTCTTGGATTCAGTGTGTCGTGAACAGCATTTAGCTGTATCAGGATCATTGCAACAGGTTTCCAGTTGCAAAGATTCACAAAGTCAGCCTCCCTGACTAGAAAATCCTGACAAGTACCTCTGTCAGGAAGAGGACTGCCTGTCAGGATGCATGGCCACCACTGACCAGACTGCCTGCTCCAAGGGAGAAGTTCACTAAGAAAAACTGCAAAAGGAAGAAATCAAGAGACATAGAGGGATCTGGTCAAAAGCTGCTTACCTAAAGCATGTGTTCATTTAGACTCCACCTCAGATCAAACTTGAACTACATCTATTCTTCCGCAGAAATCTGCCTGGAATGTGTTTGTGTTTGGAGGGGAGGGGAGGGGACAATGCTCCCACAAATCCCAAATCTTGCAAGTTAAATCTTTTACAGATTTAGATTCATAGAATTACAGATAAGTATTAAATGAAGAAATTTATTTTTCTCTACCATTGTTCTGTTGTTCTCCTTTTAGACAATGGACTATAAGTGGGCACAGGCCTGTCAAACTTGACTTACAAGCAGGTTTGCAGTGCCATCAGGTTGTTGAGAAATTAATTGAACCGTGGTACATGTCGTGTTCCTACCTATGACTTCAGGTACCTGAATAGGAGTGCAGCATTGGAGTGTAGCAGTGTCTTGAGTCCAAACCAATATCGTGGGAAATAAGAGCTGGAACAGAGAAAGCCTTTCAATGTAAACAGGACCTCGCAGACACAAGAGTCTTTCCTGCATTCATTAATGCATTTCTCCAGAATGCAAATAATCAGGTTTGGAAAAAAACAGGTTATGGCTGTGCAGGTAGGGCCCCAGCAGAACTGTCAATCCACAGAAGTGCTCTGGATTTTCATGCTTCTTTGTCCACAAAGTAAGGTTTTCTAGGAAATTTAAACCAAACAGATAATTCAAAAGGTGCTTTTCATGGAGGAAGCTACATAGGAGGAAGTGCTGTTGTTAAATCAAAAAGTGTAATCCACTTAAAATACTAGGTGCTAAAAACTTTTAAAATTTATCTTGTGTAACAAAAAGATGATACACTTTATCTTAGACCTGTCACTTTTGACAGCAGGTAACTGCTACTCTGACTTTTCAAATCTAGATGCATCTTCTAACCAGTAAAACCACATGAGAAAATAGTTGACAGAAGCATCACATTTTTTGTGCTGGATGGCTGTCTAATGGCTGACTATTTCCCATAAATTCCCCATAAATTTGTGTTTCAGTGAAGTACTCAATTTATAGGAGCATATCCACATAGAATAGATCCTTGGAGTGGATTCACCAGTCTGATCTGCTTCAAAATATCTCTGAACTAACCAGTGGAACATTCTTCTTGGGTAGGGAATTCTGTGGCAAACTTTCATGATCTTTCAGTGATAGATAGCAGGGATGCAGAGCATCCACACAGGGTCTGCTATTATGGTTATTCATTCACCATTCACAAACCAAAATATCATAACTAAAGGAGTAACTCCTGACCTACCCAGAGATATTTATATTACATCACAACTCACATTTCTTGTTTCTTTTTCAAATCCTGATGTGACCAGCTAATTTTAGTCACAGTAAACTCAAAATGTCTCTTTCCCTCCCCTTTTTCTGTTCTAGACCTTGCCTTCTGTAATAGGTGCATTGGAAGGAAAAAAATATTAGGCTGGAAGATGAAAACATGTACCCCTCTAAAGCAACAAGCCCTGTAAGATCCTTTTCATGGACAAGGTCTGTACTTTACTGAAGGGGAGTGGTAGCTGTAATTTTCCCAAATTGTGCCTGTTGAAGTGCCAGAACCAAGCAGGACTCTGTTTTCAGTAACTTTACAGGCCAAAACCAAATAAAATGTGAATGTACTTGCATATTTCTGGACAGTTTTGGGATGGGAAGAATGCAGCAAAGGAAGAGGAAGGCTGAATCTTCCAATACGTTCTAGTGATTTGGGAGAGTAGTTGTACTGAAAGCCAGTAAAAGAGTTCAATCCTTAGGTAGTTTGGCAAGCTAATCCTTATTTACTGGAGAAAAGGTAGTTTTTCTAAAATCACTTGTGAAATATAGTAATTGCCCGTGCAATTATAAGTGGGCGCAATCTGCAGTATTCTTATTTGCTTCCAGATTGCTGCTGTGCAGTTTATAAGAGCAAATTCCTGCAGTTACTGCATCTTACTGCAAATTCCAGTTTTCCCAGTAAAAGCTAGTATTCTACCACAGTTATACCATTCTCCTACATCTTTTTAGAGGTGCTGGTAAGATGTTAATATATGAACTTGGTGTGGTGTGTTAAGAAGCTTCACTAACTACATAGGAGTTTTTGCTGCTATTCCAGCTGATTACTATTGAAATAAAAAATTAAAAAGTTATTGGAATTAAGTTTTCCCCAGGGCTGCACTTGTTAAGGACAAATTGAACATAATTCAGCAGTGCCCTGGCAGCCAGGGGGAGCAACTGTGTCCTAGGGGCCACCAGGCACAGCATCGCCAGCTGGGCAAGGGAGAGGATTGTCCTGCTCTGCTCTGCACTGGGGAAGCCTCACCTCGAGTGCTGGGGGCAGTTTTGGGTGCCACAATACAAAACAGATATTAAGTATTAGAGAGGCTAAAGGAGGGCCACCAGGATGGTGAAGGGTCTCGAGGGGAGGCTGTATGAGGAGTGATTGAGGTCACTTGGTCTGTTCAGCCTGGAGGAGACTGAGGGGAGGCCTCACTGAGGTCTTCAACATCCTCAGTGAATGGGGAGGGGACAGGGAGGGGCAGGGACCGATCTCTTCACTCTTTTGAGCAGTTACAGGACTTGAAGAAATGGAATGAAGCTGGGTAAGAGGAGGTTTAGGTTGGATATTATGAGAAGGTTCTTCACCCAGAGCATGGTTGGGCACTGGAATAGATGCCCCAGGGAAGTAGTCACAGCACGAGCCTGACAGAGCTCATGAAGCATTTGGACAATTCTCTCAGGCACATGGTGTGATTTTTGGGGTGTCCTGTGCAGGGCCAGGAGTGGGACTTGATGATCCTGATGGGTCCCTTCCAATTCAGCGTATTCTTTGATTCTGTGAAAATATGAAATTATATGTGTAAGTCAGGGTAGGGAGAGACCAATGAGTGTAGACCACAGTGATTGCATACTGGAAACTTACCTAGCAAAGTTGTTTTGTTCATGGAATCATGTAATGATTAAGGTTGGAAAAGACCTCTAAGATAATGAGTGCCAGCTCTTAACCCAGCACCACTGTAACGACCACTAAACCCCATCCCCACAAGCCATGTCCATACATTTCTTGAACACTTCCATGGGTGATGGCTCCATCACTTCTATGGGCAACCTGTTTCAGTGCATGACAACCATTTCAGTGAAGAATTTTTTTTATAATATCAAATCCAAACCTTCCCTGGCACAACATGAGGCCATTTCCTCTTGTCCTGTCACTTGTTACCTGTGAGAAGAGGCTGACACCCACCTGTCTGCAATCTCTTTTCATGCAATTGTAGAGAGCAATAAGGTTCCCCTGAGCCTCCTTTTCTTATAGTTTTTTAAGCACTTTTGGAATACACTAAACATTCCGTTCTCCAACCTCCAATACTGATGCTATTTTATTATGAATGTTATGTGATGACTTGTCTTCTTCAGCCTCTGTCACTAATGAATTAAAAGAACACCAAACTACCCAAAACAATAAAAGAAAAAAACTCACAAAAAAACAAACAAAAAAAAAAAAAAAAAAAAAAAACAAAAAAAAAAAAAAAAAAAAAAAAAAAAAAAAACCACACAGTAATCTCTATCAACCAAAAATTTAAATTGTTTTTCTACAAGACATGTAAAGTAATGCTGCATTAAATGGTTAAAGGAAGGGTGTCTTATTTATTGTTTTTCGGAGTTAGCACATGGCACAAAGGACCCCGAGGCTCCACCACTCTCCCCTGAAGAAAAGTCTTTGTCTCTCACTCTGTTGACGCTGGTTGGTCTTTTTCCTCTCAAAGCATTGAAGTGTTTATTTTCCCAGTACCAAGAGCACAGCTCGCGTTCGCACAGACAATGGGCTCTCCCCGTGCGAGCGCTCTCCGAAGGGCGCAGCAGCAAGCCCCTTCCTTCCCGGGCGGGCAGACGCTCCCGCAGGGCACGCAGGAGCCTTCCCGGCGCTCCTTCCCGGGAACACGGGGAGCCGCGGGGCGCCTCCGCCCGCCGCTCCGCCGCGAGGGGTCACCAGAGGAGCCCGCATCGCCGCGGCGCCGGCGGAGCGCAACACCCCACAGCCCTCCCCCCACCGCCAACAGAAACAAAACATTATACACACACACAAAAAAAAAGGTCCAAACCGGCATCTTCGCGCCTGACACGTTTTTCCTCTTTTTTTGGCTCTCCGCTAGGTGACAGCAGTGAAATCGGACCGAAACAACCCGTAGTGGACTCGTGGAGAAAACGGCTTTATGCTTTCAGCTAAGCCCTCACACAGTAACGCAGTTGAGAAACTCGCATTATTGGCTGTTTTCCTGGAAATTACAGAGCCCTTTGCTTTTAGGCTTCCCGCCTGCAGGCCTCAATAATTTACAAAAGTACGTCTCTGCATTGTATGCAGCGCACTTAAAGCAAATGTACTTGGGCTGGAAAAAAGTCAAGTATTGTTGGTTTAATGTGAGTAGTTACTTCATAATGTCAGCTATTAGTCTTGTAAAATACTCCCAAGTTCTTACTTTCATAAACTGACTGTGCCTGATCTTTCAGACAAGAACCCCCATCTGCACTGAAACTGCAGCAAGGCAGGAGACCGAGTTCCCTTGTATATTTACAGCAATGTCCAATTTTGTAACAGGGATACTAATTTTATGCATGTGTATTTAAATGCTGCTACTCTTTTGCTGTTGTCTGCACACCAGAGTAAAGCTGTAAGCTTTTTTAGCTTGAATCGTCAAACTAGTTATGGTACAAGCTAGACTAGGGTCCAAGAAGTTACAGAACGCACAAGAATCAATCATAGACTAGATGAGAAGGAAGGAATGAAATACGCTTTTCTGAAGATGAATTCATCTTGACATGAGTTAAAGCACTGTAAACCTGGTGTGAGTAGAGTACATTCTATAATTCAGAGGGGACAGTACAAACCTGAGTTCTATTCCTGACTAATCCGAAACATTTTTTGTGGGACAAGAAGCAGACCTGGTATAACCTCAACTTTCCAGCTTCTGTGCATCTGTGAGATTCTCTTATGTAAGGGAAATCCCTATCTCAATAGTATTCATAGCTCCTTAAATACCAAATACAGAGGTATAATGGGTTTGCAGCACCCAGAATGTCTTTTCAGAAGGGAAATAATTACTTGAAGTTTTTCTCTCCCTGTTGATTCCCTTTTTATTTTGTCATGTTTTCATTCTCCTGAGTTATTCTGAGGTGTATTATCTTAATTGTCTGTGTTCTCTAAATGTTTCATTTTGTTCCTTTAATTTACAAAGATCCTTTTTCACAGCCTGGTTATATAACTTTAATATTTTTAAGGTGTATTAACTCCAGTTTATACTCTAGTACTACACAGATTTTGTTCAAAAAAACCCTTAATCTTTTGGGGTGAGAGAATGCTACATGTTGAAAGAAGATGACATAGTGATGGAAAAACTCTGTCACAGGTCTCAGGCAATTTTTTTGATAGAAGCTCAGGGATCTAT
The DNA here is from genome assembly GCA_013397055.1 of Pachycephala philippinensis. Lineage (NCBI taxonomy): Eukaryota > Metazoa > Chordata > Aves > Passeriformes > Pachycephala > Pachycephala philippinensis. The sequence goes on from VWZT01000767.1 coordinate 183,815, forward strand.
TTTCTGTTTTTCTTCTCTGAAAAAGTGTGAGAAAATATTTATGCATTTAGGCTGGCTTTTACTAAGTGCTGCATCATTGCAGCAATGCATTCAGTCACTACATAATGTGTTTTGGTTTTTTTTTATAATCCTTTGTGTTATCTTGAGTGATGCTTTATAATGCTTTTCTATATTCTAAAAATAGTTATCGTAAAAAGATAAAGACGATGGTAGGTGTTTATTAGAACAAAGAGTCGGCTGGTTGTCTGTACATACTGTATGTAACATACCATGCATACTGACTTAAATCACTAGTCCAAAGAAGACACTAAAAAAGATAGAGAATAGTTTTCTTTTTAAATTATACCTGTAAGGAGACATTCAGTCATGCTTAGAGTATTTGTCTCTTTTCAGGGTCAATTCCTTATGCTGTACAGGAATGTTTTGAAGTAGTGATGTCAAATAAATTGTGTTTGTGACCGGAAAAAAAATGGAGTTCAAATAAACCAGAGAAGGGAATAGTTTAATATAAATATTTATTGAATAAAATTTTCATCATCATTTGGCGATATTAAGTGAGTAAAACACCGAGTGTAATTACAGTAATTAGGATACAAACAGCTAGTACCATGAGCAGGATGATTCGGCAGTATTTGGAATGCTTTTTTTCTCTCTCCTTTTTTAACAAGGTATCATACCCAGGAGTATAAATATCCCCCATCCAGAACTTTAGATCATTAGGATTTTCCTAGGAGAAAAATCAGAAAATGAAATCAGTTTCTCTCTTTTACACACAAAGTCATTAGAACATACCCAGAAGTATTTTGGCTATCATCAGATACTGATTAATGAATTTAAGACATCACAACACATATGCAAGACACTTTCACTTGAATGTAGGTTGTGCTACTTTCCAGATGCTGCGAATGTTCCACTGGGGAAAATTAAAACCACACTTTTCATCCAGGAACCAAAAGTAGGACACCAGCCATTGAAATGTGTTTAAAAACCCAGAACAAACCATGTTGTCTTCTCAAGAAGAGATGTCATTGTATAAACACAGCTCTGACTCTCCTTTCAAAAAATGGAACAGCAGGAAAAAAAGCTTACAAAAGTAATCCTAAAAGTGATTTGTGCCAACCCACAGGGAAGCAGGATCCTGTATAGTGTGGATGAGGCTGAGAAAAATACATGAAATTTGATAACAGAATTTTGCTATGAACAGTTATTAAAGTGACTATATAGTATTTAAGTGCCATATTTATAGCTCTTCCCTATGTAAACAGGGAAGCTGAGTTGTACAGTGTTGTGGTTTAAGAGTTTCTCTAGTCAGAGGTCATGTACTGTAAAATTTAAATTCCTGGAGTCTGACCAGATATGTAGACTTCCTTTCCTGATCAGACTCATGTTAGTGTCATGTCTGTAGCAGAAAATACCTCCATATTTACATCTGTAATCCCACCTAAAGATCCAAGCGAGCTGCACAGTGGTTTGTGCATGCACCACAGCTCACAGCAATTCACTTGCTCGAACACAGCACAACAGCAAATTACCTTTATGTGGCTGGCCAAGTTAGAGTGCAGTGACTGTCTGTCATAGTCCTGAACGGTCCAGGAAGGAGTCTTTTTCTTCTCCTGCCAGTCATCCTCCACATGGATATCACTATACAGTGGGTTGCTCTTGATTGTGGATTTCAGGGTGATGGGTGTAATGTGTTTCCCCAGGGATTTGTCTATTATTTCTTGACTGACCCTGTTCAAGTCTAAGCCTGGCAGCTCGGTGACACTTCTCTTTTCTCTCTGTAAGACACAAGTTAGATCAGAACCTGGCTTTCATTTGCATTACCTATGATACAGGCCCACTTCCAGAATTATCACTTGTAATGCAAGAGAATCATTTTAAAACTACACATGCAACGATTTTTTTTCCTTCTGGCAAACTTCTACAGTGCAGTGAGGGAGCCTGACTGCTCACTCTGGATAGATTTCGTCCTTCTGGGGGAAAGCAGGTGGGTACAATCTGAACATTAAGTTCTTTTGCAAATGTGAACTGACATTATAATGCCTGCTGGAAGAAAGCCTCTGCTTTTGTGAAAGAGTGCTATGGAGAGCTGCAGTAGAACATTATAGTTCTGGTGAAAGCCGTGGATGTATGATACAGAAGCAAAGGACAAAGCACAATGATCACAGGGGAAATGGTGTGTAAATGACAGAGTCAGCTGGAAATGCATCTCTGATAGCAGGGCTGTGACTCACACTTCTGTTCACCCTGTTGAATGCTAGACCCATGTCAGGATGTCAGAGGCTCTTCATTCAGAGAGCACTGTCAGAACTCACAGGTAATTAAATATCTGTGCAGTCTCCCAATAACAAAAACTGTTAAATAAGACCTTTTAGAACATGTGGGAGTCAAGGGAGGAAGACGAAGAACAACCCTGGTGGGATTACATTTTTTGAGAAACCACAATCTGCCTCTTAAAACAGCACTAAGGGCCTCTTAGGAGTCTGCAAAATAGTAGCCACCATATTTTTCAATCTGTAATTCATCCGTAAAATGCAATCAGACTCTCTAGTTCAAGCTGTTCAATATTTATCACAGCCTTCTGTCCCCGAGACTTTCAAATAACCTGTCCCTGATCTGTGGTTCCATGGTGTTTCAGCTACCTAAGAGACCCTCTTTCTGCAGAGCCCTTGTCTTACACTAACACCTCTCCCACCTCTCAGGACTCTTAGAACCAACACTGAGTAAATTCATCCTTCTTCATTAGTACTTTTGTCCTTAGGAACTTTATGTTGAGTCAAGGGGAGCCCTGGCCTGACCCAGTGGTCCTGTGGCAAGTATGCTGAGGAGGGGGCAATCCCCACCCCTCTCCCACTCTCAGAAATCACAAAGATGTGGGCAGCACCTGCTGCAAGTGCACATAATAAACAGCCAGTGAAGAAGCTGGGTCCTGAGAAACTCACTTCCATGTAAAGATGAATTTTCCTGAATTTTTCCATTTTACTGAGATGTCCAGCTTCAGTTGCAAAAGAGCTAGGGGCATGTCTTGCTTCTCCTTCCACCTTTCTGGTGGGAGCTCAGGGAATCTGACCTCCTGCACACTGGCTTTGGGACATGCTTAGACACCTCATCAAGTCAGTGAAGGTCCCTAAGATGATAGCAAACTGTTCTGCTTGAGTAATTTTCTGCTCACTTTGTGGGCTGGTGAATCCATTTTCAGTGGGAGTCAGCTGCTGTGTGTCATCACCTACTTCATGACTGCAGTGTCCGTGTGCATGCATGATCTTCATGACACGTGTGCATTGGTCTGGGGCAGGCAGGTGTAGAAGGAAGCATGAGGACTGAGTTTCTTCAGAAAGCGAAGGTGGAGAAGAGAAAACAACAGGCTTTGTCTAAGAAGCTCTAGGAGGAAGCATCATGCTGGCATTCCTATCACTAAATCCTGCAGAAGTGACTAAGCATGTTTCTCTTCAATAATTGCCATTAGTAGGCGGGTGGATCCTCAGTGACCTCCCATCCTTCTGTTAGTTCATAATTTCCACATGTTGTTCCTTAGCCTTCACATATCCCCTGATAATATTACTCTTTGCATTGCAGTTACAGCTGGCACTGAAGCCCTCTGGGCTGTACTGGCCAGATTTCAGCTGAGCTGGTGTTTTTAACCGCCTTTTCTTTCTGACTACATTTTATTTTATTTACTTTATTTCTTATTTAAGATTTGTCATTGACCTTAATGATTCTTCCCTCAGGCTTGCTAAATAGTTGAACTTGGAGAACATTTTGTTGAAGAACGCGAACTGTCTCACCAGGGGATGATTAGTCTCCCTAGGCTAAAATGTTGTGAAAAGAATGTGACCTGACAGTAATTTCTAAAGCTGTTTTAAATAAAATTCTCCAAAACTTGGAATAGATGGCAGGATGCAAAAATTTATTCATAAAAAGAGTGCTTTTATGAAGCACTCTTTTATGAAAAGAGTGGCAAAACCTTTTTCCCCTACTGTCTGAAGTACCTTTCTTCTCAAGGGCATGAGGAGAATGTGTTAGCTTGGAGCAGATGTAGACAGGGAATACATTGGGAGGGAAAACTGGGTTTTACCATGAGAACTGGACTGGAATTTGGGGTAAGATATAGTTTGCAGAAATTTTAGAGAACAGACATTGAAGTGACAAATGAATTGGGAGAATGTACTAGAGTACAGTAGATGCTTAATTATAAAATTTCTACAGTAGATATGTCCTACAGACTAGTTAGGGAAAAGAAAGGACAGAAACTGGAATCACATACAAAACCCTGAAGTTTTAGGTCTAAGAAATCATACAAAGAAACATGAAGAATATTGCATTAAACATATGCATTTCTAGAAGCAGACAAACATAAGATTAGACAATAAAAATATGATTGCTAGTATTAACTCTTGCAAAAAATACTTTTTTTTCTTTTAAGATTCAAAACACATCCCAGCCTTTGTCACAGACTGATTCATGAAGCAAATGTTCAAAGAAAGAGAAGAATATTTTAACTTTATCTGTCACAGAATTCATACAATGCACAATGAATCTAAGAAGACAGTGTGAATGAGGGTGGAACAGAACAAATCAGAGGCAATTTGTGCTATTATTCACTGAATGGAAGGAGAGAACAGTGAATACTCAAAGAAGCAGTAGTTTTGAGGAACACTGAAAAACTGTAGATGAAATACGTTTGTGAAATACTTATTTAGCAAGATGAAAAACGCTCAACTCTGCAAACCCATAACTGTGTTTGATCTACATACAGCCCATGAGCAAGAAAAGTGCTATAACTCACGTTTCACTGAGAAAAGTATGTCCCTCTTTGACGGACCCAGAGAGCTGTCATATATGAAACCAGTATTCTGTAAAAAGCCCAAAGATCTATAAAGGGTCAATGTAAGTTCCATTACTGAGTCAACATGTGCTTAATCCATGATTTTTTCTTGCTGATTGTTTTATAATACAAATTCAGCATATCACTAAAATAATAATTTATTCTTTATTACTAGGGAACATTTTAATCTCATTTTTATCTTGACTTCATCCTTCTGTTCCCACTGCTGTTGTTGTTGATAGCACTGAAACAACCCAAGAGCCTAACCATTGTTTTCTCAGCCTTTGATATGAGGTATCACCCACCAAGTCCAGGACATCAACAGTTAAGGCTAGACCTTGGTTTCAAGCCCATCTACCTGAAAGAAGAGAACAAACAGACACTTAAACTGTTAAGGAAATTTACTTCCTGGAATTCAAGTTTTTCTTTGCTTTGCCCCCAAAGAGAACCAGTTTCTCTTTTCCCATGGCCAGCCCTGGTCTCCAGCTGATGTTGGGAAAAATGCTCAGAGAAAGTAAAAAATGCTGTTGATGGGCAGCTACACCTAGAAGTTTTAACCAAGGCAGTCCTTAAGAAACCTACAGCCACTAGACACTACAGGATTTGTTTTGTAACAGCCTTCTCAATCCTAATGAAAGAGATTAGCTGGGTGGTCATTATATTTGATAGAGTTTGTTTAATACTATAACCCTCTGTTATGCAAAAGTTTTGTAACTCATCTTGGAGGACTCTCACTGCGCTCGTGAGGACATTTTTCTGATATAGAGGACTATTTTGAAGGCAGACAAAAGGTCTGACAGATAAAAAACTCATAGGGTGTAGCCAAGAATCCCTGTGATAGTTCTATCAACTAGGTATTGCTATGTATAGGTATTGCTAGACCTTTGGAAAATAAAAAAGCTCATTTGTTATGATAAATATTAGCACTTGAGAGCTTCCTTCAACAAATCAATCTTATAGGAGATGCTATGGAAAAGCAATCAGGAAGGCAAGGATTAACCAAAAGTACATAAGGAGATATGAAAGACGATAGGGCAGACAGCTCACATCAACGATTCCTGAGAAGTCTGAGGAGGTCCAGATGAGGCCACGAAGATGATCAGAGGGTGGGAGCACCTCTCCTGTGAAGACAGGTTGAGTGAGCTGGGGTTGTTCAGCATGGAGAAGAGAAGGCTACAGGGAGACCACGTACATACAGGTGTCTGACAACAAAGCTGAAGAGAGAATTTTTACAATCATAGGACAAGGGAAATGGCTTTAAGCTGAAAGAGGGCAGGTTTAGATTAGCTATTAGGATAAAATTCTTCCCTGCGAGACACTGGAACATGTTGCCCAACGTACATACAGGTGTCTGACAACAAAGCTGAAGAGAGAATTTTTACAATCATAGGACAAGGGAAATGGCTTTAAGCTGAAAGAGGGCAGGTTTAGATTAGCTATTAGGATAAAATTCTTCCCTGCGAGACACTGGAACATGTTGCCCAGAGAAGTTGTGGGTGTCCCCTCCCTGACAGTGTTCAAAGCCAGGCTGACTGGGGCTTTGAAGACACCTGCCCTAGTGGAAGATGTCTCTGCCTATGGCAGGGGAGTTGGAACCAGATGACCCTTAAGGTCCCTTCCAAATCAAACCTTTCTATGGTTCCATGATTCTAGGAATGAAAGTTTTCTTAAGGAAGGAAATGAAGGGGATCTGGATTCCTTGTCAGAGACATTAAGGCAGCCTCAGGTACAGCAAAACTGAAAGGCCACCTGAAATGGATAGGAAAGAGATCAGTAGATGGTTATAAAAACTTCAGCCAAAGTGACATGGATATCTACAGAAAAGTAAATATTTGTATGGACTATTTTAATTGCACATCATTGAGGCTACTTCTTGCAATGAACTGTTTAGTTAAAAAAGGTGGTTTTTCTGTCATTGGTAATGGAGTTCTGCAGGGCTGTGAGTGCATTATATAAAAACTTTTGTTCAGTCTCAGACCAAAGCTCCTGCCAACCTTGCAGCTGGCTCTTGTTGTGGCCAGTTGCAGATGTCTAGGGAAGAATAAGGGAGAGACAGTGGAAATACGTAATGCACGTATGAGCCAGGGGACAAAGAAGTGACTCTAACCTGGCACCTAACTTATAGATTTTAAAAAGCCCTCTTGTCCTGGTATACTGAGAAACAAGCAAAGACAGGACACAGGCGTTAACTCATACGTAAGGCCAAAAAACACCATGCCAAGAAGTAGCATGCTGCTAAGACTAAATGCTCTCTGCTGTCTTCCAAAAGTAGGGAAAAAATGGAAATATAAACAAGAAAGAGAAGTCTGAGAATTGCAGAAAATTACCAGGTTGACTACAGGGGAGACATGCATGAGAAACAGATACAGAGGATTAATCATCTGGTGTGTGCTGGACATTAAAACATGCTGTGGGGCAGAGGGTCCAGCAGGACTGGAAATTTTCAGGGTGAGCAGAATGCAGTCAGCAGCGATCCATTTGTTGGAGAATGTCTGTGCTTTTTACACTGCTTTTCACAAGGAAGGGCCAAAATTCCTGGACTGCTTTATGGTTTGTTTTAGTCAAAGTAGACGATGAAAGTACATGCTAAGCGGGGAAGCTGTTTCGTTTGCCTGATACCAAAGAGGAAAGTGAGGAGAAAGAGCAGCAGCTTTTTGTCATTACATGAAGCTGCTTTTTATACTGGAAACAAATTTTAAAACTTAGAGGTAGAGAAAACACACAAGCACTTCAGTGCATTTGAATTTAAGTGATTTCATAATAAAGGTTTGGAAGAGACCACAAACACACCACTGAGCAGTCACTTTGCATAGGGAGCCCCGAGTAGCATTAGTTTCTTAAAAGAATATTAACTTCGGAAGAGGGAATTTAGGCTACTCTCAAGGTTTAATGATGTTAGGAATCTTTAGATCATGCACATATGTTCTGAAATAATTCTCTCTCTCCGCTGCCCCCTTTTTCCATTTCTAAATTAACTAACCCTTAACCCCATTATCTCTCTCATCTTAAAGTGAAATATGTTATTCCTGCACCATTAGTCCTCCACTGTGCCATCGTGTTTCTTTCAACGTCTGGAACTCATCAGTACTTTTCCCCTTATTTGATTGTCAGCAAAAGGGGAAAAAGAACGCAAGCTCCTAAGGGAGAGAGAATGACACAATGAATTTTATCTGGGCAGCCTGAAATCACTAATGACTACACTTAAAAGTATAGATTGTGTCCTAGGTTTAACACTTATAAAAGATACCACATTGCAAACTCCATTTTTGGAGACATGATGAGTACAGACACTTCCTTTGAAACAGCCATCCCGGGGCTGGGACACAGAGTTCCAGGAAAACCTTCTCGCTGGTGGCGAAGAGCAGAGCACAGGTCAAAAAGCACAGGGCTCCCCACACATTTTTAATCCTCCCGCAGCTCTGCAGCCCTGGCTCGGTGACAGTGCGTCCTGATTGACAACAATAGGGAGAAGGATCCCTGCTGTGGAGGAGGCTCTGTGTGTGGCTGCCTCCCTCCTGCACAAAAGAGGGGCTTGGGGGGGAGGGGGAGCATTGCACCATACCCTATTGTTCGGGATCCTTCAGGCTCCATCCCTTGGTTAGGGCTGTTTGCAAGGGAGACTACAGGCGACCGTGTGCTCCCCGCCCCAGCTCTCCTTGGGGAGTCGCCAGCAAAAATTATACAACACGAACAGAGTGGCTGGAGGCAGTGGAGTAGGCAGAGGGAAGGGTGTCTGGGGGAGGGAAGACGCTGGGGAAAATAAGGGGGGAGCATGGAAGCGGGTGTCGCGGGGGGAGGACTTCTGCAGTTGGAGGAGGACTGGAATGGACTCCGGGAGGGAGCAAAGGCGTTTAGAGAGCTGATGGGGAGAAACGTCTGAAAGGGGAGAAGTGCAACAGGAAGTAGCTGTGGAGACTTTCAGCATCATTCTCCTCCCTTCCCCCGGGCTCAAGCTTTCTTGGTTCTAACTCTTCATTCCCCTGGGGGATCAGACTCCCACCCTAAGGATTCTGAGAATGTAGACCCTTCTCCATCACCCCCTCACCCCCAACCACTTATGTATGTCTCCATCCCTTGACAAGAACCAGACCTTGGAGCTTTTGCTCATGCGAGGGGTGGGGAAAGGCGAGGGGCTCCCCGGGCAGCGGGGAAGGAGCACCGTGGAGCAGCAAGTGGGGCCCAGAGGGGTGTGAGCTGATGCAGCTGTACTGCTGCTGATCCAGACATGAACTTCTTCTCCGCCAACTCCAGGGCCTCTGCTAGGTAGTGCACATTTACATTTTTACCAAGAAACTGCTGCTACCTCTGTATAATAACCTGGATTAATGCAGTCAGCGTGTTTCACACTTTCAAAAGTTGTCTTTCAGTATAACAGGAATGCCGAAGTCGAATGAGGAAAAAAAAAGGCAAAATAAAAAGGAAGTTATTGTGAGCTATGTAGATATATACACTTGTAGCAAGAATCTCTAATGTCCCTCTAATGTGCCTTTTCATCAAGTTTAAGGGATATGACTTGACTTTCAGTTTTAAATCTGGGCCTTTTCTTACTTCTTCAGAGAGAACATTCCATGCACACTTTTAGTACAATTAATTGGTATTTGACTTCAGTACACTTTCTGGAAAATGCTATGAAAATGTTACAAAGAGCAGTAGAAAGAAAGCCTAATACACTGAAATAAAGTCAGTGGGCCCCTCTGAAGAGAGTAACTCTTCTCATGGAGCCTGATCCTCGCTGATATCAATGGGAAAATTTACAGGAATATTAATGATGCAGATTAAGAGATGCAGGAAGCTGAAACTACAGCTGATGTGTCACCATCATGTAATTTTTCTCCTGATCCTTAAAACAAGGTAGAAAAATCAGGAAAATGTCAGCTTCTTTTAGACCTTACCTGTAAATAGATCCTGTTGTGCCACCGTTGCACTCCAGGTAAAGCTGCTTCTGGGAATTTTGCCCAGCTGGCTGGTAAAAAGGCAGAGTTTTTCTCTAAAGATTTTACCTCCAGTTGCAGGAATTTATCAGGATGGTTGTTGTTTGGCAAGACAGAGAGGTCCATGTTTCTGTGCTGTAGAGTTATACTGAAAACAGCCCCAGCTTCTGCTTCCTGGCTGTGCATGCTCTTTCTATTATTAATGACGTGAAGAAGGATACGACAGTTTCCTGAAACTGTATCTGACCCCTGTTTGGTATCAGGCTCACTTATATCATCTACCAATGATAAAAGATTGTTTAGAAGTGGCAGAGCAGACAGGACAAGTGTAAGTGCCTAGCTTAAGTTTTCAGGTTCAAGGTCTAGTTTGATAGATACGTATATGCTCATTAAAACTAACTGAGAACCAGCGAGCAGATGCATAAGACACTTAAATGCATACCAGCACTTCCTCAAGTTATCTGCCAAAAATGTCAAGCCTACAATACTTCAAAGATTTTTTTTCCCCCAGAAAATTAGAAGCAGCTTCCAGTCCAAAGCTTCTTTTCTGCAGCAGTACCAAGAGGCTCCATTGTGCTATGTGGGTTGGTACAATTTACCATGACATCTATGACATGCACATTTTTAGGGTCAGGGATTTCTTTCACAGTCAATTCTTCTTGACCCTGGGAAATATTAGATTGTTTCAAGTAATTGATAACAGAAGTTTTCAGGGAATTGATTCTGCTCCCATTCAAGTGAGTGGAAAACTCACTGTTACTGACTTGAATGGTATAGTCTCAGTCCCATCACATTTATTATTTTATTTTGAGACTTAATATTTTCATCATCATTTTATGATTCTTAAGTCCTTTTGACTTTCAGCTAATGAAATTCTCCTTCTCATTATAGCCTCTATGTATAACTAGCAAAAATAGCCTCCTCATTTTTATTTTAACCTTTTCTTAAAATATTTATGTTTTTCTAGGATATGTTTCATTTTGATGACTCTGCCACAGAGGATAAGCTTTTGAAAGTTCACTGCTTGACATCCAGGAAAACCTATTTTGAATCAAATTTGTGCTGAGAGTTAGGACATCTCAAAAATTTTAGCCCTGTACTTAGACCACATAATCAAACCGATTTATTTACCACACAGAAAATAGCTGAAATATAATAATGAAATAAAAATAGAGAAACATTTTTTAAATCCTAAAGTAATAAATACTCAGATATACATGTAAGTTAAACTCCTTATTTACTTAGAAAGCTCATGATTTTTCCTTGCTTGTGTTTTTTGGAGATTATTTTACAGCGTATCTGTTTAAAACTATTAATCTAGCACCTTTCAAGTAGATGCTCAAATAAGTATCTGCGAGCAGCCACAAAAGAGACAGTAGTGACTATGTTTCTGAGTGGATGTGCATACTTTTGGGGAACCTGCTGCTACATTTACAACTATGTCTCCCCCCTCTAATGAAGCCCAGAAACACTAATACACCTTTCCAGCGTACCCTGGGGATTACCATGAAGCTGCTGTTTTAGACTTAACCACGACACATTGTTCTCATTTTTTCTCTGTGCAGAACTACGACAGTTTTGTTCTAAAATATGTGAGTATATACAGCCATGACTTCTTAAACATAGACTTTCCAGCATCTCTCGAAACACAGGGTTTTCCTTTGCTACTGTAGCATAAGACGTGGTGTGTGCCTATGTGAATTTACATACCAACCCTTCTTCATTAGACATAAGAACACAAAAGACATCAGACCTCTCTCAATCCCAGGATCTATCACTCTGTTTGAAAAGGGCAAGAACAGAACAGATGCTCTTTAGGGAGACAGTGTACACCTGGCTACTTTCTACAGCTCATTCTTTTACTCCCTCAGAATCCACACAATCTTTTTTTTTCTTTTTTTCTTTTCTTTTTTTTTTTTTTTTTTTTTTTTTTTTATTGTCCTTTTTCCCGCGTTTTTTTTTTTTTTTTTTTTTTGTGCTGAAGTGTCACTTTCCCAGGCTTTTTATTATCTATTTATAAACTTGTTGTCTCTAAAGTTGTGTAACTGCTTTTCAATTCTTCTGAAGCAAGCTTCAGAACCTCATGACCATCTGCCTAAATTGCTTACTTTTATGTCTTTTAAATCAATTTCCATACTAGACATATCACAGATGCCCTCTTTGCAGTACTGCAGGGTTTTAAGAAGAGCTCCCCATGCAGTTGATTCATCACCGTCAGGATTTTTTAAACTATAGTTAGCTCAGTCTCTTTTTCTATCTGAATTATTGAATTTTTAGTCTCATCTCGTAAACCATCTAGTCTATCTCCTTGCTCATTTATTTTCCATTTTCAATGTGTTACGTTGTAATTCCACTAAATTTTTCATAAGAATACAGCAACCATAAATGAATGCAATGCTCATGTTGTGGTTACACCAGTTCCAAAAATGGGAAAAATTGTGTCTTCTCTTCTGACAACATCCCTCAGTTTTTGGTACTTTTCCCCCTGCTATTCTCGTAGCAGTTAGTAACTCTCACAGAGCTAGTAACTTCAGACCACAGCAACAAAGAATTCCATGATTTTTCTTCACTTCTATGACTGCCAGTTGCAAGTTCAGTATCTCATGGGAATGGTTCAGGCTATTTTTCATAGCTATAATACTTGACATTTACCTACATCAAAGTTTTCTAGTTAATGTCTTGTCTAATCACTCAGTTTTGCGTTTCTTGCCAATTGAGGCAGGAGTTAACCAGCTGAGCTTAATGTCACCTGCAGAGATGGAGAACTCAGTTTTTACTCTTCCTCATGCCATGGATGAAAATGCCAAAAAATCTAACCCCCTAGGGAACCATACAGTTGACTTCTCCCCATCCTGAAAGATGACCATTTTGCTTCCAATCCTTTAATCACATTTCAAGCCATAAAGATTGCTTCTGTAGTCCTGTGTGAATGAAGTTTCTTGAATATCCCATAATATTGAACTTTGTCAGGATTTCTGTGTCCAGCAGATCCTCTCTGCTCCACTCACAACTGAAGCCATGATGACTCTCACCCAAGAGCCCACACTTATCCAGATGCTCAGGGATCTTACTTTTTTTTTTGTTGGCTACTATGGCACCAGAAAAGGAACTCAAGACTCCCTAATCTGTAGGTCAAGGGGTTGCCTTTTCCACAGGCAGGAATTATACTGCAGTCTGCCAGTCCTCTGGCAGAGTGGTTGTTTCCAACAACAGCTTAGGCACCATGGCAAGTGGCTCTGATACCAATTTTCCAGTTGTGTTCTTCCAATATTCTCAGGTGACTGCCACCCTAGATACTGTTAGCATCTATCATACTTATTGGTCTTGTGTTACTGTATATTTCTTTCACCTTGATCCAACTTCTCTGACTATAAGGAACCCTGCAACCTTTCATCTGGAAAGGCCAACACAAGTAATTAACTGAACTTCTCTTTCATAGCTTTGTCATTCCTGACTGTCCATTTCACACCTGTGTTATCAGATAGTCCACCATCTCCCCATTTGGCTTCCTGGTTTGGATGTTTTTCAAGTTCCTTTTGTATTAATTTGCACATCTTTTTTACAGAGCTCTTCAAATTCTTTCTGAGTGCATCTGACTTCCTTTTTACAATTGATCTGTTGGGTTTTAGGGCCTCCATTGGCCTCATAATGCAGGCAAGCTTTCTATTTTTAGTATATTTTTATATATAGGCTGCTTTTCTCTCACTGAAGAAGATAATGAAAACTGAATGGAAAAAACACCAAACAACCCAAAATGTTGTTGTTTTCCTCCAGAACAAAGCAGCAATTTCCCTTCAGAATAAATGACAATGCAATTAAAACTCATGTGTTTCTTTAAGAAAGTTATGAGAGGTGGTAGCTATTGTAACTTTTGGTCACTACTCTAGCTGGCCAGCACATATGTGGGAGGAGGAAGTAAGCCTGCTGTGCACCAGCCTAGCACAAACCCTGTGTACCACTTAAATCCCACTTAATCCAACAAAATAGGGCCTAAGTGGTATTTAATTAGCAGAGAGGCCTCCTCTAGTCCTTAGCTAAGAGTGAATTTCACCTTTACATGCCAGCTGAACTTGACTGATTTAACACTCATTTGTTGGAATGTTACATATTCATCAGGCTGGAAGGAAAACATATTAATGCACAGGGATTGTTATTGAAGAAGAATGAGCAAATCCAAAAGAACCTAGTAAACTCTGGTCTGTCTATGCCTGCATAAGGCTATGGATTGCCTGATCACAGCGGGAAAGGGCTGCCTGCTGCCACCCAGGTCTATGGAAAAGCTCTGCAGGGCTGGCAAATGCCTGCCCTCCCCACAGCATGCTGCAGCTCAAGTCATAGCCTGGGCACATTTTCAGAACGTTCATACAATTTTCTGACCAAAGGGGTATGTTGGTCTGTACTGCTCCTCTGAATGACGATAGAATATACTGATGCAGTAAAACGAACTTGTTTTCAAATTCACGCAGAGAAGGAAGAGGTATATTTGCTATTTAGACACAAAACTGCTTTAAAATTATTCACATACATTTAATAATTGTTTTGTACTACAGATGCTAAAGGAATCAGAACCAGAGTTATCAGCACTATAACACCCTGATTTCACTCATTATATTTTAAAAAAAAGTCATTTCAGACCACAGCTTTCCATCTCTGACTCCCAGTCAAAAGTACTTTCTTTTTATGATGTTATGGAGGTGATGGGAGGATGATTTCAGCAGAAGTCACTAATCTGTTTTTGACAGATACAGGCAGAGCTAAAACCTGCTTTTTAATTTTTGTGATTAAGATGACATTCTTGTTAGTGAAATATACAAAATCAGCAGAGCATAAACATTTATAACTGTGAGGATGATATCATCAGCTGATAAAAAATTTTCCTCTGACCCCTAGTCTGGAGGCATCTTTTCTTTTGCTTGATTTTCAATCGTGATTCAAGTGAGTGCAGGAGTAATATCTGGTGCTAAGTATGAAGAAAATTTAAAATAATAATTATTTCTTTTGCCTGCCAACTACAATAATTCTATTAGACTTTCAAATGCGTGTCTGTGACATTTAGGAGTTATGCCCCAGAGCAATTGAATTTTCTGTGCATTGAAACTTTTTAATTATACAAAATATAACATTCCATGATGTTGATGTTATTTTTCTTTCTTTTTTTATTTTTCAAAACCAGAAGGTATTTTATTTAAAATCGTACACTAGCACCTCATTAAAGTTACAGTTTTCAAATGCAGAGGAGTAAGATGACAAGCCAAAGATTTTGATAGTACAGCTATTTGAAACACAGATGTTGATTTCAACAGGAGTTAAGACTGCGTCTAAATAGTCCCCCTGGACAGAATCACAGTCCTGACTGGGGGCCTCAGTTTGTTAAACTGTGTGGATATCTACATCACATCTATACAGCAGACTCTTTGCAGAGAATGAAAAGGAACAATCACTTAGATAAAGATGCATTTCCTTTTTGCTTTGATTAGAAAATATTATGCTTTTCTGGCTTATTTCTACAGCTGTCTTGCCTTCAGGTTTTGCTCTCCTACATATTTTCAGAGCATATTTAAAGGCTTGTATCACAAAATGGGGGCAGAAGACCTACAGCTGACTACTCGCCAAGTTCAGCGGCTATAGGATTCACCTGAGATAAAGAACTGCCTCTCCACGGAATGTTACTCTGTTATTCTCAACTTTCCATATATGTCAAGGCTCAGAGTGACATGTCTTTCTGCAGCTGCAGAGTGGTGCCTAAGTCAAGAGGCAGAGAAGGCACTCATACTGCAGCCGTACCTGCTGCGACGCAGGGCTCGATGGATTAATCTGCCAGACGCAGATACCCAAAAAGGAGAAAAATTCAAATAACAAAAGGAGCTTTACTTTTTATTGAAAATGTAAAAATCATGTGAATCATGTACAATATTTTCTCATAAGGAAAATTTTAGCTGTTTCATAATGTTTCACAAAACTGTAAAACATTTAATTTTTATAAAGACTTTTTCATTAGACAAAGATAAAACTAAAGTAGTATTACAAAGCTATTTTCTAAATCATCAACAGAGAACTGAGAATGTTTAACAGATTAATTCATACAAGTGGCAGGAGAAAGGACTCTTCCATTTGTAAATCTGCAAAAGGACACACAAAGGTATAGAGGGGCATAGGTTTTTGTTTTAAAACTTTTAAAATTAAGTGACATGTTAAAACACTACAGACGTGGATTCATAGGATGGTACAAGTTCTAGGACTGCATTTCTCTACACTACCTCAAACAGTGCAACAGTGATTCAGTGTAAATCTCTACAGTGTTTCATTGATTTAATACTTGTGTTCAAGTATGTGTCCATGAGAATGATCAAAATCTCTACTTAGCTATTTTAGTTTTCTTGTTTATAATATAAGTTACAGTAGAATATCCCCTTCAGTATGTTTCTAAATCAAATGAACTAATTTCACAATACATTCTGTAATAACCTGTTTAATAATGTTAGCTTGTTCACTTTGACATCTGTTGCAAAAAACACAAGATCATTCTGACTCCAAATGCCAAAAATATAATAAAATTAAAAAGGTCTTTATTTCCATATACAACAAAACTATTCAGCTAAATTAAAATAAATTCAAGATAACATGACTTTTTTTTTTTTTGCAACAGATGACCTTACTGAAAATAAACATTTAAAATACTAGTTACTATTTTTTAAAAATTCTGATAAATGTATCCAAAAGTGTTCATATAAAAATTAATTATGAAAATGTCAGAAGATAAAACATGTTGGCTGTCTAACCAAAACCATTAAGGATGTCTGGCAGGCAAAAATAAATTAATTTGATTAAATTATATGTCATTTGATAATATTTGGTCTGAAAAAGCATGTGTGGGTGTGTGTGTGTTTATAAATAATAAGATTGCAAAGAGCTGAGAGCCAGCCAGCCTGACAGAGGTCAACTCTTTTGTTGCATTTTTTGCGCATAAAAGTCCCTGCACGTCTCGCAGCATCGCTGATACCACCTCATGTCTTGACAGAGGTTCTTCTCTCTTATCACTCTGCAGTACACAGGCCACTGGTCTCCCAGGCACTTGAATGTTAAAGCAGCTGTAAAACAACAGCAAAATCAAATAAACGTTACTGTTGCCTTTACTAGTGAAGAATCAGGTAGCAAAAGAGACAGGGGCACAAGAAGTGTATCTGGGGAAGAGAAAGGGTAATAAATGTAGATATTTAACAATAGAAAGAATCCCCCTCGTCCTCCTGTTGTCAATATATTCAACATCAAAAATTTTTAAAGCCAGCTTTATTTGCAAATTGGATTAAGTTGCATTGAACTTAATTAGTTTAATGTCATGCAGCTGTCTTCTCATGAGTTCGTGGAGCTCATCTTTCTGCCTTGTTTCACATCTGAAAGCCTCTTACACAGCTTACCACAGAAGGACTGTGGTACTAAAGCTGGAACTTTGCAGATTAAGTTATACAAGCTGTAGTGCATACATGGAATTAAAATGGGAACCCAGTGAAAAGCAGGGCACAAGAACAAGATATTGTCCAAAACCCATCACAAACACTGAACTGAAAAAAGAAGTCAGTCTCAGATTTGAGTTAATCTCCTGTTCTAATAGAAGAGAAATTTGTAAAAGAGCTGGTGGCACAATCCCCATCAGCTTTCACTAGCCCTACCTCCAAATCAAAAGATCTCTACTGCATGATATGAATGGAATAAGAGGCCAAAATTATCAATATATTGAAGAGAAGCATTGCATTGTGTGTTTTGGAGATGTTAAGGTTTTTACTGGATTGGATTCAGACTCCATGCTGGATGACATTGACCTGTAGATTACTAATATCAGTGCCACATAATCCATTCCATGAGGACAACATAGTCCAATCTTTTTTTTTTTTTTGCACTTCACGTTAAGTCAAATTTTAATTGATAATGTATTTTTTCTGTGATTCTTTCTGATTCACTTGACTCTGTATCACAAAGCTGCTTATATAACCTCACCAGAGGAAAATCATCAATGACGGGGTGATGGCATTTTGCTTCTGACAGACCAGCAGAACAAAGAAAGCTAAAGTACAAAGAGGAGGAACCTTCAGACAGTGAAATAGCAACGAGAGGGCCATAAGCAACAGCAAATTGAAACAATGACTACTGCACAGAAATGTTTAAAGGTGAAAAACCTCAAAGAGGAATACCCTTCACTGTCTTAAAGGAAATACTGCGTATAGTCTGAAATGCTGGTCTTGTTTTCCATGCGGGAGTAATCTATTGGACAGGAAGGTTTATCTTAATAAGGGCTCTGAAAAACCATCTGGAAAGGGTGTGCTGTATTACAGCAAGCCTTTGAATATTCCTGTCATGCTCAAGATGCAAATGGACAATTAGGAGAACTAATGGTAATCATCATCAACAACACACTAGGAAATAAAAACTACCAGAATTGACAGCTCTGTAGTTACGCAATAACATAATTTCCTTAAGAACAACAGAGATCTGAGTTCTGCCAGGTACAGCAAATCTCTTCATACAAAGCAATTTTCCTTCACACATCCTAGTACATCAGGCATAGATGTTGACATTTAAGCTAAAGACAAGTGGAAAGAGCTGTTTGTATTTGAAGAACAAATAAGGGCCTCCTTGATCTCACAAACATCAAGAGAACACAGTTTGCAGAGTTTTTAAACAGAAAATAAGGTATTTTCTTTAGAAAGGTTTGATAAAATTGAATGGGTGAATATATATAAACATATATATTTATAGTATCTCTAATATAAATATATTTTCATATGGGATGTTTTGTTCCCTTAATACCATACAGTCTCATAATAAGGTCCTTCCTTGGATGACAAAACCCTTCACCATTCTTAGTTACAGTCTCTGCTGTACATGCTCAAAAACTAAGGCAGGAAGATCAGTCTCCGCATAGAATTTAAATCTCCTGAGTATCTCCTGAGTCCTAGCCTTCTGTTTTTAAGCTGGGATCATCATTACTGCATGGAGAGAAAGAACTGAAAGAAGATCTGTCATTTTTGACTGCTTACCTAACCTGGGTGATGTTATTGTGTTAACATTAATTTTCTCATTGCAGGGATGGAGATGACAGGGTCTGTAAGCTGCAGGCTTTTCTGAAGAAAAGCATTCATTGCCATGCCTTCCAGTGATCTTGTGCATGCACTGGATGACTCGAGACTGCATTCCTTTGCCACAGGTGACGGAGCACTGGAACACACAGAAGACACATTCAGTAGAAAGGTATTTTTGCCTGTAATCATGAACGTGAGATGCCAGTCCAGGTGAAGTCAGTGGCTGCTTCTTCCAAATTCCAAGATTCCTGCATTCACTGAGTTAGCTAAATGAAAAATCAATTTAAAAAGCACAAATAATTGCTGTCAAAGTCCATTTTGTAGAGCTTGTGATGAAACTCAAATACAGCAATGTGCTTGAAGGAAGCAAAGGCTACTGTCTTGTATCTGTATACTAATTTACTCTTATTAGAGGTTAAAGGGATGGAAAAAAATTCAGATACTAGCAGAGAGAAGAATTTTTAATAAAGCCATTAATTAACCACAGCAAAAGTGCTCTTTCTTCTGAGCAGAGTGTATGCCTCCTGTCTTTGCATCACATCTTCATGTTTTCAAATGTCTCACAAATAAAACTCACAGTGTGAGACATGATGCCTGGCCTTTAATTAATCGTGCCATCTTGTTGCCACAGAGAATGAGGTAAGAAAATAAAACAACTGAGCAATGTAGCAATGGTAACATTCTACTTCTATCACAGTAACATAATATATTAGACTAAAAACTTGGACAGTGCTGTATAGATGCTTAGAAAAACTATTCCAAACCAAAAAACCCCAAAACAAAACATGCTCTCCCTTTCTCTGACTTTTTCTGAACAAAATTTCATAGGACATGAATTACTTTTGTGTCCATTGACACACATGCTACTGCTTTAACTAGAAATCTATTAAAAAATTACATTTTGGTATTTCCTCCTACCCTCTAATGATTTTGACTCAAGTACCCAAAAATTTCACCAAGTTTTAGAGAAATGTACTATAGAGAACATCTTCAAATACTGATCAATTTCTTGTAATGAATAATATAAGAGCTCAGGATGAAAAATTTGCCACGTAAATGTGAAAATGTTTTTCTAAATAATTTTAATTACATAAATGTTCAGAATATATTTCCTTGCGAGGCTTCAAGAAGCAGGTGAAAAAAAACTGAAATGACAAAGACAAGGAGAAAGTGCTGTAACAAAAAATGTTTCCCACCCATCCTGTTTCAAGATGGACGTGGAGAAGTATAGTGTTCTGCAAAGAATGAATGAACTTTGACTATAGGAAACACTAAACAAGTTTTTACCCTTTGGTTTTGTTATCTGTATACTTTTGAGTGACACTTTAAACACTGTTACTTGGAAGAAAGATTTTCATGTGCTAAATGGGAAATAGAGGGCTTGCGTCCCAAAAGGTACATCAAGAGAAATGAGACTCTTATCTTTCAGACTCCTAAGAGCCCAAGAGAAGTACAAGAGACTAGGATATACACTTGGATGTTTTCACAAGGGACTGAACTTGTAACCACATGAAATCAAACACTGGCATTTTATAAAAGCAGCAAGTGGACTTGATTTTGCTTCTGTTTTCAGTGAGTCAATACAGAACTGTATCTTGCTGAGTTAATCAGATACAGCCTCCATGAGCCAAGGCATGTGAAGATATTAAATTACGAATACATAGTTGTCTATTCAGTATCAACCACAGTTTAACACATGAACAAATATCTGGTTTAGAGGAGGGAAATCAGTTAGTACTGAAGTATTTTCAAAGTATGCTATCAACTTTAAATTTAGTATACTGATGTGAAATTGCATGAGAAAAGCCTCTCAACAGAACTCATTTTCTTGAATTCTCTGCCTTTTCTCTGTGCAGCTAAAAATAATCTGAGTTCCTATAATAGCCAAAATTATGCACATAGTCAACTTGTAAAATCACACATATACCTACATGAATTTTATCCCCAAAGCAGATGGAACATAGATTTTAATCTTGCCAAAATTCTAGCCAGTCCTTAAATTCCTCTCATCATAATTTCAGAGATATTTATTTTTTTAAAATTTTAATGAAATTAAAATGGAGACAATGGAATAGCAAAATTAACAACAGGGAAAGAAAAGACAAAACTAAAACTACGACACAAAAAGAAAACAAATGTGAGAGTAAAGTGAAAATGAAGGAGATATGATGAAACTAATATGTTGAAGATGCCTAATAAGAAGATAATCTTTAAATGTCATCATGGTGATCTTAATTTAGAGTAATATTGCACATAGTATTATGTTTTTTTCCCTCCAGTAAAACATTTGCATGTTTTTCAACCAAAGTTAGAGTATGTGTGAGCTTGTGGTATTCCTTTTGTCAGCTACAAAGAAGGAGGACATGGGCAGGTGGACCTGGTACGTAATACCTCCAAAAATAACTTATCTGCCCTTAACCTTTGGTGATTCTAGAGTGAGTAGGTGCAATCCAGTCATCTGGAATACTGGAGGAGAGAATGGGATTTGAAAACACGAGAGTTTTGCTAATAATATGGGCGCCAGTGGTTTAATTGATAATGCCAAACAATTCATGTAGGCAGGTGCCTTTGTGGAGAGCATTCTGGCAGCAGTCACATCTCTCCATCGGATGAGCTCTGGCCTGAAAGTTTGTTGTGACTGCAGCTGACAGAACACATAACAGACAAATCTCTCTCTGCTAATCAGTGTTTAGGCGCTGAGTGTTTAGGCAGAATCTGGCAAGGTTTTGGCATTAAAATCAGAATTGGTGAATTAGTATCCGTGTAATAACTGAGCCTCCACTGGCTTTGGTGAGATATTTCAAAGAGTGTTGTGCAGCACTACAATATAGTTTTCCATCCAAAGATGTTGAGACCTTGCAAAAAATTAATTTTAGTTTTGCTTGACCTACTTTTTAACATTACAACTTTAGACAAACTGACATCAAAGGATGATTAAATGAAATGTCTCAGTTCATATAGGAAATATGTGGCAAAGCAGGAAATAAAGTAATTCATGATCTATCTTCTTTTCTCATCACAGAAATATACTAAATGTTAACAGTGCACTTATTCTTATTTTTCAAAAATGGGAACTTATCAAGTCTTGTAAGATGTTTGGGGAACATTGAGAAGAGGCAGGGCTACCACAGTGATTTGCAATCCAAAACTTTTAAACCCAACCTAGTCAGTATGCAAGTAAAGCAAGGTTTTGCCAAATGGCTAGGGTTTTAAAATCAATGAGGGATCTGATAGGCATGCTGTGCTCTTCTATTCACACAGCAGCAGCAGCAGCAGCAGCAGCAGCAGCAGCAGCAGCAGCAGCAGCAGCAGACTTAAAAATTAAGAATTCTACTGACTGGAAGCCAGAAAAAAAGTATCTTTTTGCCATATCTATGCCATATCTATATTATCTCATATTCAAAGTAATATGAAATAGTATGGAATAGGGAAAGCAGCAGGC
Source organism: Pachycephala philippinensis (assembly GCA_013397055.1). Taxonomy (NCBI): domain Eukaryota; kingdom Metazoa; phylum Chordata; class Aves; order Passeriformes; genus Pachycephala; species Pachycephala philippinensis. Next base: position 206,087 of record VWZT01000767.1, read on the forward strand.
ATTTCGCAGTGTGCTTGCTAGCTACACAGACAAACAGTGAGGTCTCCATGAAATGGTCTTAAACATGAATTTGTCTTCCAAACACATCAGCCAACTGCTCTTATAACAGAGAATAACACTTAATATTGAAGACTAGAAGTAATTCATAATATTTTTCTTCTTTACCCTGAACAGATATGGACTTGGTCTGACTTAACTAAGAGACACCTCAACTTCTGCAGATCAGCCAGATGCACCTTCAGAGCAACAGCTCTGACTCTCAGTTTACACTCCCGCTGAAGTAGACTCTTCCAAAACTGCCTCCCAAGCTTGCCTCACCTTTGGATTTATCTCACTGCAAATATTGAATCTGAGGTAAATACCTTTCACTGGATGTGCAGCTGTCACATTTTAGGTACTGCTTGCGGTATGTAGTTGAAGCTGTACAGCTTCTGCATATTTCTGGAATTTCCATGTTTAAAACTCTAACAAAGCTTTCGATTTCAAAGAAATAAAAAATATTTTCACTTTTACATATTAAGCAGTGAATTTAATCAGAAATAAATTTATCTGTCAAAACTGCATTTTCATGTCCTTTTATACATACATATATAAGCGTAAAGCTTACATATACAAGATTTACAGAAAATGCCCACTCCAAACCAATATGTAGCATTTTCTTTAATTTAGCAGGTCTCAGGTTAACTTAAACCCACATCTTTTATTATTAGTGAATGAAGAATACATTTTTATTCTTCTTCCCACCCACTCTATCTCCCAAATGTAAGTCTTGGACATGCAATACTTTATTTTTGTGGGGGTTAATTGCATTTTACTTCTCACTATTCAGATGACCTACACTTTAAGGCCATGCAGCTGATTAGCAAAAATTCCCATAGGACAACTGTATTTGTAGGTTTAGACTAAATGTTCTAATACACAGCCAGAGGGGGTTTTTTATGTGGCTGTTAATCTGTGCATTTTGGACAGAGTCCTAAACGTACTGTAAAACTATTCAAGCAGCAAGACATGTAAAACATTCCTGTTAAAGATTACAAAAGATTCCTGTGTAAAGATAGTTAACAGCTATTTTTTTAAAATCTTTTTTTCTTTCAAAAAAAAATCTAACCACCCCATTTGAATTTTGTCCTACTTTTGAACTTCTTTTAGACATAATTTCAAGGACAGAAACCTAGGCGTTAAATATAACAATCCTTACACTTGGCATGCACACCCGCTACCCAGGATTCCTTCTTTCTGTTCCCTGCCAAAGATATATATTCTGGAGAGAATACATATTCCCAAGGCCAACAGCTGAGGAAGTTGCTGTAATGTGTTAGCTGCTTCCAGCTGGCCTCCATGAGAAGTAGGAATTCCTAAATTAAGGGAAAAATTGTCACTGGCAGACAGTAACAGTCAAAATGCATCTTTCTGCCAAGACAACAGGCAACCACTGAAGAGGCTGATACAATCCACAATGAAAAAGCCAATCTGTGACAGTATTAACAGAATTGATTTGGACAATTTATTTTCGAGAATAAGTGGAGTGTTCAATAAAAAGTTTTACAAGTCTAAGTAGCATTCAAAGCAGAGGCTGACGTGCTCCTAAGGAAACCTAGTGATGAGTTTTACTGGAAATTATTAGCAGAGCATTCCTAATCATTTATGTATAGGTTCATCAGTTCCAGCTTTTAAGCGGTTTCAACCTTTTCATGAAGTGAGTGTGAAACAAGAATAGCAAGCAATCAGACTTTAGCAGCAGGATTCATATTTGCTGACATGCTTGCAAAATCTTTTTCTATTTTGTCTTTTTATGAAGTTTGCATTTGAAGGCAGGTAGTAGATAAAGTGATGCATTTTTGTTCAGCAAAGGCTTTTTACTGCGTTTGGCAATATTTTTAAAGATTACCTAAATGAAACAAATAATCTGAAGTTTATTTAAGTCCCCCCCCCTNTTTTCACATGCATCATTTCCAGGAAGATCTTTCTGCCTCTCTCATTTCTGACACACCCAACACCTCAGTATGCCAAATTTAAAATTCAGAACTTGTGCTAAGTTTAGCTAAAAAAGCTATCTGCTGTTGGTCTCTTCTAAGTTTAGAAAGTTTGAGTTGTCCCTATCTATTTTATTTTTACATTCTTTTTTTTTTCCCCTCTTCTTCTGCCCCCCTGTCCCTCCATTTTTTCTTTCTAGCTCTTCTTTCTAGGATAAGAGCTTGTACTACATAGCTCTTCAAAAGTGGTAAGATTTTAAATTAAGTCAGACAGAACCCCAGTTCCCTTGATAAACTAGAGATAGGGTTCCTCATCACCTCATCTCGATAATCAGAACCTTTCTTTTCCTTTTTTTTTCCTCCTTCCCCCCCTTTTTTTTTTTCTTGAATCCTTTTTAAGGTCCCATGCAGAACAATTTGGTTGTTTGGCTGGGGAGTCAAAACTGCCTTTGGTATCAAGACAAGAAGCAACTCAAAATTTATGAGTTGATTACAAAAGAAAATTTATTTTTTCTAGGATATGTGCATCCACTCTTCAGAATATCATTACCTATCTACTCTGAATCAGTAGCTGGGTTTGATAGGCTTGAATCTGAATGGGCTCTCTGGACTCAGCTTGGAAGTGGAAAATTCTTTGTCTCCATGTGAAACCCAGGTTCCATCACCCAATTTCTTTCTTGGATAAATTAACAAAACACAATCATCCACCTCATGGTTTAAAAACCAGGATTATCTCAATGACACTGGTTTGTTTTGTTAGAGACAAGCTGGAGTCCAAATCCATAAAAAACTTAAGACCCTATTACAGCCTCCCATTTCCCCCTGATATCACGGAAGGTATCAGCATTTTTCTCTCATCATTAATGACCTATATCAAGGCACAGACAAATCCTGTAGATTGATCTAGATTCCTGTAGACATATCTAGAAAGCCAAGTTTTTCTATACGCTCCAGATGTACTTACCATTTTAAATTTTGTATTTATGCTTTCTATAAATCTATATTTAATACAGAAACACATTCAAGTTTTAAGGCAATTTAAGTATACCACCACCTGAAATAGTTATTTATTCTTACTTAGGACTTTAGACACACTGCTAAATAGTATTTGACATCATAACACTGGTGGATTTTACAAATTTTAGCCATGATTGTGCACCTCTGCTTGGACACTGCTGCAGGGACCCCTGTTAGTGAGGAAACAGAAATAAATCTTAGCTGTGGATTTCTGGTTGTTCTGGATGCCTGCCTGTGCTGACTCACCCATGGATATATTATTGCCACTAGTGCTTAGCAATGAACAAGACATTATTATATTTCAAATTTTCATATCTGAAATATCATTGCACGGTATTTTGGCAGGAGATGACCTTCCATTCATTAGAACTATCACACAGCCAAACAAGAATCTGGAAACAGTTAGATTTTGTGACATAATTACCTTTATCTTTCTGATTAAATTAGTTGAGTGTGCTATTTGGTACTGATGAAAACGAATTCTTAAAATTAATTTGAAATATTAGCCTTTGAGAATATAATTATATCAGCATATAATTGCTGATACCTTGAGGGGAAAAGCATAGCTCAACAGCACAAAGAAGTAATTAAAGGATTATGATATTTCTAATGAAAAGACAAGGTCATACAACCCACTAAGGACATAAAGGAAATTTCAAAGGAGGGAAAATGAAACCTCCAAGAAAATCCTTTCTTTAAAAAATTTCTATTTTACCTATTTACTTTTCAGAAATCAAAGAAATACATGTCAAAGAGCGGTTTGTACAACATAGAATTAAGCACTGGCCTTTAAATATCATCAAACTATGTAGCACTTTCAAGTTTTTCCAGTAGACTGAATAAATGAAAGAGCTCTTTTCTGATAATGACTTTACTTCCAGTCACTGTATCTACAAAATTTTAAACAATGAAGACCTGAAGTGATAGAAGGTGACTCAGCTAAATGGCTATGAAAGATATTAAAAAACCCAAAACATAAAAAACTATGAGTTTACAAGGAAACTGAACCCATAGACTTTTATTTAGCTGAAATACAAGAATAAAATCATAGGATCAGATAAGCTGGAAAAGACCTCTAAGATCTTTGAGTCAAACCATGAACTCGGCACTGCCAAGTCCATCACTAAACCATGTCCCTAAGTAACACAACTACATGTCTTTAACTACACCTAGGGATGGTAACTCCACTATTTCCCTAGGCAGTCTGTTCAAATGCTTGATAACCCTTTTGCTGAGGAACTTTCTCCTAATATTCAATCTAAGCCTCTGCTGGCTCAACTTGAGGCCACTTCCTCTCATTCCATCACTTGTTACCTGGGACAAGACACCAGCTCCCACCTCACTAAAGCCTCCTTTCAGGGAGCTGTAGAGAGAGAAAAGGTCTACCCTGGGCCTCCTTTTCTCCAGGCCAAACAGCCCCAGCTCCCTCAGCCACCCTTCACAGGACTTGTACTCTAGACCCTTCACCACCTCTCTTGCCCTTCTCTAGAAAGGCTCCAACACGTCAATATCTTCCTTACAGTGAGGGGCCCAAAACTGAACGCCTCACCAGTGCCAAGTACTGGGGGATGATTGCTGCCCAGGTGCTGCTGGCCACACTACCGCAGATACAGGCCAGGCTACTATCGGCCTTCTTGGCCATCTTAGCACAGCTGGCTCACATTCAGTTACTGCTGACCAGCAGCCCCAGGTCCTTTTCTGCCAGGCAGCTGTCCAGCTACTCTGCCCCCAGCCTGTAGCACTGCCTGGGGTTGTTGTAATCCAAGTACACAATCCACCACTTTGCCTTGTAGAACCTCTTAGCACTGGCCTCAGCCCATCTAATGAGCCTGTCCTGATCCCTCTGCACAGCTTTTCTACCCTCAGCAAGTCAACATTCCCATGCAACTTGATGTTGTCTGTGAACTTCCTGAGGGTGCACTTGATCCCCCTGTCCAGATCATCAATAAAAATGTTAAACAGGCCCTATACTAAGCCCTAGGGAGCACCGCTTAGTGGCCAGTTGCCAGCTGGATGTAACTCCATTCACCACTCCTCTCTGGGTCCAGCCATACAGACAGTTCTTAACAGCAAGGAGAGCTCCTGATCAAGCCATGGGCTGCCAGCTTTTCCAGGAGAATGCTGTGGGAGACAGCACCAACAGCTTTACTAAGGCACAGATAGACAACATCCACAGCCTTTCCCTCATCCACTAGGTGGATGACCCTGTCTTAGAAGGAGATCAGGTTAGTCAAGAATTGCTTTTAATAAACCCATATGCTGACTGGGCCTGATCATGCAGGTTCAATACATGCCATATGATGTCATTCAGGATGATCTGCTCCTGACCTTCCCCAGCTCTGAGGTCAAGCTGACAGGCCTGTAGCTCCCTGGATCCTCCTTCCAGCTTCCTCAGTACCCTCATGTGGATCCCATCCACCCTCAGAGACTTGTCAGTTTCTAAGTGATGGAGCAGGTCACTGACCACTTTTCCTTTCCATTATGAGGGTTTGGTTCCATTTCCTATCCCTGTCCTTCAGCTCAGGGAGCTGGGTACCCGCAGAACTTAGTATTAAAGATTGAGACAAAGATATGAAGCACCTCAGCCTTTTCTTCATCCTTTGTCACTATGTTTCCCTCTGCATCCAATAAAGAATGGAGATTCTCCTTAGCCTTCCTTTTTTGTTGGAAATGTATTTATAGAAGCATTTTTTGTTCTCTATTGCAGTAGGAAGATTAAATTCTACCTGGGCCTTGATCCTTCTAATCTTCTTCCTGCATAACCTCCCAACATCGTTGTAGTGCTTCTGAGTTGCCTGCCCCTTCTTACAAAGGTCATAAACTCTTTTTTTCCCCCCAAGTTACAGCCAAAGCTCTGTGTTCAAACAAGACAGTCAGCTTTCAGCACACAGGGACAGACAACTCTTGCACCTTTAAGATTTCTTTCTTGAAGAATATCTAGCCTTCCTGGACTCCTCTGCCGTTCAGGACTGCCTCTCAAGGGACCCAGTCAATCAGTCTTCTAAATAGGCCAAAGTCTGTCCTCTGGAAGTACAAGATGGCAATTCTGTTGCCCCCTCTCCTTTGAAAACTTTGAAAACTCTATCATTTCATGGTTGCTGTGCTCAAGACAGCCTCTGAAACAATTATTGCAAAATAAATTTTCAAGATTCAGTTATTTCTTGTTTTAAAAGTGTTTTCATCTTGTCACTAGTCATAAGCGATCAGAAAACGGCAAAAAAGTAACAATCACACAGGTAAAAACAAAATAACAAAAACCAAACAATAAATACTTTTGAGACAAAATAAGAATTTCATAGAAGATCAAGTTTATCACAAAAATGAGCACCTGAGGCAGTATTTTCTTTAGCTGCATGAAATATAGGATAATAGAAACATGAAAGAAAAAAATTTCCAACAAAGGAAAAACAGCTAGGTCCCACAAAAAAATGGATTACATAAATTTTAACAGAACCCAAAAGAACCGGCTATAAGAGTTATGCATTGGCAGATGATAGAGTCAGAGATACTGACAAAAACATTTGGAAAGAGAGAGATGACCTCAGAGATGGAGATACATCAAGGAAAAGAACACCTAATGCACTGAGTCGCAGCATCAGATCATTTATCTACCTGTTTAAAATACACATCAGCCTTCCAGAAGATCCACTGTTCAAAGATCCCAGCGCCCTCAACAAAAATTGGTAGGCATTTCTGGGAAAGCACACAGCAGACATAGGACATTTCTTCTCTTCAGCAATTCCCAAGAATGGCTTTCTTCACTTATATCTATGTTTATATGCATATGTATGCATATGTAAATCCCCTGCAGCAGTAATGCATGGCCTAGCACTGTAAAACTCACAAGCAGAAAAATTTGAAATTTGTATCTGCTTGGGTATAGACTGCACTAGAATGGCTTGGAAGACATTAGCAGTGGCAAAGGAGGTGATGGGAAGCTGACAATGCTGCTCTCCATAACTTCTGCACTGGTAGTGGCATGACACAGCTTGTCTCCTTCGCCTGGCCTTCCAAGGGATCGCTAAACCCAGTCAGTCATACTTGTCAGTTTCAAAGAGTGCCAAAAGCTGGTACAGGAAATAGCAGCCCAATTGCTTTGCTTATAGCAAAGGTTTCAGACTGTAGGTAGAACCACAGAACATTTGGCATGAAGTAGCATGCAGAAAATTTATGGAGCTGCCGAAAGGTTCAAAGTCAATGACTGCATACTAATATTAACAGTACTTAGTCCTGAAATATTTCTGGGCATAAGTAGAAGAAAACAAAATTTACTTATAATGTTATCAATTATCTATTTTAGGACCATTTTTATCATTTTACTTCTACTACCAGGAACTAGAAAAACCCTAGCTTGTTCAAATGATTTCCTCTAACTGTTCAGGTTTATGAAGGTGACTTAGAAGTCAATCTTTTCACGACTGATTTGTGTCTCTACAGAAGACATCTCAACCTGCTTCCCTGGAAACCACTTTTTAAAATCATCCAAATCTGAAACAATTTTGTTAATTGCTGAATGCATCAATATTACCCTTTTCTTTCTCTGTCAGGCAGCATCAGAGACACAACAGTGTCTCCCAACAGTGTCTGTGTAAGTGAATCTCCTCTTTCCCCATACTGCTCCTTCAGGTGGCACTGTGCAGCACGTTGTACATTGTGCGATGACACTGTGGTTGTACGGACACATCTAAACATGGGGCTGCCTTTGCCTCCACTACATGCTGCTATCTTCCAGGCATCCTCTTCTAGCTATGAGGGTTGGTTTTCTGCACGTGCACCCTTCTTTTTGCACTGTACCATCTCTTGTACTCCACGTGAAGGTTATTTTGGGAACAAACTTGTTCACTTCTTGATGGAAAAGTTAAACAGTAATGTATAAAGGTGGTAACTTCTGCTTAAGACCTTCTCCTAGGACACATAGGGAAAAATAGAATATGTATTATGAGGTGGATATATTTTTTTTTCTTTCTTTTCCTTTTCATTATTTATTTGATTATATAGTTCTCCCATTACCATGCCAAGTAAGACTGCAAGCAAGTTTCAGCAGGAGCTGTTAGCTTCTTTTGTTCTGTTTGTTCGTGCTTTGCTTTTCTCTGAGGCCTAGGAAGGTTCACTCCAAATGTGAACTATTAAGATGTACCACAACTTAATTATTTTCTAATATAACCACACTTACAGATAATGCAACTTGAGAGACAACACAACACTCACTCATAATTACCTTTAGATTCCAATTTGGTATTCCCCAAAACCTTCTTACCCTAAAGATGCTTGTAGCAGAAAACCAACAAAGATATCTCAGTAGATCTAAGTGTGATACAGATACTAGAATTTCCCATTCATGTGTGATTTTCTGTGTATGCAAAAGGGGTGATATCTACTTTTAAAATCCTTTCCAGTCTTATTAGTGGTTTCTTCTATAATTAAGGGTGGTCTCATTCTGTTTTTCTAGAAACTAACATGACACTGCATTTATTCCAGCCAAAATACTACAGCATATTGATTAAAAAACCCCTTTATCTGAAACAAAAGATGTTAATATTGTTAATATTACAGGACTGGTTAGAAATGTACAAAATCTCCCAATCTCATTTCATGATATTGACATCTTCCATATTATTTGTTCGTGCTTCACTTCTGAAACAAAGACATACCTAATTTGCCGCAAATTAACTATATGTAAGTCAATATGAAAGTTATTGACCTGATGACAGTATTACGTTAACGTCTATTATTTCACATCATGTAATTTCTTTGTCCATAAATCTATTGATAGTGTTATATTTTGACTCATGGCCAGTACTATTCCATTCCAAGAATCTAAAAAAGCATATTGATTTCGGATGGGGATACAAGGAAAGAAACCAAAGCTCATTCCCTTGTCAGTAAAATCGTAACATTAATATCATCCTTTTTTTTCTTCAATTGAAGGAGATTAAATCAGTTGAGTTTGTTTGCTGTGGGAATTTAGAGGCTGTTTAAATATTTAAGCACACAATTTAAAGGTCCAATGTCCCATGCTCTTGAAGAGTTGGCAAGAAAAGTTTGTGGGTTTTTACCTTCTCTCTGTTTACACATGTTCTCCGACTGGGGCAGAAGACAAAAAATCCTTATCACTGACACCTGCTTTCTGTACCATTTATTTAGAAGCCTCTGTGATCCTGTCTCCCTCTAACAGCTGGAGACTTGACTTCCTCTGCCTACACACACACACTTTCTAGGCAGCACTGCATTAAATAAATAATTTGGAATAGGCCATGAGTTCTGGGATTCATTGGTGTAAAAACTTGCTTCAGATGCCCTTTCAGATTCAGCGGAAAAAAAAGTAGGAGATTAACCTTCATTTTTCTGCTTCTTCAGGCTATAAAGTGAACTGCATCCCAACCATTGGGACCACTACCCCAGGTGTTGTATTTGACTCCTCAGCATCTCTGGTCTATCTCATAGATACTATTTAAAAAATCAGCTGCTGCTCCATCTTTAGTTTCTACAGAACACATCCTTTTTCCAATCTTTTTTACAACTTATGCCACATTATCCTTTCTGGTCTCCTACACACTGATACTATATATCTCTTTATCTTACAAATTGCTGCTCCTAAGTTCTAGTTTGTTGTCCAGTTTTTTGATCCTATTTTTCCTTGCTAAATGATGTAATACCATATCAAACTTAAGTTTTTAACTACCATTTTCGATACCCACTTTCCAAATTGTTCTCTGTTCCAAAGCTCATCCTGCTTCTCATGCTTCATTTATTCTGACCATGTTCCGAAGAGTCTAGACAGTAGCAGAAAAAAATATACACAGTTTCCTACATAAAGTAAAGTACCTTAAACATGCCCTTTGAGCATCCTATGCTGCTGAAATTTAAGTGTTTTTTGGAAAATTACTTCTGCAATGACGTGTTCTTTAGTAAGCTGTGCAGATGTGTAAACATGCAATTCATATGCTTTTCATTTCACCTCTCCTCGGACTATTTGTTTATACTTAGCTGATGAATGCCTCTGAGCATGATCCTGTCCTTGTATGGCTTTGAAATGGGTAGCCAGTGGGCAGCTTAGCAAGGGACACTGGTGCTAACAACCCCTTGCCCTAGCTGGTGCTGGAATAGCTATGATCTGTGAGGATTCCTCATTTGAAGGTGATGCTCACGTTGTTAGGTAGGCTGTCCCAGGGATGGCATTCGCTGGGAAAATACAATTGGTAATGTTGCTACGTACTGGCTCCAGCAGCTCAGTTTGAGCTGTTATTCTTTCCTTTCTCATCATAGTCATATTCCTCAAAAAGGTGGGCACAGAGCCCAAGTGATGTTAAGAGCAGCAATGTTTAGCATATTGACCCACTGTACTGACTCAAACACCATTACAGAGTTAAATGTTGCACACAGCCCAGGTTGTACAGGCTTCTTTTAGATTGAGTTTTAGAAGGGTTATTGTGTTTATTGATCTGTTAGAGCTTGGACTTTTGGTCAAATTTTCTTTGATCTTGGTATTGTTAAAACATAGAGCTCAAAAACTATTTGATCTCTGTGTGACTATACCAATAAAACAAATTAACTCCATTACAGCACTCCATAATTATTAATTGTGTTGTCTTTTCAGTAACAGTGCAATTTAAGCTTCATTTTAAATTATGTCTTAGGAGTTCAAGGAAAACAGCAAAGCGAGTAAAGATCACATTAAGCCTCTTGTTTCAATGTGTGAGAAGCGTCATTTAAATTTCTCAAGTCAAGTCTTGGCATTAGCTAAGGAGAATTTGGCTCTGCTCAAAGGAACAGACTTCTGTCAACGTCAAGAACAATCCTAAAGAGTAAAAACAGGGAACACAGAAGGCTGCACTGAACCTCTGGGTTAGAAACAAACAGTGAGCAAAGATTAACGTTTATCTGAGCTTTTCATTTGTTTTCACCATTGCAGACATATTAACATGTATGCCATGACTTCATGTTGCTACGTATTCCTTCAATGGAACAGAAGAGTAACAGAGAAAAGAAATGGAAATCCAAGTATATTTTAAATCGAACCTGTGTCTCTGAAGAGAAGTGAAAGTAACTATTTTTTAGTACAGATTTTGGAAAATCTCTGCTGTACAAGTCACAGTCAGACTGTATGTTAACTGTTCAAAAGGTTTTGCCAATTCCATAATTCCTCATGTCCTAATTGTGAAGTTCAAAGTACAATTTAGGTGAGAGTGTTACAGCTTTGACTCTAGGAGGAGAGCATAAAGTACAAGATAGTCAGTAAATTTTAAACAGGGACACATAAGTTTTTTGTACACTCATCTATGACATGGACATTTGTGAAAAGTACTGAATTAGAGAATGAAGTTCTCTCCAGAGGGCACTGGGAACACAGTGTAACTGTCTGAGCATCCCCACATAGCCTCAGCAACCCCAATTTGAATGACTGCTTCAATTAAGAAAGCAGATGGTCATTTCTCCATGGTTTACTTCCTACTGGTACTAGTGCTATATGACGCAGGTTTTAACTGTAGTTATGTGGTAGAGAAATGGAAATACTAAACTTTATTGCCAAACGTATCTTCTTGTAAAAGTAATACCGCTACTGAATGTTAGTTGCTTCTGTTGTTTAAAAAATTAATGGTTATACTATGTGCTTTTGAAGTAGCTAGTTACTCACGGAGTACTTGCAGCTAATTCTTGGAAGGCTGGCTAGTCATACACTGCTGGCTTTAGTCCTTGTTTCCAGCTCCTACATCACATGAAAGACAACTAAAAATACATTAAATACTTCTCCATACAAGCAAGTTAAAAAAATGCTGCAATAATGTTAGGTGCTGAAAGTAAAAATGTTGTGTGTAAAGTTATGAAGAAAAGCAAAGGAAATAAAAAGAGATTACAATCTTTCTGCTAAAGTGTGGTCTGTGACACAGCAAGAGAAAACCTTGACAAGGTTCAATTTCAGAATTTCAGCATGTTTTGGATAGTCCAAAACTGTGTCAGATATTCAAGGTCAATCACATCATTTGTTACTGTCCTATGCTTATCCACCTCGCTAAAATCAAAACCCATATGCCAAGGAAATAATGTAATGACAATTATGTTGAGTGTCCATAATAATAAAAGAATAATAACAGAATAACAGTAATAGATGCTTCCTCGATGCTAAATGGTTTATGTGGAACTTTAAAAGGCTAAAGGTGCTACTGTATAAGACTGGAGGGTGTACTTTATTGGAAACACAAATAAACTGTGCAAACACAAATTAACGAAATATGTAAACTGTAAGGTTGGAGTTAACTGCAGTTGCTGAAGTTGCTTGCCTGCCTACTGACAACAGCAAGTTTATACAGATTTGCATTATACTGAAGATTTATCTCACACTTATTTCATATTCCTGATTTTTATTTATACTGTAGGCTCACTGTGACTACTAGTTTAGGGTTGGTTTTTTTTGTTTATAGCCTTATTGTTCCCTCAGCTGGGATATGTGCACACTTTAGATACGAGTAATTCGTTATTAGGAACTTAACTAGCAAAATGTATTATGCTGGGGGGCACTAGTATCAAGGATTACTCACCTTAGACCAGTCTCCCATTCTCCAGACGTAGCATTTGGAATAGTCCTCACAGTCCTCTGCCTCTTTAGGTCTTGTGGACAAAACACATTTCTTGCGTGGGTTGGTGCACCTCACAGTCCGATGCCGTACTCCCTTACCACACTTTACAGAGCACTGTTGGAAAAAAACGTTTTTCAGATTTCTACAAAATTCACTCACCCCATTTCACCCCCTTCTATATGACTCCTGCCAGGCCAACATAAATATTTCACAACTTCAGTGATCTCCTGACTGCCAACCTTCAATTGCATCAACACTAGATATAGTAAAAACTGAATAAAAATTCCATATGGGACAGAATGATAATCGATTCATTTTTACCTAAAATTAGATCAAAACTTAAAGAAAAAAACAGGCTTTTAAATAAGGAAATATCTGAAAAATTATGATTGAATGAATGAAAAATGTTATACTAAAATTATTAGGCAATCTTTCTTCTTCAAATGAAAGGAAATACAATGACAGAAAATCAAAATAATGTTCATAGGAATAAGATATGAAGCAACTCCAGAAAGCTCTGTTAGCGTCCAACAGGCCTTTTCTGGGAGGGGGAAAAATGTAGAATGGAAAAGTAAATATTCCAAAACCATGCAAGAATCCAAACTGAACTTGAAAATTCAAAGTCACTATATAGACAGCATGTGAAAACTCTCTTCAAGTTACTCAGAAGGTCCTAATCTACGTGTTTTTTCCACCCTTCCCACTTACACTGCCAAAAATGATGCCATTTCCTTCTCAAAACATTATCACTGCTTTTGATCATCCCACTGCTTGCAGTTCAGAACTCTCCTTTGCCAAGCTGATTATAACCTCAGGAAGCAGTAGTGGCTAGCTTCCTACATAATGGTGGTAGTAGGAATGGCCATGGGAAATACCTCGCTCTTCAAAATACATTTATCGCTTCCAACAAAAACATGCTCACTCATTTCTGATCTCTGAAGTAAAACAAACTGACTAAACAATCCATGTATTTCCTTTTCTCACCTCTGTAAATGGATGCCTTTCTTCTCACAACCAGCCCTCGCATTATAAAACTGTGTACCACACCAGAAACTGCTGCTATTTACATCTCCTATCTCTACCTTAGCATCTGCTTTTCATCTTTGAAGACATTCTCTATTTGTTAGCTCTTTCTTGTGTGGGGATCAAGGGGTTCTGCTGAATAGAGCAATCCGGAGAAGGCACTGCACCCATATTCAGAAGCTGCTATTTGTATTTTGACCACGGAGCTATTTGTATTTTTTGATCCATAGCACAGCTTCTAGTATGGGTGGCAATCAGCCTTTACTCTTCCAATGAAGGAAAAGTTCCAAATAACCCTTTCATTTTGTCCACATGGCACTGAGAACACCACTCTTCCTCCATGGCCAGTTAATTTGAGAAGAAATCAAAGATGAAGAAAGCCAAATGGACAAGCACATTTGAAGACCTTAAATTAATAAAGCTTTTTGAACAATAATTACATTTTACAGCAATCCTTCAGGATGCAACACATGTGAAATTGTGTTATTTACAAACTCATTTGCCTATTGCTGTTGCTTTGGAAAAAGAGCAGAGAAGAAAGAGGAAGGGAGGAAAATGTCTTTCTTTGCCAGAAGCTCCCCTCAAAGCCTCTCTGAAGCAGGATGGCATCAACCATCAGCTGATCAGCATCCCTTGGTACAAAAGCACATCCCAGATGTTCCCACCCTGAACCCAAGGTCTTGTAGCTGATAAGCGGTGCCTTGGTTCTATTTGCCCCTCGTTACCCACTACTGCAGTCAAGACATACTTGATTACACATGCTTGAGAACTGACCAGAAGAAACTGTTCCATGACATTAACTAAGTAAAAAGTAGTAGTTCTACCCAGCTGGTTTTCCTAGCCCCTGAACCCTTTGCCAAATCATTGAACCCTTTGAAAATCATTAGGCTGAGCTGTGCCACTTGATGCTGAAAAAAATCTTATTTCCAAAAAATACTAAGGCACAAATAACCACTATGGAGTATTTGTATAAATAAATGCAGCACCTCGGACCAGACTCCCGCCTCCCACACAGTCATGCAGTCCTGGCCTTCACAGCGCTGTGCAGAAGCAGGCTTTGGCCCCAGACAATCCCTCTCCCTAGCTCTGATCAGGGTGCCATTTCTGAGCTGCTGTGTGCAGGCTACTTGTCTGTTCTGGGTTCCTTTTCCACATGTCCTTGAACATGGTGTCCATTCTGTCATCATCCATCTGCAAAGAAACACAGGCAATGCAGTAATAAGAAATCAGGAAGGGAAAAATACTCTCACATTATCTTACTCTCTTGCTCACCAGTGTTTACACACAAGACACACTTGCATATTTTCAGCCTCCTTTTACTGTCATTTTGCTAATGGAGTATTTATTAATCTAACATATATTACATTAAATATGGTATTAACGTACATATAAATTCCTTCCACAGTCCACTATCCCTATGTTTTCAAAGTACTTTCCTCTAATTATAATTCCAATTAGAAAACTTCAGAAATATACATTTTAAAGATGACAGATCCTTGATCAGCCTGCCTGTTTTTCTCTGTATGTCTATGTCAAGTGTATGCCATGCATGTGAAGTCCAGCATTCCTTGAAAATACTCTTTTGCAAGAAAGAATCACTCAAGTGTGAAAGACTAATTGCTCTGGAGAAAGCACAAAAGCCCACAGTTCTTCATGTTCTCCAGAGTCAGGCCTAATTCAGGGTGCATGGTTTAAATCACAGCAGCAAGGGAGGCTGATGCAGTTGGCAAAGCCTACATACCTGGAGAGCAATCGTTCTAGAATATAATTTTCCCCAGATGGTCTGTAGATCCAGATTATGGCCATGTGCCCTTAAAAACCAAACAGTTCTGCTCCTGATGCAGTACACAAGTGTATTCAAGGAGACTTAGTTTGCGAGGAGAATTCTTAGGAAATTGAGAATTAATAAATTTGTTTCAACCTTCTGTCATGCATTTGTAGCAGGAAAATAAAACATTTAACTAAGGTTTTTTTGTTATCTGTCCAGATACATAATTTAAAAATCATAGCCTGTCAAGACAGTGAAATAGACTTTAAGATATTTCTTCAAATGCCAATAGCAAATAAGTAGTTATCCAAGTGTATGCTTTCGTAACATTTCTGTTGAAAGCTAATAATATTTTGTAATGATCACTTACAGTGTATTAAAAACTGGATCATTAAGGATCATTAAATCTTTCTACATTTCTCAGCACAGCATCTCTGAGTATCAATTAGCAATATTTTAAAATTTTCACTTAATAAGGTAGAAAAAACAGAGAATGTTGAAAATTTATGTTAGACAATGCCTCAGAAAAAGATCAAATTATTCTATTCCTAATCATTAAGTGAACAGTGATGTTAATATGATGCCTTGAGTTTTAATTTTTATATTTTTCAAATCCTGTACTGCCTAGTGTGTAACTCTGAAGTTTCTTGTATCTTAACTTCCGCTTTCTCATGCTAGGTAGACATAACAAAGCCTCTCCAGGCTTGCTCTCCAAAGACACCCAGACTGTCCTAGGCCCAAAATGTGTAAACCAACATCTTAAGAGGGGGGTGAGCTTGGGGAAATTACATCATTAACTGAAGTTTTAATTGGAGAATTAACCCTGACTTGCAAATGCACCAAACAAAAGTGTGTAAAAGAACTCGTGACTCGTGGTCCATCTTGGGGTCCACTTTGGCAGTAGCCTCTGGACTCCCCAGGGTGTACCTTTGAAGGCTCTTCAAATAAATACCTACCTTTATTTCCTTATTCCTGTCTAGTCTCTGTTTTTAGGTGGCCTCTTCAGGCATCAAATAAAATAAAACAAAGGTCTTTTCAAATATGCATATAATGAAATATAAATAATCCCTGCAAAGGGTAATGCCCTAGTTTGGGAAAGTCCAAATGTCAGTGGTTTTGTCTTACTTAATATGTATCATACTTCGTATTTTATCAATTTCAGTGCATCCTTTCCAAGACAGCTTCTAGTTCACTTTACATACTTTCTTCAACAGTATTTGCATTTAATTTATTTTGCATTGTTTTGTTTTAAAATGCCATCTACCTGTCCTCCAGATGACTGCAGTAGACTGATCCCAGTGCTTACTCCTGGGGATGCTAGTCAGCTCTTGGTAGCTGCTCTCCCTTCCCTGAAACGTGTGGACTTGCTGTAACTTGCTTTATACAAGTCCACGCAATTCTTGAGGACTTCCTCAAGTCATAATTCTTAGCTACCAAATGGAACCCCTCTGGAAGGGGCCACTGTGCTGTCGTGGTCAGCCAGAGCAAGGAGCAGGCTGCCGGTTCAGCTGCAGGGACACCAGTGGGTGGTGGGCTTTGCTTGGCATGGGCTGCACGCAGAGCTGCCTCCTGCCTCTTCCAGCATTCAGCCATCAGAGTCTAGTTCAGCCTATTTATTGATCACATACAAGGGTGAGAGGGAAGGGAGGAGCAAGGGGCAGGCTCTCTATACTTCAAATTGCATAAATGTAGAAACAGTGATTAACAGGGGTTATTTATTTATTTACTATTTAGTGTACGCAGAGTTTATCAAGAGCTTTAAAGAAGCGAAGCTTTGATTGAAAAAAAACCCCACTAAATATATCATTCATTAAGAGCATGGGATTAAATCCCATATATATCTTTATATAAACAGCATTTAAATTTCAGTTTTGTAGCACAGATCAGCCTGTGAGAACAGTTCCTGAGGAAAGTAATGAACCACTTTATTGAATAAGAATTGATTTAGGCATGGTGCTTAAGGACTCCCTTTCATTACAACTCAGGAGAAACAACTTCCAGCGTTTCTGTTTTCTCTACATTTTGCATTACAACATTTAGGATGAATGTAGTAACATGAATGCACATTCATTGCCAGAAGCAGTCCACTGTAAGATTTTTACATCTAGATATTACAGTTTAATTTAACCAAATCACTATTACCTAGTCTGGCAGGGCTGTTCATTGCACTTGCGGATCTGTGGTTCAGGTTTTGTTAAATATTTGCACTTCTTGTTGTCCACAAGACTGATATTCTTGTTCATAATCTTTGTGCAAGAGACTGTTGTCTTTCTTTCACCTAGTGAAAAAGAAGCAGGTATGTGAGGAAATCAGGAATATGCAACTTTGTTAAAGGAAGGACACAGATACAGCTATTTCATATACAGTTTGGCTAAAAGAACTGCAAAACAAGTATAAGAAATTCAAAGCTGTCAGAAAGCCTGAAAGAAATCCTACAGTTTGTAGGGAACACTGTGAGTTTCTAACCTCATCTTTGCACACCACCAACAGAGTTTTTCTGCTTTACTCCTGCGACTAGTTATAGGCCAAACCCTTACTCTCACTGGAATAATTTTCTTTCTCAACCACTGAAACCCCAGCACTGAGCCAAGCTTGCAGAAAGTTACAAAGAAAAGTATGGCTGTTAATTACTACATAAAATGAGGAAAGAAATGACAATTTGTGGCAGGCACTCAGATAAAGCGAATCAGCACACGCATCCTTCAGTGGGGAGCCTGCACTGTTTCCCATGAACTAAAGAGGCCTGATGACCTGATGTGCAGGATAACCATTTAGGAAGTTGGGTACAGTTGCAGAGATCCAGTGCATGCGCTGTTCAGAATCCTTGACCTGATGGGTGGCCTGGAGCCTGGTGTCTCTTGAACACAGAAGCATTAGAAATTAGAATTTAATGTAATACTGACCACAAGCAGTAACTTGTAATTAGACAGGAGCCTAAATTTTAGAAAACTAGCAATCCTTGAATTCAGGATTTCAGTTAGTAGAAAACAGGCTCATAACCATTTGTTCCTATAGTTACTTTTTAACACTCTATCTGGAAGTTTACTGGCGACAGGGCTGCGTGTATGAGCAAGGCAGGCTTAAGCATGAACATTCACCAGAGGTCAAAAATGAGCCTGTGGATGCAGTTAAGTTATAAATGCCCATTATGTGCGTGACCACAGCTGACATTTTACACCGTGCTTGTGTACGTGAGAGCACATGCAACTAATCTATCATATCACAGCGTTTGAAATGTTTGACAATTCTTTCTGCACTTATGTATGCATCTGTGTATTCGTATTCTCTTCCACATGAAGAAAGCTTTTCTGCAACACAGGAGGTCGCGGACCAGTTACATATATAAACATACACAAAACCACATGGCTTCATCAATAGTTTCATCCTGAAACACACTTTGAGCATTTAAGCAAAACTATTGATAATTGTTATATTATTTATTCAGATTAATCAATGCTAAATTTTAATCAAAAATAGTTGCACAGGGTAAAAGTTGCAGTATTTTAATTTCATTATTGCTTGATATTTAGGCCAAAAACTAAAAGAAAAGTGAAAATAGTTTTGTCTAAAGTAAGAAAAATCTTCCAGTAGTATTTCAGAATATTTGCAGTAAGAATACCTTCTATGGAACTTCGTAATAACTCAGCTATTTTAGACAATAACATAAAATGAAGGCCAGTTACAACAGCAAAAAATGATAAACATCGGAGTAAAACACTTAAATATTTATTTAAGCATTAATGTAGAATAAATTACTGACATACTGCGTTTTAAGATTTCTGTAGATGATAGGTAACTTTAGAAATATTTGGGGCAATAATGACAGATTGTAGTAGCATTAAAAGTATTCGAAAAAACCATCAGGAAATTGTAAAAAGTGTGAATTCACAAGTAAACAGGAATGCACTTTTAAGAATCAGAGGATGCTACTAGCACCAAGTACAAAATACCTTCTAGGGAAGAAGCTTTCTTACCAAACCACAAAAAGCATGTTTATGGAAACTACAGCAATCTTTATGACACCAGAATTGTTCACAGAGTCAGAGGAGCTAGAACACTGTGTTCCTTAAGCTGCTGTTATGAGAAGGAAAAGGATTTCCAGGCTTCCCTATTCAATCACAACATGCACGGCAGTTTTCAGAACTGTTGGTCAGAGCAACCACGACTATCAAGGTTGTAAGCATGAAAGACAGGTGTCAAAAATCAGGACAGTGTTCACAGGCTGACTAATTGCACAAGGTATGAACAGAGCACTGTACATTGCTTTCATTAAAAAAAAAAACAACCTCTCTGAAATGTTTTTTCAGTGTAATTATCATTTTAAATAACATCTTCTAGAAAACAGTTTTTAAGATTTTTGTTACATCAATACTGTTCATATTCCAGTATTTGTTTTCAGAATCATATTTTTTTCTTCCAAAAATCACATTTTTTATATTTAATAAACATAGGAAAAATATCACATAAGCATACTAATATCTGCTGTTGTAATATTTGTTCCATATGTTTCTGGATCATCCTCAACTCATGTTACTAACTGTACTTATTTGATCTGAAACTGGGATTCAGCTTTTCTGTGGTTTGAAATGTCTGTTACAGATCATTTATCTTCAGTAGTTCCAAATACAGAGTGGAATGCACTTTCTATTCTTGTTCTAGCTCTTGCACTTGCATTTCGTCTTGGAAACTGTGTCCTGAATTTGCTTGTTAGTCTAGATTTTGTTCTTTCATTACCATCTTTTGCTACCTTTTATATTTAGTCTGAATCTTTTCCTGGAGTTATCACAGTTTTTTTAATGCATTTAGGAAGCACGAGACTGATGTATGTCCACGTTGTATGGAATCATACAAGCCACAATGAGGATATCAGTATTAAATATACGACACCGGCCATCAGAATCATAAATATATATAAACACAGCGTTTACACATACAGGTGCAAATTGCATACACACATTTGCACTGTGTATATCCATGCATATTGTATACACATATTCATTTTTGATATATGTGTCTCTGTGTGTGTGTTTGTAGATTTTTCTTTTATTTTACCTCCTCCACATACAGCATCACAGTCCTCCCAGGTAGAATGTGTCCACATGAAAAGGGGCTCTGGTACTTTAGAGCTCTGATTTTCAGGGAGAGGATCCAGTGGGATTGTGTACTCATAGTGTAAACCATAGCTCTGGTCATGGAAGAGCAGCACCTGAAAGATACAAAGAAGGAAAACCTTCCTACATACACAGACACTATGGAAGACAAACTCTAAACTGCAAGCAGATAATCCTGAAAAGCACAACAGAGTGACTTGATGCTCTATTGCCTTTCAGACCTCCTAATGGATTTGATGGAAGAAATTAATTAGAGTATCCTAGTCAAGCCAAAGGGAAAAAAATTTTGCTTTATTAAGAAAATTCCTTTAATTTAAAGGATTTGAATTGTGAAGTACTCCCCCATCATCTGTCCCTCTTTCTTTATGGTGGCTATTAACTTTTCCTCCCCTACACTGAAATGCATCAAAACTCACCTTTTTCATGGAGAACTTGGTGATGGCAATTCTGAAATGGTGCTGCTGTGCTACAGTCAGCCAGGATTAAAACCATCTGAAATTAATTTGAATCTCTATCCTCAGCTGGCACATCGGCTTTTTATGACATTTGTAGGAACGCTGAGACCTTCACTCCTGCCTCAACAACGTAAAGATTGTTCTTGGATTTAAATGCATTTTTTCACAAGCAGGCTGACAGACCTCTCTCTCTCTCCTCACCACCACCCCTCCCGACCTTCCCACTTTTGTAGATATATATGTAAACACAAAAGCAGGTACATCTTACATAGATCTCATTATCTTAAGGAGTCTGGAAAAAATATTAGTTACTATGCTAAATCATAGGAATAAAGTAAAAAAACCTAACTGTCATACCAGTAGATGTAAAGGTGATGTTGTGGGACCTTTGGCTGATATTTTCTCCCAGAGACCTCTCCGAACATAATGGACTGTGGTCCCAGCAATATTGAATGTTCCAGAATGCTCAATCTTCCAATCACTATTGATTGACTGTTTTCCAGCATCCCGAAGAGCTGCAAAATATATGAAAAAAGCCCAATATAAAAGGTACCTGTTCAGTAGTGATTTTCTTCTCCTCTCACTTCCTGTTTGGTTAATTTAAAAAGCAGGTGAAATTCACCTACCTCTGATTGCAAAGATATTTATGGATCCTACTGTACATTAACTTCCATTGGTATATGCTTCAGAAAAACCTTCTGGAGGGAATGCCTGGCAAAACCATGTTTAACATTTAACATTACTTGAAGTTATCAACAGGGTTTTAATGCCTAAAAAGACTGCCAGGCTCCAGCATAATTCATAATTTGAACACTGAATTAATTTAAGGCAAAGGCAACTTTACTCTGTTCCTAGGGTGGTCATTTCATAATCCATAATCCATAAAAGCATGGGAAGCACAGTTTTCACAGGAGACTCTTCGGGATTTGTGGAACTAGGCTAAAACTTAAAAAAAAGAAAAAATTCTAGTTCAGAATTCTTTCCTCTCTAGTAACTACATTTGGCTTTTCTGCACCTCAGAATGTGATAAGACTGTATACACTTTCACCACATAACTGGGTGCTTCTAACAAATAGGAAAAGTTTGTTCTTTTTGGCTGAATCATTTCTCATGCTGACCTAATTTATATTTAAAAACATGATCAAGCCAGGTAAGATATATGTCATACACTGAGAACAAAGGATTTTACATTAGTTTTCTACAGTAAATGGAATAGATTCTTCTGTGAATTATTTGTAATTTTATTTAGTTTTGCTTTATATATTTTATTTTGTTCCGCTCAGTTCTGAATGTGAAGTAGAATATACTTGAAGTCACCTTCTGGACAAGGAGTTTTACACGTTTGTCTTCATTGAAATTGCATGTTTGGCATCAGATTGTTGTAAGAGAACCTCCACATGTTCCAAAATTTCCCTTTTTAAAGTTGTAAGTTAATGTGACTCACTCCTGTAATCATGTCCTCTCCTATTCATATTTATACTGCTATGTTTTGTTTCTATGGGAAACAATGGCAACAGGCCTATGGACTGGCAGGAATCCAATTGAATAAGACACCACTGATGTGTACCACTGCAGCACTGTGTAATAAATGTTAAGACTATAAAATCCATTAACACTGTATAACAGTCTTGTACTAAAAAGAACCAGTGATTCGACAAGGTTTAAAAATTGGTATTTTAGGTTTAAACATTAAATTGTTAATGGTAATTAAGCTCTATTTAGTGTTCAAACTGTAGGAGCTAATCCTCTTCTCAGTGGAGAAATTAAAAAATGCACTCGAACATGCCAAGGTCCAGCCGGGTCATGCTGCTCAGATGGAGCAGCATCCTCTCCCCAGAGAGCAGCAGAAATCATTCTGTTTGGTTTTTAAAATGAATGTGTGTGCCATAGCTTGCAGATACATGTGCAGGAAACTGGAATTCCAGCTCCAGAATACAAAAATATGCCAGATCTTGAATTTTCTGCTTTCAGATCCTTCATATGAGTCACCGGTCTTAGACAAAGTCCTCAAGCCTTAAATTTGGACTTGATTCAGGTAGTGCAGCTTCTGTTCTTGACTCTGTCACACCCCATTTTGTAAGCAAGTTCACTGAGTTTTAATCCATACCGCACACATATTCCTATTCTTCTTAACTTTTGACAGACAAGGCTGCCCTGTACAAAGTAACCCAAAACAGGAAGAACATTCAGCACACAAGTGCATCCTCTCTCGGGTAATTCAAGCAATACACCTACAACTGAAAAGACAACAAAACACTTGGACTGGGAAAGCCTACCATAGCTGTAACCACAACCACAATTTCAGTGATAAACCAAGGGGACTAATTACAACTGTATCTCTGTAGAGCATAAAATAGCCGTCATAACAATGGCATTTAAGTGATGGTGATGAGTGCAATGTTTTTTTAAATTACTGTACCAGGGCTATATACTCTTCCAATTTGAATGAGGTGCAAGAGGCTACAGAGCCAGAAAGATACAATAAATCACAGTTCAGCTACTGCATCTCCAAATTCTCCGCGGAGAGCAACATTGTCCTGGTTCTGCTCCTCCAGTTGGTAAATCACTACCTGCTAACCCTTTTTTTCTATGGACAAATCATTCTACTGAATTAACTTTGTGAATTTTGTGTTTTGTTTTGTCCAAAAGATAGTCATACTTTCCAGAAAAGTATCAAAACAATGCCATTCTGACTGACCCCTACTTTTCTATAGAAAATGTAAAAGATATCTGAAATTCAATTCTAAATGAAAGTACATTCACTGATATTTTTTTGTCAGGAAGTAATTGTTTCACTTCCATTGAGGTTATCAGGTGTCCCTTCAGGCCATCTTAAGAACATTAAGACTTGAGTAACTTTTTGAAAATGACAGCAGGCCTAAGGCTGACTGATTGGTAGTTGCCAGTGTCCTATTTATTATCCTCTTCAAACATGGTGCAATAGTCCCTTTTCTCCAGTCACTGGGGACTTCACCGGGCTGCCAAGACTTTTCAAATATACTTGAGAGTGGCTTGATAACTACATTAGCCAGTTCCCTCAGGACCATGAGATGCATCTCTTTAGGTCCCATATATATATATATATGTTCAGGTTCCTTGGGTGGTCTCAAACCTGGTCTATAATGGGAGGAACTTCATTCCACCATTCCGTGCCCTGATGTTGAGGGACTTGAAAAATGTGGGAAAGTGTTTACCACTCAAGCTGAGGCAAAAAACTGCTAAGCACTGCAGCCTTTTCCAGGACCATCATCATTAGTTCTTCCTGTTTTTCAGTGCGTGTTGTGGGTGTGTATATTTTCTTTACTAGTCCCCTTCTGGCTAAAAACCTTTAGAAACCTGTATTAATCTTCCCATTCCTTACAAAATTCAGCCCTACCCGTATGGATGCTAAAAAGCCTTAGCAGAGAAGATTTCAGCTCTCAGCAGCAGTTTGTGAGAGCCTTGTTCTTTCTCATGCGAAACTATCATGTTTTGACATGATAAAGTTTTCTGTAAACAGACTTTGCTAATCTTGCACCTGCAAATATAATTAGAATTGTTGTGATACCGACTAGAGAAATGAATGATGTGTGAATTGACCAATCACCCTGATAGGTAGGTAGTTAGAGGTCCAATACCTCTTGCCTTTTAGGAAAACACTAAAAGAACTAAACACATAAAAACCCGTCCTTTATTAATTAAATAATTCATTCCTTTCTGCTGACCCCTCTCGTGTCTCTGAGTCATTTCTTGCCCTCCAGCACCGCCGACAGTGACATACCCGTGCCCTAGTCTTCCTGAATGTATCCCCACATATATGAGCAGCATCCCTGTATACTTCCCAGGATATACGTCCCTGGTTCCACTGCCTACGCATTCGATTCTTACACTTTAGTTTGACCAGGGGGTACTCATGCTAGTCTCCTGCCTTCCTTGCCTGATTTCTTACATGTTGGAACCAAGAGCTCTTGCAATCTAGGAAAATTATTATCCTTAATTGTTATTAAAAATTATTATCCTAAATCTTTAAAGAGCTGCCAGCTCTGTTTTGCTCCTGTATACTCAAGGGCAGTTTCCCAGGGAGTACCAGCTACCAATTTCTCAGACAACTGAAAGTTTGTTCTCATAACATTCAGAGTCCTGGCTTTAGTCTTCATCTGGCCCATATCCCTAAAACCATGAGTTCCAGCAGGGCACGATCATTGCAGATTAGGCTGCCACCAAACTTGACCTCTCTAAACAGTTCATCTTTGTTGGGAAGCAGCCAGAAAGGTCCAGGAACACTATTACTCTGGTCTATCACTTTGATTAAAAAATTATCCTCAATACACTCCAAGAGTCTCCTGAACTGTTTACACCTTGGTGTGCTGCTTTTCCAGCAGATATCAGGTTACAGAAATCCCCAAGCCAGATCAGAGAGTGCAAGCATGATGATTCCTGTAGCTGAAGTAAGAGCACAGACTCCTCTTGGTTTGGCAGCCTGTTGTAACCCCCAACAAAGAAGTCTCCTTTGTCGGCCTGGCATTTAATTTTTACCCATAGGCCCTCAACGTTTTCTGTGGTCCTCTATATATGAAATAAAAACATTTTTAGTCTCAGTGGACTCTGGTCTCTGCTTTGCTTTGGGGTGGAGTTGGGACCAGGTTCTCAACTGGCTTCCCTTGAAATCTGAAATTACACTGTCTGCAAAGATTACACAGATTTGGTTCTAGGTATTTTTTAACTATTAACATAGTCAGAAATGAGGGATTCAAAACTTTTCAGACACCATCTTCTTTCCCACACCCTCCTGCCTCAAAACGCTTTTTTTTAACTAGGAAGCATTTCATAAAATAAATCACATGGAACACAGCACACCTGTAGGCTGGATGCCTAAATGAGCACTGGCAATTACAATGTCATACTGTGTTACACTGCAGATCTGAAGGGTCTATATCCCTGAGGTAGCTTGATCACATATTTGAGAATAATGACACAGCTAATTCATGTCTTTAGTTCAGCTGAAAATGAACTGTTTCTCTCATTTCTGATTGGCACAAAAAAATTCAGCGTTTAAACTGTAAGTAATTTCTGTAGTTGTATTCCACTAACCAACCACATTAATTCATTATAAAGGCTGGACCTGTCGTGCCATTACTCAAGTGTCTCATGAATGAGCTCTGTAATTTCAAAGCCTAGGGCTTCTAAGGCAGAAATATTTTAATTTTCCTTTTTGTATTCTCTTTTAAGAAGTTTCTCTTAAGGATCACAAACTCTTGTGCTTTTTCCACTATAATTTCAGCAGGGAGGAATATCCAGTTTGGCTGTATCCCTGCTTCTGCTTCTCCACAGGTGAGAAGAGACAGGACACTTGTCAACAGGTCAATTTGTTCAGTAAACCCAGTTGCAAATTATACCTTGTCTTTTCCTCTGCTATGCCAGAGCTCCTGTTTCTGTGGTGTATGTTGATACACTTCACACAAAGAAGACATCTGCTCTGAAGATTTGCTTCAACAGCACAATTATCCAATGATGCTACTAATGTGGGCTGTAGTTTTACTAATCACTTTAGCAAAATCATTGCAGTTTCCAGATCATAGTGACTCTTTCCTGACCATCAAATAAATCCAGAGAAGGGCATTGTATTTTGACTCCTTCTGTATTTGACCTATGCTGTACAACAATGATCAAATCTTCCTTCAGCTAAAATTGTTTTCTAAGCAACAGCTATTAGTGTATGCTGGAACACACTGTGTTTACATTCTATCTCCAATTACACAATTATTAGTTGTATAGTGAGCTATATTGTTTCCAAACCTTAATCCTTAAATGTGTTTATGACAATTAGTAAAACAGAAATAGTATTGGACTGTATTGACTAATTTCAAGTATGGAACCAAGTATGGTACTGCATAAAATTAAGATAAAGAACTATAAGACAGAAAACCAATCAGAAACATGGAAGAGTTTAATCTGTATTACATGTCACATTTTTAATCACAGTATTGTGAAGGATATTGTTTCTAAGATTAAAGACTTTCTCCCAAAAATTTTCACTATGTTATGCCTATTCAAAAATTACTCCATTTCAATTCAGATTCTGATACTTTCAGACTAAATTACTTACAAATGAAGAAAGTTTAAATACCTTTTGCTAGTTTAAAAAAACCCAAAAACAGTGCAACAACACAGGTTTTAATTCCAGGTATGGCAACAGACCTCTTACTGGGTCCCCATAAAGGCTCACAAATAAAAATAAGGCATAAGGCCCAACAAAAGATATTGCAGAAAATACTGGCTGATCCTCATTCAGACCTAAACCAGTAACATTAATGAAAATAAAATTAAAGTAACAAGCAACTAGGAGCTAATTGGCAACTTTCAAAAATGAGCATCATGACTGACATTATTTCATGGGCATAAAAACCATTTCATTCTTTTTGCCTTTTGTAGGCCAAGGGAATGCAATGTCAGCATTTATTTATTTATGAATTATTCAAAAAATAGAAAAAAATAGTATTTCTATTCTCTACATAAGTTAATAGAAAGACAAACTTCAGGTGTTGTTTCAACACTCTTACATATCCATGTCTGTGGTTCATTGGGGAACAATTAAATATTCCAGATCTCTAAACCTCCTGCGAAGGTGCAGGCCTCAAGACAAACCAGCAGTCACCCATTGATAACCTAGACTCTCATAATTAAGATTCATCCTCTTCAACATCCTCTCAATTGAAGTAACTAAGAATAGTGACCAGACCAGGGAATTTTTCATATTATTATCCTATTTCTCATACTATACCTCTCTCAACTTAAATTTAAGTACTGCACAAAACAGCACAAATTATGATATTTCATATATTTGCTTACACCCTGTAACAAAAATGATAACAAAGAGTACTCTCCTACACAATTTCTTTAGACCTCATTAAGAGAAACACTTTTTTTTTTATCAACGAAAGACATTTTCACTTAAATGGAGAAACAAAAAGAAAAAAATCACTGTGATTAAGTTTGTCTATTAGAAGATTTAGACAAATCAAAATAGTGCAAAGAAATACTTTTCTGCTTTTTCAGTCTCATTTTAGAACTTCTGTTTGTTAGTGAACTGCTATATGTTGCCCAGAGTGTGTCTTGTGTGTTAAGCACAAATTATTTCATGTTTGAGCATAAAATTCTTTAGAGTAGTTTTAATGTGCTTCTCATATGAAAAATTAAAAATGAGCAAGTATGCGCAGAATTTTTTTCCATAATCTAAATACAGTCTTTGAAATGTTCTCTAAAAAAGATGAGATAAAAGTTCAAAAGAAGACCTATATGAAAAATAGTTCTGTAATAATTCTTTCAGTTCTTTAGACAACTTCTTCACAGATCTATTTTTCTACTCAGAGTTTTGTCCAATCACAAAAGCATGTTTAGCTAGCACCTTTCAGTGTTGAGTAAAAAAAGGCCAGTAACACTAAAACATACATAATATTTACCTAAGTAACTGTGAGCTGGTTTTTCTTCCACAACTTTGATTCTCCTTGCTCCTGCAGGTATCACCAAAGCTTCCACATAACCTAAACATGAAACCAGATGTCTCAAGTTAAATAGAAAATTTAAAAAGCATAGAAAACTACATCTTGTATGTTTTCTCATTTCTTCTCCCTTGTTTTGCTTTATCAATGTAGGAAGTTATAATTTATATAGCAATATTTTGAGGATTCTTGCAAAATTGAAAAAAAAACTACCGACCGGTGCATTATGTGTAATATACATACAATGCTCCACAATTAAAAGAGTATAGCACAGTAAAACAGAACAAGAACTAGTGAGGCTGGGAGATTGGGGCTGGAGCAGGTGAAGTTATCTATGGCTAAGTAGTTCAGTGTCACCATGACCACCAGATGACTATAAAAAAATTCTAGCTTCACTCAGCATGTAAAGACAAATGGTATAGCATTAAAATCTAAGCATCCTCCCACTGCTTGGTTTTTAGGTTTTTTTGACATATTTTTTGTTCCATCTTCTTCTTCTTGATTTAATATAACCAAACCCTGTTATGATAGGCTTTGGGTTTGAAATCTACTTATTAATTATTTGGTTCAAATTGACATTGCTTATTGATAGTGTGTGACTAAGAGAGGATGCTGAACAATTCCTTTTAAGTAAAAAATGGTGAAAAAGCAATGCAGGTGGAAACCACTGTGCAGGCAGGAATGGCACAAATAAATAAACCCATATTTTAGATTATCCAGGTGAACTTCACAATAGGAAAAACATACCCATCTTTTATTATGTGTAGCTATGTGATATTCTACAACAAAATACTTAGCATTTACAACATTTTTTTCAATAATCCTGAAACGTGAAAATTAAAGCAGCATCTTTCATTTCTGTAAGAGCTAACAATACTTTCTAAGTATTGCTTACAGCTTCTTAAGAAGGAAAATAACTTACACAGCTGTTAAGATGGCAATACCATGATATTGAGGATTGACACAGCACCCTGAAAAAACTTGGAAGTTGTGGATATTCACATTCGCAGCTTCACATTCAATAGAAGAGTGCTGACATAATGTGATTTTATTAGCAGGAACCTCATTTGCTGATTTTTTCATATCTTCTAGTCCTCCAGACTCATCTGGGACTTGGGATCATTGCTTTGCCTTACATTCAGCTTGAGAGGGCCAGACATAAACATTTGAAAACTATGCCTTTCCCCTCTTGCCTAAAGTACTGTACTTCAGTCTAAAATCCTCTGAAATCCTTTATTTTTCAAAGATATGCTGTCTGCTTCTAATTACAGTATTTTTTGATGTGATTTACTTACCACCTTTAAATTCTGCACATTTTCTACACAAGAAACTGAAAGTGTAATGGCAAACAAATGCTGATAGTTTGTCAAATGCTGTTTCAAAGAAAAGACTTGTATACATGGTGCAAGGTGCACATTATTAGGATTTCAATTCTCTGTCAACATTATTGTGCTGGAGTCAGTAAGCTATTCCCATTCACAGGACAGATCATAGCAGCATGTGGATATCTCATGTTCATTCTGCATCATAAAATCGATTGGCTTTTTAAGATATTTTATTAGTAGTATAAAACAATGAGTAATGAAGAGGTTTTAGACTTCCTCAGGTATGCGGCTTTATGCCTGGCTTAGTTTAATAACATTAGGTAACAAATCATAATTTGGATATTTATTTTGAAGAACACTAAATTAATTTAAACACTAAATTAATTTAAACTCTAAAAGAATTTACAGTTCCTCTATTTGCTAAAGATTTAAATCTAATTTCTCATATTCCTTAAAAATCAGGCTCTTCTATGAAATAGAGTGTTTCTTAATGAAAGATATTTCCTTCATTTTGCACTTGAAATAATGTGCAATAATTTTGCAACGAATTTTAAAATACTTATGCAGTCTTATCTTCAATGTCTTATCTTTAAAAAGCTAGATCGAAAGTTCTTTTGAAGATCTGCAAAGTTTTAAGAAATATAGCTTTTTAATTTCCAAATGCTCAAAGTAATCAACAAGCCACTGGTTTCCTTAGTACTTGAAATAAAGAAACAGACATTACCTGCTCCTCTGGTATGGTTAAAATCACCTTTAATAACTTTGCATGACTTTCCATTACCATTGCATATACCACAATGATCTTCACGAGCCAGAGATCCTAATATACCATCACAGCCAAATTTCTGCAGGAGAAGAAAGTAAAAGCTATTGAGACACAGGCCATGTTTTTCATAAAGTTGCCTTTAGTATCAGGCACCTCTCCCTTCTGCAAGATGCCTAGTAAACATCCTGCCCAGACCCAGCCCTGCTGAGAATGAGGGTTGCACTAGCTCATGGCAGAGATCTGTCCCGTAGAGAACTCCCCAGTGATTTTATGTAGATTGCTGTGTTCACTCTTCCTATGTGGCTGGCTAACTCTACCAGCTGCTCTCCAAGAGAAACACAACCACATTCCCATCTCCTGGTGGGACCTGTGGCACATCAGACCCCCTGTGCAACACACATACCACAGCCTTCCCACTAAGTGAATGCCATGTGCCTCTCCTACTTTCTACTCAAAATACGGGTGGTTCTTTCCTGTGTCCACAATGGTAAAGTGCTGTTAATGTCAGCCTAAGGCCTTATTCTGAATAAGGCATAAACAGGTCTAGAATATGTAAATATAAATTGTATCTGTGTTTTGCTAAAAAGCATTCAGTTTAAAACTAATGAAGTTTACTCAAGCATCTCCACATTACTGTTAGACATATTTTTATGAATTAATACCAGGGGTAGCTTGACAACAGCAGTAAAGTTAATATATGCGGGCCTGATATGAAATAAAAACCTTTTAAACTCTTAACATGTGTTTGGTGTGTGCCTGTATATCCAGGTTCAAAACAAGCAATTCATACCTGGCATCTACCATCTGCACAGACATCTAGCCCATGCTGGCCACAGGCAGTCCCATCCATCACCTTTTCTGTTACAAGAACAGGTTGATCCTTTCCAGCCGGTGAACAGAATAAGGCACATGGCTTTTCTGTAACAGAAATGGATGGAAAAACATGCAATATTGGAAAAAGGGAACTTTAGAAATACAGAATTATCATCAACACTATTATTAAAACTGATACTTGCTTATGTGTGGCATGCATCTATGTTAACATAAGAAGTTATCTCAGACATAGGGAAAACAAAAAAGATTTTGATCCATTCCTTAGCTGTTTGAAAAACTTGAGGTTTTTTCATCCTACAGCACGCTGTTGCTATAAACTTGGCCTACACAGTACTCATGTCATGCTCATTGTTGCAATTAAGAATATACACATTACAGCTGTTGGAATATTTTGGTTGTAATCTATACTTTCACTCTCCTATATTTTTGGCAGATCATAAATATTGGTTAAAAAAGAAACTTAACACTTTCCAGACTTCCTAACTATGCAGGTCAAGGAGAAAAAAATGAAGTAACTGACACACCCTGGGAAGAAAAATACATGAATTTACAAAGTCCACATTAAAAAAACAAAAAAAAAAACCCCACAACCCCCCTGGAAACATTATTTCTAATATTTTCACAAAGTTCAAACATTTTTCTACAAAATTTCTAAAACATTCTGTAAATCATCTCTAATTATGAAAGCATATAAAAAGGTAGTAATATCCTATGTATCCATGTATTTCTAATGGCCTCATTTATAAACAATGAAGTTTGTTTCACCACTGTTAAAGTAATAGCAAATAAAATAAATGAAGTCTCTTCTCAGTGGTCAACAGAGTACAAAATGACAGGACTTCTTCATATCTTTGTTTGCAAATGTACTGACTCAGAACTTCTTCCTAAATCTGTTGCAGATTTTTGAAAGGATAAAGTCAATCCTGAACCTGAAACTGATTTCACTTGGACACAATCTATGCCACTCTGACTTCATACTGACTTCTAGATTCCTGGAGTGCATTTTTATTAGTAAATTAAACAGTTCCAGGAAACATTCAGGGGCACTGGAATTCTACTGTCTATACAGCTGAACTGTAAAACAGTCTATGCCACATTTTTTTACATGTGCTAACTAGCACTAGTTCAGTCTAGACTGGAAATTGCCATCTGCAAAGGACTGTTTTCAAAAAAGTAGTTTTAGCATGCAGAAGAGTAGGAAAGTACAGACAGAGGACTTTCGTGCCAGCTGAGTTACACAACAGAGAGTGGTCTGGGCACATTTAAATTACTAAAATTGACAGAGCCTCAGGGCTAGAGGACCAGTACAAACAGATGTGATCTCTTCTGCCAACATGTGAAGCTAGTCAGACACAAGCCATCTCCAGCTAAAAGGCTGCCTGAGTTTGTGCCCTCTACATTCCTTTATACTCCTTAAATAGTAACCTCAAAGTTCCCTGGGGGCTTTAAGCATGTATCAGCATTTTTTAAAGGAATACACGATTGATGACCTAACATTATTTTAAAGACACTGAACCCAAAGAGACAGCAACTAAACAACACTAGGCAACTTCAACAGACTACGGGAGACCTCATACAGTAACTGTTTTGGATATGGTGCACAGTTAGTGTCCACTAAGAGAGCAAACAATTAAGGATTCGAGAACAATGTATACTGGGATACTGGAACTCTCTGGCTGGTCCACTTTTTTCCCTGAGGAACACCTCAAGATAGTAGGATCACTCAGAACGAAGTTAGGTGAAAGGAACCATCCATACTTGTTAACACAGCACAGGAGAGTGTCAAGATTTTTTCATCTGAATGAAATCATATTATTCAAAGTCAGACTTAAATATTTAGATCCTTTGCTAAAATGAAATTTAGTAAAACAAACCAAAAGTAATTGACTCAATAAGCACCTATGTAATAGTAGGAGAGAGTTCTTCTTACAATGAAGCGAGCTAATATACAAGCCTAATGAAAATAGTATCACAAGTTTTCCCTTTGGCACCCTGAGAAAAGGCTTAGGAAAAAAGAAAACCACCTTCTTTAGTTAGGCATATATTATAATATGTTGATAGAAAAATAGTCTTCTATGCTTTCTAATGGTTTCTAATAAATTGTTTCAAGAGTTAAAAGAGTTTACAGTAATGAACTACTTAAAAATAGGTAACACACACTTTCAGTAGTCCTGTGTCATTCCAGATTTTCTTTACTATGGGTTGCTATGATTTTGTTAAGTTCTCAAGTCAACTGTTTTCATAACTGATGTGTTTTTGTCATGCTTTTTTCTTTGTTTGTTTTTAATTTAAATAAATTGAAATAAAAATTTACAGAAAATTCAGTGGGGTGGCAATTATTGTTCACATTTCTAGGAAGAAGGAATTTGTTTTCTAGTCACTGATGTACTATTCCAACATTATTTTTGCGGATAATATAAATCTGACCTTGCTATACTCCCACTTGAGTGTTTTCCTAATGATATGGCATGAAAGCAAGTTTGTTGCATGGAAGCATGCATACAGTATGCCAGGACCTTGCATGCAGTAGCTGTTAGGATTTAAAGACATCTTATCAAAGTTTACAGCATGTATTATATACAGATTGCTGCCGAAATCAAACACTGGTATGTGAAATACTCACAATGTTAAGCTAGAAGTTCTCTCCTTCCTCAAAGACAGAGGCTCATAACATATGCATTGTGGTTTTGGCTTTGTAGGTAAAAAATATAACTGATATATGCTTGTTTAATGATGGAACATTACTCTAGAAAGCTGTATTTCTGCATCACTTCACACTGCAATTCTGAAATTCTAAAGAGGAAAAAGCTGACTCAATTTTCATTCACTGTTTGTTTGCTTTAGTTTTTAACTATACCTCTCTTGATCAACAGTATCAACAAGCTACAAGCCAGATAAGCAGATGATAAGAACAAGGGAGATGGTTTATACTTACCATCATCAATGACAGCTTGCCACTGGTGCACATGCTTCTGATACGAAGTTCTGACACTGAAAGCTTGGCACTGCCAGTCCCTAAAGGCAGGAACACCAGCAGGACAAGAAGGATTTTCACATACCCTATACTGCATTGTGGGCCCATGACACTCTCCTTCAAGGCCTGAACTAGAAAAGATGGCATAAATACAACCCTTTACTGTTGGCAATATTTTGTCAAACTTACAGTATAAGTTTATTTATGCTAGACACAAATTCTAAATAGCAGGTTTTTTTGTTGACACTTAGCAACCAGAAACCATCCATAAAAAATCAAAGTCACAGAACAACACATGTTTGCCTCAGCTGCAGTTTTGATATAGTTGAGATGATTTTTCTCTACCTGGGCTAAGCCAAAGGGGCTACTGAAAGGAAGCAACACCTGCAGATTTGCTACCTCTCCTTTTTCACTTTTAACAAGTGCGGTCTTACAGGGTTCAGACAAATGCTTTGTTTCTTTTTGGTCACTCCAGTTGTGCTTGGAGGTCCTAATGAACAAATGCAAAAGAAGAGAGAACTGCAGAAACTGGAGCTAATTATCTGGAACCTTGCCTGGAAAAATGAATTAATGAGAGTGAAATTAAGACACCCATAAATTCTAGAAATAGCTTTAAGGTATACAGCTGAAAGTGGTGTTTAGATGGCATGAAC
This sequence comes from Pachycephala philippinensis, assembly GCA_013397055.1. Classification (NCBI taxonomy): domain Eukaryota; kingdom Metazoa; phylum Chordata; class Aves; order Passeriformes; genus Pachycephala; species Pachycephala philippinensis. Next base: position 241,039 of record VWZT01000767.1, read on the forward strand.
TATGAAAGCATTCTGCATATCTGAATTTCTGTTAAACCCCCATGCTTCTGTACAGCCATATCCAATTTTTCTGCAGAATTCATTATGCAAATTCATCTTTTCTTAATCCCCCTATTTTGCCAAAAAATCTGCTATATTGACTTCCATAATTCTTCATTTCCCCCTTTTGTTGTATTATTGGGTTTTCCTAAACCATTGACTCAACTCTTATCCACTCTGGTTTAGTCTTCCCTATACTTGCCTTCATTACTCTGCTGTGTTCCCACTCCTGTGCCCCTTTTTTCTTTTTCACTTGGTGTATAAATGGCCCACAAAAATGGAGTTGGTACTCTGAGTATTTAAAAGGAGAACACCTTTCAGCTGGTCATTGAGATATATTGAAACAAATTTCATTCAAGTCAAAAGTAAAAATCCCTTTATCCCCAATAAGGGGAAGGTTTTAATTTTTACAAGATAGGGAATCTAAATTCTGTTTCCGGATAATCTATCTAAATGTCTGAGAAACTGGTAGAAAGATTTCTTTGTAAAAGTTTCAATTCCTTGGCTCGCCAGAGGAGATGTGGAAGTCAATCTTCTCTAGTTAAAAAATTTAAAGACTAGAATTACACACTGACAATCTGAAAGTCAGAAATTGTAAATTTAAGTTTCTGTTGCTTCTTCAGGTAGAGCTTAAAAAGAAAGTTTATTCTTCCATTAATATTATCTAGGCTCTTGGCAGAAGCAGAAAAGATGAAAAATAGTTTTGCCATGTGATAAAAAGACTGAAATATCTATTCTTCTAAGTCTTTCTGTACTCATAAACTATTAATTGCCCAGGTAAAGGCCAACTGTTTCTTCATGGGTTTCTGTACTCATTTAAGTTTTGTTCAGAAATTCTGATGAACAGCAATGGAAACCTGAACTCATTTTTACCCAGGGCATTTGCGTTGTCGACTGCTGATTCCAGTGTTGCAAGTACGGCTACAAGTGCTCCAGGCGCTCCACTCCCCCTCCGTGTGCTCCACAAAAGAGGTCCGATTGATACAATCTCCAGCCTTACACCACTAGGGGAAAATTCAGCTCTTAGGTAAAAAAATCAAGGCATATGCAAAACAATTCACTTCTCCACAAGCACATAGGAAGCACAACATAAACATGTGGTTTAATATATGGTTTTCATATCAGTCAGATGTATTTTTCCCTAGTGTTCTCCAAAGCTTTTTTATCTGTCCTAGTAAATGCAGCAGCCAGAGACCTTTCTCTGGTTCAGTGGCCAAGGAGCAGATTCAATTCTTGTCCATAACCTCAAAAATAAGTTAATTTCCAATGAAGGACGCCTCCTAGAAAAGGTATCCAGACTATGCTGTCTCCCTTCATTTGAGATTGGGCACTGACTAAGAAAGCATTTTGGGGTCCAGCCCAAACCTATTGCAGGGATCATCATCCAGCTGAACTGTACAGATGATCACAGCACAGTGTCCAGGGCTGTTTTCAGGAGTTGCTTCTTTCAGCATGACAGTTCCCACCAGCAGGAACTTCATTGTCCCTGATTATCCAGTGACAATTTCAATAGAAAAATATATTACAAGTAATAGAGAAAATGAGATTTTATTCACAACTTGTATTCAAAGACAAAATGGAAGCTTTGAAAAAGCTGATGTTGAGGAAGTAAAGAGAATTTCTGGCATTTATTTTAATAGTAATAATAACTCAATGATCTTGCATGCATATATCCTTTCCCAGGACAACTGCAATTTCTCACTCAAAAACTATCCAACCACTATTGTTATGCTCTGTAACCTATGCCCATATCTCATATAAATCATCATAAAATCTGCAGAAATTAGTGATTTACCAAATTAACCAGCTATCTGTCCCATGTATTATGAAGTGGAGGTATTTTCCAACCGTAACAATTTCACAATTCTATGATTCAGTAATTGTAAAGCAATGAGGCTACAAGTAGATAACAAACATTTAATGTCATTAACATCAGTAATTAAAGTCATTTATTTTTTCATTCTGAACTGTTGGTGAATTACTGTTATCAATGCAAAAATTTCACAAAGAAGTCTCTTATTTATAGCAAAACAAAATGTGTCACTAATGCAGTCAATAAAGGCTTTTGCTATTTTTAGAACACACTTCTGTAACTTTTAGTCTCTGTGATAAATCATTATCTGGTAACCTTTTCACCTACAGTTTCAAACTGGTCTTCACTGATCAATTGATCTTAATTTTCTCTCCTAAATCATCACATTAAAATGATGGCATAATTATACCACTTTTGAAAAGTCTTCATGTTGGATGGCTTCATCTTTGTTTTAGATTTATAACCAGAAACTATAAATTTTGTAATGCTCTTGGGTGTTTCAAATCAAAAATGCTCATATATATTTAAAGGTATTACTTCAGATAAAATATGGATTTTTCTATAGACATAGCATCTGCCCTATGTGGAGTCTGAGGGATGCTTATAAATCCTTGACTTAAACCCCAGCCAAGTTGGATAGGCTATGCAAATGACATTTCCATCACTTCCTAAGATCCCAAGAGGAGCACAAGACAATAATACTTCATCTCCACAATACCACTAAAAAAACCCAAAGCCAGTGATTTGTGCAACCTAAAGGTCATCTTGGACAGATAATAAACAAGAACATCCTCATCCCCTGGGATGTTTTGGTGATGTCTGCTTAATTTTTTTACTGCTATACATAAATAAGTATCTCTGTAGTCTGGCTCAATGAGCCATTTTAATTACAATCAGTAATTCCGGGTAATCTTCCCAAGAGGTTCTGCTTTCTTATTCCATAGCATGGGCAGTCTCAATGTAAAACATGTGACATCAAACAAAAGACATGTCCCTTACTTTCCAGATATTGACTTCAGACAGTATCAACTACAAATTTTATCAGAATTAAAATATTGAAGCAATTGCCATTATTTTAGAGATATGAACAGAAATAACACCTGTTTTTCCTTTCGCATGTAAAATTATATTATCTGAACATTTTATCTTAGTTAATTGATTTTATTTTAGGAGAATGATGAGAGTCCTGGTGAATGCAATATGACTCAAAGAGTAAATCACTCCTGTGGGAAATGGCTCTCAGCACAGTATCATGAAAATCCCAAGATATATGTATGCTCTTTCTCTGTTATCTATTTGAGGTTATTTACATTCATTTACAGATATATAAAAAGATTACAGAATATTTGAACTGGAAAGCTCTTGAAGGACATTTAATGTAAGTCTGACTTGGGTGACCATTTAATTTGTCTGTGATGGCATACTTTTAATGGCATTTGTAACTCTTTTACATGCACTGACACTATAAATATTTCTTGATAAAACTTATCCTGAAAGTTTTTAACACACATCTGTATCAATTCCTTCAAAAAGACTTTTTCTAATTCTTAAATCATACCTGAGAACTCTGTATCTTTAAAAGCTTAAGTTTCTATTTACAGTTAGAAGAGCAACAATTGCATTCTATTCATAAATATGATACAAAATGAGAAAGATTTTGAAATAAAACAGCGTTAATATTTAAACATCTGTCTCTCTGGCTAACCTTTTTTTTTAATTCACTGGTTTTAGGGAAATGTTCCTTTTTCATATACATATTACAAAATACATCACATATACATTCAACTATACATAGTTTATTTTTATGATAATTGAGGCAAATAGGAACTTAAAAGAAGTGCAAAGACCTATTCAGTTTGTTTCCTTAACTGTTAGATGTTCAGTATAATTGATATTGCTTTTCCACCAGAGGTATACCTTTCCAGTGTCACAGTCTGTTCCATCCATTGGTGGATCCAGTTTAGTTTTGCATTCCTTCTCACTTTCCACCTTACACCACAACCCAGTGCAAATGACATGCTGAAAACCAAACAAAGAGTAAGCACAAAATCCATCTTATGCAAAATTACTTTCTGCATGCAGTCCACTAATGTTGTCTAAATTTGCTAGTTTGATGGTATTGAAATACATTTAAAGAGACATTAAACATGCAAAAAACCCTAAGTGGCCAGAGTCTGCTTAGACTTTTAGTAATCGTGTTTTTCCAGGACTTCTAGATCCCTCTTGTTTGTGCCATCCCAACGACTTCTGCTATCATGCTCTTCCAGTGATTCATAATTCCTCTAGAATTCATTTATTACTCTAGGAAAAGAAAATTCCAAAAGCCATCGAACCTGATCTCCACAAAAAAGACACAAAGTAACCTGACAAATGGAGTATTTTTGCTGGAAAGAAGGGATGGGAGATGACAGGGGTGCAAGTCAGTAGTGAATTTTAGAGATGGAAAGAAAAGCTTCTCATTCTATCCCTCTGAAATATCAGAACAAAAGAGTTTTACTTTACTCAAAAGAAAGTACAGCCTTGCAGGATGCTGGCTCACATTTCCCCGAATATCCTTGGCAGCTTTCCCTATTTTTCTGTAAAAAGTCCTCCTTCTCCCATGGTTTTCAGTCATGACTTCATTCTCCTTGCTGTCTGTTCTCCCCTTAACAATAAACCAAGTGGAAGTGAAGAGAGGTCACGTGGGGCTGAACTGTGTCCTGAATAATATTGCATATGCACAGTGATCCTCCTCAATATGTACATTGTCCAAAGAGGGGCAAGAAGGATCAGGAGAGGGGGATGAGTTGCAAGAAGGATAAAAAGATAAAGAACAGCTGGGTTTTTTTAAACCAGGGCTGCCAGAAGACCTGCTTTTTCTGAGTGAAATGATTTGTTATATTGGTACACCCAGTATGAGCCTCTGTGCCTTTTACACTACGCATGAAAAATGTGTCATAAATCTTATGCTACCTTGAAAAAAGACTAAAAGCAGACAAAACATAATTCAGCAAAAGATTGTGTCTGAACCAAGGAACAGGGCAGTTCCAGTGGGAGTCTTGCACATAAAAATGTCTGTAACATCTGTTATCAACAAAAGTCAAAGATTGTAGAGGTCTGAAGCATCGTACAGAAACAAGAGACAGGATGGCAGCAGTCAGACTCACTCCCAATTCATCCTGTAACAGTTTTTTGCTGAAGCTGAGCTACCAGTACAACAACCAGTT
>VWZT01000767.1:246117-318195 GCA_013397055.1 Pachycephala philippinensis
ATGCATGTCTCCAAAACACAGCTACAGAAGTTCTATCCTGTTCCTGGGTAATCTTAGCAAGCATTTTTCAAGTAACAAACTGTAATTTCTGTTCTTGTTCATTGTTTTTTAAACAATGTAGATGATGACAATAGTAGATGAGACAGAGTATCAGATGTTCATGACAAAGTACCTCCTTCCATACCAAGTATGAAATAAGAGACATACTGTTGGAACTACTCCACAAAAAAATATGTGTTAATAAATTGTTCTTAATTATTGTTTTTTGGAATATCTTTAAATCTTCATTTCTGAGTGACTATCGTGGTGGAAAAGCCATCCAGATTTATTAAAGTTTGCAAAAAATGGAGTCAAATTTTCTCTTCTGTCATCACATTTTTAAGTACATTATCCTTCTTTTTTTTTTCCTAAACACTTTGATCTTATGCTTGATTTCACTTGCACATGATTGCAGAAGGGCTTACAACAAACAGTTCTCTACATATCTAGAAACAATTCTTCTAAATATAGAGAGGCATTAAGTCAGATTTACGGAGTTTGGAGTATTTTGGGCACCTAAACAGAGATGTACTTGAACCGTGTAAACTAAACCAAGTAAATCAAATCAAGACACTTTGCTTGCTAATGTGCACTGTATGCATCTGCATGTTTCTACAAATACTTGTATACCACCTCCCTATGAAGCCTAACTTCCCCAGATAGAAACTACTTTGAGCTGTAAGTGAACTGTATTTTAAAAACACTCCATCCATTGTTAAAATAACCATTCAATATTAGTAGACTTTAATATTCCCCAAACCCAAAACAACTAGGTATGGAATTACAAAAATTTGTGGTTTACTTGTAAGGTTTTTTCCTGAGCTTTTCATTTCAGTCAAATCACAAATACAGTCTTTAGTTACTGTTCAGACTGTGCTTCTGTTGCAGAGGTATGAGATACAGAGATTACTGTCAGCATCTAAGTTTTGACATTTAAGGATTTCTGTATAAGTCCAGGGAAAGACCAGGACACACCATCTGGGCATTTCATTAGCAACCTGCAATGAAGATCCGGACTGATTTGAAAACAAACAGAAATCTGGAGGCCAGTGTCAATGTTACAGTCACTCCAAAGTCAGGGCACAGACCTGTACACCAGGATTTTACTCCTCTGAGGAGAAACTTTCCTCTGTCAAAATCAGGATAGCTAAGCTAACATTCACAAAGGTTTACTAGTTCTCTATGATAAGTACAGTTCAACAACCATTACAGCTTCCTAGGTGACCCAAGAGAAGGACTAGATATTGGAGATTAAAAACTTACAATTGTAATATTAGACTATTCACAATCTGTAAAATATTTCTCTGCATGTACACTGGAAAACAAAATATTGCCAAGCACACACAAAGGACTTTTTTTTGAAAGAATGTGTTAGTCATGAGTTTTTAACAGCAAAAGCTTGTAAAATAAAACATGAAAGTCACAATGTACTACAGAAGTATCAGGGGCCACTCCAGCTTTGGAGTTTTGTGGGGGTTTTGTCTCTGTTTGGGGTTTTTTAATTAGAATAGTGAGGCAGGTCTATGTGATTCAGAAGGATGCATTTCCAATCATATAAGCGTATGAAAAGAAAGTTCAGTTGTGAGGAATGACCAGAGACAAAAAGGGAATTTTAGAACAGTATTTGTGCAAAGTCAAGATTGTTTAAAATGTGGTGGTTGAGATGAGGACAGATATTTCACTAGGACTAAAGTATTTCCATTACTTGTGTCCTTTTCATTGTGATCTTTCCCTGAAATGCCTTAAAAATCACCATGAAATATAACCAGTCTCTTACTTCTTTGCAAAGATCACAGCTGTGTTATGACAAGAACTGTTTTGGTGGAACTGACCAGATAGCATTCACATCCTGGACTTTAATCTTAAAAGCCAATATTTAATAGTTCAACAATTGCATTAAATTGTCAAGTTTTACAACCCAGTTTAATCACCAAGAACTACTTCTGGGCCATGAGCTCACTATCTGTTATATGAAACAATGTTAGGATCTAATTGATTCTTGCATGAGACATCATGGGCATAAAAGCAAACTTGGCTCCCTTACAAGGTAAGCATGGAGACACGGTATAAATCTTGAACCTGGAGATCCACTTACGCTTTTCTAGGGTCTAAAAACTTTGCTTAGGATATGAAAATAAAAGTCTTTGAAATAAAGATGAAAAGGAAAAAAAAAGTCTGGACACCATTTATGAAAGGGGAGTGGGAGGGCCTCACTTAGGAAAATACAGGAGTAGGACCTCAGTGGTTCCTTCAGTTCTTTGCTTCATTCAATAAATTAAATTATAAAGAGGAATTCTTGATTGTGAGGGAATATCATTGGCATCAGTAGTATTTCTCAGAGGTTGCCATGTAATGTGACTGTAAAGTGCAGTCCTAAAATGTTCCTCAGTACTAACAATTGTAGAAAATTACACCTCAGCACAAATGCACTATTGATTGTACCAATGATATCTGTAGAATTAAGAAGTTTATTTTTCATCATCACTCCATTGTTTTCTTAGTTGAATAGCTGTTATATACGAAACACAGTTCCTTAATGTAGAAGACTATATGGAACTCTGCTCAGTAAATAATCTTCCAGTCTCAAAAAACGTAAGATTGTGACATAGTTCATAATTTATCTTTTACACAGTATACTGAAGTGCATGAACTGTTCAGCAAGTAAAACATGTCCAAAAAATCCTGGGCTATAAATTGTTTGATTTACTGACATTTAAATGAACCTTCGAGGAGTGTGTTTCTCTCATTTCCTGGCTTGTGGACAACAACTATAACCATAATAAACTGCCAGTTACTGGCAGAGTAGGAGACACTATACAGAGATTAAAGAAAGTAGTCTGGATATCACGGAATATTCAGTGGTCACCTATGCGTGATTAAATAATTATTGCAATAAATTAATACAGTAACTAATGAAATACTGCATTCAATTTAGAAAGGTCTTCTAAATGTTGACTTCTCCGATTGCAGCCACAATAATTTGCAAAATCGACAGAGAGAAATTTGAGTCATCTTCATATTAAGTAGCAAGGTTAGATTCAACATATTTGTTATTTGTAGCTAACATCTTTTTGTTTCTGAAGAAGATAAAATGAGATACTGAGTAACAGTGCTTCACACTTAGATGATGTTGGTGTTGCATAGTCCATGTGCTAGAACTCATGAAGGATTTCTGGAAAGTTTAAATGGTTTGGTTCTAGCCCAATTCAAATGGGAAGGGTTTTTTTTTCCTTTCTCTTCATACACAGGAAAAAAACATGTAAGAGAAGGATGACTTTTTTATCCTCTGGGCTGTGCTCTTTCCATTGTTCAGAGTTTCCCCTTCACTGTAGAAACATTATTTCTATTATTTAGAAATTCTATATCTAATTGGACTAGCAGGAAACTTCCCTAAACGATGAGATAAATTTAAGACCCACAGCAGGGAACAAAAGAAGGAGATCTGATTATAGTGCCTAAGCTTGCTGTAAGTAGCTCGTCAGGTCTAGAAACTGAGGATCAAATTTCTTGGATTTTTTTTTGTTGGGAGGAAGGTAAGAGTGTAAATTTTGCTTCCCGATAAAAGAACACAGAAGAAAACCAACAAGGTGACTTTACAGAGGTCGGCAAGGAAGCTTTGGAAAACTTCTCTTCTACCTCACTACTCTCACCATGTTTTCTCAATTTTGTCCCTAGTGTTGTTTATTCATTTGTATGTCATTTCTAATAGATCCAAGGTTCTTAAAATTCATTACAATAATGGCTTGGTTCAACATTTCATTACACAATTTCCAGTTCAGGGTTGCCAGTTTTGCAGAGGATTTTGGAAAAACTGCAGAAGGTTCTTCCCCTTGCTCTCTTCTCAGAAACTGTTATTGGGCTCTTTCTCTAACTGTTAAGACCATAAGGTTATCAAGTAACACATTTGGTTTTATGACAAGAACTAAAATTAAATTGCAGTTTGTCAGGAGAAAAGAATAGTTGAAACGAACACAGGCCTTTTTTATTGTCTTGAATCATTACTATATTCTTTCTTCACGGCAAACCCACATTATACTCGGATTTAAATTATAATGGTATATTGATACCGATATTTAATAGGAAATTTCTGAAAATTTTACTGCAAATATAAATATAAAGCAATGACCGAGTAAGTAGGGAAAAAGCAGAAGGATTTATTTAGCTTAAAATAAGTGATTTAGCTGAAAGGTGTCCTCTTACATACAGAATGTCAGAAGAGGGGAACACGATTGAAGATGACTAGAAATGAGCAATTAGCTATGAGCACCTAGAACCTAAATAATCTCTGTACAAACAGTTGAACACTACCTGGGTAATATTAACTGAATTTAATTTCCTAATATTTCTAAAATAATAATGTAAACCAAAGAAATCTCAGCATCAGAAAGTCAAAAGAAGAATATTCACTGCCTCTATGAAAAAAACACAATAGGCAGAGGACGACTTGACTATCTGAATTAGAACAAAATACAAAGGTAATAACAAAGGGATTCATCCAGACAAAAGAAAAGCATATAAAGGTATTATGCAACAGAAAGTCTTGTCTCAGCAAAATGTTTGTTTCTTTCTTCAATTACTCTTGAGAATCTTTAATCATTAAAGAAGACCTATAAGAAATACTAAACACTACCATTTTCTTGTTCAAAATAGGCTTCTAGAGAATGAAAAACAGAAATCACATCCTTCAATTGAAAACAATGTACTGAAAAGCAAGAAACAGGTTGAAATTCATGAAAAAAACACTTGGAAGTAATGAAGAACATTTGTAGAATTGTGACATTAAGTTTTACTGCTTGTGTCCAGAGCGAAAATGTTTTCAATAAGACAGCTAAAACAAAACCCAGAAACTATGGCTTTTTTTTCTTTTTCTCTTCAACTCTACCACTCTCAGCACGCCTTAGTTGTACATGTACTATAATGTTTCCTTTGAGAGTCTTCTAGATGAAGATTAGTCTCAGTGAAAGTCTCTGAAGAAATAGTACTATGTCCAAACTGAAAACAGGAAGAAAACTGAAGAACTAAAGGAGAAAGGAATTATGTTTTCCGGTTTAATACTCCTAACCTTTTCAGACTATCTACCCACTGATCCTGATGGAATTTTATTTCACAGTTCCTCTAGCTCCTGCTCTATCAATCCATACTCTATGCTCTTTGTATATTGTCTTCCCATCTTGTCTTGGTTAGTGTCTTAAGGACATCCAAGATGTTTAGCCTCTGCTGTTGATGTTAAAAAAGGTTGACTTTTCTCTGTAAAAACCATTCTTAAACTGCTTCTTCAATCAGATGTCTACTAGTATTAGTTCATAAAATTAGGAAGACTTGTTCAATTTTGCTAACCTGTCTTTTTAAGGTTAATATAAAATGACACTGCTTCACACTGGCATGAAGCAACATCAGCAGACTGACTTAAGTGCTGGAACTCCTCTTGGAGTACTGTACAATGGCACTGTACAACTCTGCGTGGGCTCAGAGGAGCCTCCTGCAAGGTGCAGAGAGAGCAGCTAACACCACTCTTACTCCTCACACTGTGCACAGGCACAGCATAATCTTCTGAAGGTCAGAAAGGGACAGCCAGTACCCAAACCATAATAAAATGGAACCTAAGTAATAAATTGCAAATATTCCACTTGCTGCAACAAGGTGTCTTAACACTATGACATCTCTTGTTTCTAAAGTGCAAGAAAAGTGTCAGTAAAACACATTTCAGGATATCCAGAAGACCCAAAGCAAGACTAACAAGATAAACAAATGAAAATGTGCATATTAATTTTTGGAAAGCAAGTGTAAAATTCTTACTTCAAAGGTGCTACATTCTCTTTCTATCAAACACATGTAAAAGAGCTACTCTTACACAAAAAGTGGATGGTAGATGTATTTTCTGAAGTACAGACACAGCCTTACCTGCATTTCTTGGCAAAAGGAAGCAGTTGGTCCAAAAAGAATCTGACACTGCTCATCTGCAGTGTATGTCATTCCTGGGAGCTTAGAGGGAATAATCACGGAATTGAGGCTCTGAGGATTCGTCTGTACCAGACAATTACTGGCCTTTGACCTGGTAATACGCAGAGATTCATATGCTGAGCAATCCGAGAGTCTGATTGCCACACAAACTTGCATACAATATTTGAAATACGTGGACAATAGCAATTCTTTTATTCATCAGCATTGGGCTGCTGCCCATGTTTAAACTGGTATGGCCCCCTTGTTATAAGTTAATGTGTTCTGTTGCACATTTGCATAAAGCCAATATGATTTATCAGCATTTCAGAAAAGTACTGGACAACATTTTAGCATAACTTACTTTATGGATTAAGGTTTTGGTAGCCAAACATTTCAGTACACAGCATATTAATATATTGTAAACATAGTGACATATATAGAATGCGTATGTAAGTATATAAACGTATAATCATATACTTTAAGACATGAAAATATGAAAATCCATATAATTTCTGAAAACAGATTTTAATAAATCTAGTATTAGATTGTGATGTTTTTAAATATTTTGATGGATTTTGCAAAACAAATCTCTCACAGAAGTAAAAAATATTGAAAACTTATTATTTCAGTATATTAATTGCAACTATTTTAAATGACATACAGTAAAAGTTCTTTTCTTGAATTATATACCTGAGAAATCTCTCCAGATCTTCCCTGCTGCACTGAGACCATGAAACATCCCCAAGATTCTGTCCTTTAATCCACTCCCCAGACATGATATGGACACCATCTGCACAGGATGGGTGGTCATTGTCGTGGTTTATCCCCATGCTGAATTTTGAATTAAAAATAAAACAAAGCACAACAAAATAACAGGTTGTTTTCAGAATTTTTGTAAGTTAAAACTCTTGCAAAGGGCTGTAAAAAGCTCATATATATTACATGTAGGAACTATCTTTTGATTATTTTTTCCATGCTATCTTTCATAGAAGTGTATGGAACCATGTGTAGAGGAAAATTCTATAATTAAAGATGAAAGTGGAGCTGCAATTATTTGAAGAGAAGTATCTCTTCAATTCTAATCAGTTCTAATCAGTTCAAAACATATTTTGGAGAACTTTTTTGAATTTTCAGAACTGCACAATTACTGCAAGTTTAATGAATACTACTTCTCTTGTAAATGGCCAACAAAAATACTGGAAATTTATTTTTTAAGATCAGTGAATATTTTGGCAGTGATTCTATCTTCATTCTATATGGAACTGATTGGTTGAAATTCTATAGAACAATAAAATTATTACTACTTTAATGTGTAATTGTTGTCTCCAAAGAAAAAAACACCTAAATATGTTTTCAATCTCTTGTTAAAAGTAACACTGATGAAGAAATGAAACAGATTTTGATTTTAAAGACTTAGCATCCATATGCATGCCAGAGAGTTCTCACACTCAATGCACTGCGATGTAAAATTCTATTAAGTATCTGCTTGAAACTGCTGTTTTAACCAAAGACTCATCGTCACTCTCATTCACAATTAGCAAACAGAGAGGAAGAAGATACACTTAGATAAGATTTTCAAAATTAGCTAAGTGGATCCTGCTTGACTGGTATTACAAGAAATAAATACACTCAGCTGTTTACGAAGATTTACAAATGAGCATGAGACTACTCTCCAGAGTACTGGATTTAAAGTAGTGCTGGAATTTTGTAGCACTACTCTGCCCTGCAGAGAAGCAAAACTTCAGGGTTAATAAAACTCTATGCCTTGTATTGATTCTTCCACTTACAGACTGCAAAGACAGAAAAAGTTTGGTGTGTCTGTAAAAAAACTGGAGTACCTCATGCTTCTTTATTTCACCACACCACAGTGACAAATGGCAAAAAAAGCCTGTCTCCCAACACTTTGATTCTCCACTACATCCCAAAATCCATTCATGACTAGACCAAATTTTACATAAATTTGCAACTTGCTTTACCTTGTGTTTACTAATGAAAAGAATTGAAATATCATGTAGGGCTTTACCTTGCCTATAGAAGTGTTCTGCCTCTTACACCAATGTGTACTCCCCACAGTCTGGAGCTCTGAAACAGTGGCTTCTGCACAAATTGGATAATTTTGCTATCTGTAAACAGTATAACTGAGGCAAGCAAATCTGTCTGACTCTCATCTTAGCCTCTGTCTTTTCCTGACCTGCCTGAAGGGGACAAAACAACTACACAGAAGTGCCTCTGCACTTGCCTTACATTGTTCTTGCGTGCCTCACATGCAGAAATTGAGATGTCTGTATCTCCAGAGTTATTTACACCCATAGGAACTATGAAGAAAAACACTGAAAATCTAATGATACTTCACTTTGTGGACTACATAAGAAATAAATTTTGCTTACAGCTCTTTGAGTTACATGCTTCCTTAGTGCAAAAGTACTCATTTAAAAGTATTCATTTGTCAGTATCATATGCACTGTAGGATTTAAACTAAAACATCTACAAGACAAAATCTCAAAAAAATTTATTGTACAATTGATGGCTCCCATTTATGCAGAGTGGAATTGACACATTTATATGTTGTTTAAAACATTTTTAAAAATGAAAATTACAAAAACACTGTAATTTCTAATTATTATTTCCCTTCACTCTGAAGAGCAATTCTTGAAGCTAGACTTCACAAAACATTCTTTCTGTAAAGTCATCCAGAAAAATGTGTGCTGAACTGAATCATGTTTCAAAAAACAATTACACTAGCCACCATTGCATATCTATATCAGTGTACCCCCTTTTTCCAATCTACTACAATAGAAGCATTCTGTAAAGTTTATTAGTACAAGTAAAAACTGTTGGACTTACAACAGCTGTGCACTTCAGATATTTAAGCACCAATAAAAAACCTAATTCTAATAATCATCCAATACTTTAGCTGCCCATACTTTCGTTACACTTCTCCTATTCTGCTTTAACATTCAACTGTAGTTCAAAATATCTGTACTAATCCAACGGAATTCATTCGTCAATTCTCTTCCACCTCCAAATTAAGTACACAGAAAAAAATTCAGAAAACAGTAAAGACAAGTATTGAAGCCTTTGCCTACCTGAATGAATAGGCATTTAAAAAGTCCTATTCAAAAGGCAAATACAGGTTGTATGTTAACATCAATTAACTAAATCGCAAGACAATATCTGAGAAATAAGATAAAGAAGCCACAGAACCTACTGTTAAATATTCTCAGATGTGTTTTCTTCAGTAAGTGCTCTTGATCTGTTCTGTAGAATGGTAATGGCTGCATATTTTTATCTGACCTAGTATCAATTACAAGACCACGTAAAAGTCAATGTGCAGCAGAACTGACTTCTGATTTAATTTCTCTCATTACATGATGTGTGTGGAGAAAAAATAGAAGCTGAACAGTCATTGCTACCTTGTTACTCAACAAGAGAGTGAGTAATGTAAGCATGTATACCTATTTGTCCATCAACAATAAAGGATATAACAATATTCAATGCTTGCAGTGGTGGTCATGATGTTTTCTAGGGTTTCTTGCTGCACATGACAACTACATCCTTTCACTAATGCAAAGGTACCACAGAAACTGTGCCTGTGTGAAGTGCTGTTCTGTCTCTTCCTATAGAATGTATTGTGCACTTAGCACATTGCCCCCTCTCCTCTCCCCCACAGCTGTGATCATTCAACCTCACATAAGAGTAAAACAACACCATGTGCACGTGGGAGGAAGACAAAGGAGTTTGGGATTATAGGATAACTTCATAACAGCCTGAAAAAACACAATTAACAAAGAAGACAGTGCTGTACTTTAACTAGTACATCATGCCTATATATAGAAATAAATCATGTTTTTAAGAACGGAAGTGTTATTTATTCAGTGTTACATAAAAATGCTCTACCCATTCTGGTTAAAGGCTATACACAGCAGATAAAATACGCAAGTAGGAAGCATTCTATAGAATGCCTTCTCTAAGTAAAATATTAGCAATGTTTAAATTCACACTATGCAATTAAACTGTATTTTAATAATATCAGTTTAAAAGTATTTTGGCAAAGAGCCTTGGTCTGATAAACTCCACTAACAGTATAAGTCAAGTCCACTTAAAAAATATTTTTATCTAAAAAACCCTCTAAAACTTGTTTAAAAGATTTTTTATGTTTTTAGTGATATCATGTATAAAGTTGGAATAATTTTTGCTAAATCTTTAATATGTAAGTAGAAATACTACAAAGAAAGAAACGTCATTAAATTCTCTGTGTTTGGAAATCAGAATTAACAACTCAGGCCACTGAAAGTAGAAGAAAAATATTAGTTCAATACTTCAGTTAAAAAGCAATTCTTTTACAATTAACTACTGCAATTATATGTGTACAGCTGGAATCACACAGACAACAGCATGTCTCATGTAATTTTAGGCAATAGGTTATACTCTTGCATTCAAAATGCATTCCAGTGTCAACATACCAAACAAGTATCGAGTACTATAATTTAACTTGACCTTATTATAATGGAGTATTATGAAATCAAAGCTCTTTGAAGCCTCAACAGAGGATCCTCAGTCATTATTCTATATTTAAATAAGCTAAATAAAATTATGCACACACCTTCTTAAAAGAATTAGGTCTGCACTGCTATTTTATATTTCTCCTCAATGTAGGACATCAAAACTCTTCAACGTGTGCTACTTTCATGACAACATGAATTTGATCAGTGACCCCATATGCTTCCAGGTGAAAGCTTTTTATTATTTATTCATTATTTCATTTGTGCTTTGCAAATGGCAGATGATGGTTGTCACCATCCTATTACACTTAAAATGCAAGCAGTGCAGCTGAACAAGAATGATGCTATAAACCAGAAAAAGGCAAAGAAGGGACAAAGATTAAATAGTGTCAAAAACTTAATGTAGGAGCAATTAATTAGGTTAGTTCAGATAGATGTGGATAATTACTTTAGGCTTATCTGTAAAGAAAAGATGAGAGAATTAAAAAAATTAAAGAGAACAACTACTGCTCAGATTTTTACAGTCACTAACAGTGAGACAGATTAGGAAATAAGAGATGGATTAAGAAAAGTGCAAGAGCAAGTGGCCAAGGAACTTGCACTAGAATATTCACTATAATAAATAGACTCCCAAACACTAAAAGAGCTATTTATTCCAAGTCATATATAGAACAAAGGAACGATGAGCATAAACTGCAGATCAATTATAATATTACTAGTATAAGCTCAGGACAGACTGAAAATTACTAGAAAACTTTCCCTTTGTGAAGGAGAAACTGAATCTCTGAATGCAGTAGTCAGTCTATATCTGTGATGTGTGATGGGATCATGGTGCCATCTGATTTGTTTAAAAATTCATATTAGTAAAAGTGATTACTGTGCAGCATTTGTAAATTCCTTACAATTTTTATCCTATATATTTTTCCATTTTGTGAAATGAATCACATACATATTAAATTCTATTACCTTAAAAATAAAAATTACTTTTAAAAGTATTATTAATAATGAAGTGTTATCTTCCTTATCATTTCCACTGCTTTCTTTTTTGTCACCATTTTGTGCAATAGTATGCTAGACTGATCAAAACTTTTTAAACTATGGACCCAGAAATTACAAGGTTTAAAAGCTTATATGGCATTTAATAGTACAATGATTTTCACATCAATCTGTGAAAATCTGAAATTTTTCAGTATCATGAGGATGTATTTGATAAATGAAAATAACACCCCTTATGTGACTATCACAGACACGGAGACAGAAGCTACACTACTTTCTTAGTACTTTTATTGTACTTTTTCAACAAAGTGTTTTATCACACTGCTATCTTTATAGAGAAAAATATATAAAAAACCAAATTAGCAGTAAGCTTTTATAAGCTATTATATGTTGGTTTGTATTTTTTAAAATTTTTTTAAAGTTTTTTTGGTTTTTTGTTTTTTTGAATCCCAGTTAGTGAAATATTAAGTGTTGCATGATTTTTTATATGTCCTTTAAAACGTATGAGGCCTTCACAGATCATTGAATAAATGGGATAAGACACATTTCAACTTGTAAATTAATTATTTAGCTGAAAGTGAAAGGCAATCGACCCAGCTACAGGAAAACTATAATGGTAAAAGGTAAAACATGATTTCTTTTGGAAAGAATTTATCTTCAAAGGAAAATTTACTGAACGAGGAAATCTCAATCTTCTTGCTGATAATTAGATGATCAGAAGAATTGAAAATAAATAACTTTATGCAATTATCACTTCTCTTTTGTGAATCATTACTCATTCTCCACAATGCCGGCAATTCAGATTACATTTTCAGTCATAAAACAATTGGGTAAAAGTGCAACCTGCATATTAGTATAGGGATACTAACATACACTGGAAGTTACTGTCCAGCTGACTTTGCAGCTTTTACTGAACAGCTACTTTCTTCTCTGTATCTCCAATACTTCTACAACCATGCTCCATGATGCTGGATCTAGACAAAGATGCCATGGTCCTTTGACTGAAGTATATAAATAATTTAAAGCTTTGCTGTGACAGATGTATTTAGCATCATAACATGAAAATATAAATTGCCCCTTGTGGAAGGTTTTTTACAGAAATTACATAATATAGGAAAAGTATTTGCTTCTGGCAAATATGACACCCATGGCACATTCTTGAGCTATTACGTACTCGGTGAAGAGCTACAAAAAATAGTTTTCTTATTAACAAAAACCACTGACACTGATCTTTTGCCAACTTTTTCACAGCTATTTTAAATGTATCAGACTATCAATTAAGCTTTTGCATCCTGTAGGATGTTGTTCAGTTATTAACTGCTTAGTTTACAAATGTTATCCTAAGGAAAATCTAACACAAATCCATCCTGGAACAGTATACCCGGGCAGAAATGCGACCCCCAATACCTTGTTAGAGAAAGAGTTGATTAATCTAAATTTCAAGTACAAAAATCACCATATCTTCTAAAGTTACTAGAACGCTGATGCAGTGCTTCTTCCCTGTCTCAGTGCTTCATTTCTTCCTGAGCTGTTTCTTTCTTCAGCTGTCTTGCTACCAACAAAAGGCTTGTGATGCTTTATTTCTGCCTGGCATTGCAGTGATGTGTTGTGATGCACAAAGATCTTTCCATGACTAGAACTGGACTAACAAAACTAATTTTCTTTTTCATGGTTTTTACTACTAGATAAGTTTTGAGTAAGAGTGAACAGAAATGCAAAGTATGTAACAGACTTCATTATTTTCTGTCATGTGTAATCTTAAGTGTATTTTGGTGTACGCTTTTCAGGCCACTGAAGTTTCGAAGGATACACCCATGTGCCCAGTAAGACCCTAACCTGATTTAAGTAGCTTAAGTATATGACTGTGGAACATAGATGTCTACTTTGATATGGATGCAGGAGAACAAGAGACTAACAACTTTTTAAGAACTTACCCACTAAACCATGGAAAATGAATGTAAGGTAATACTGCTTTTAATGACTGATTACACAGGCAGAGCTCAAAAATCAATTGTTGACTTATATTAATTCCCAATGTCATTAAAATATCATCTGCATTCAGATACACAAGGCTAGAAAAAAGACATTTCATATTGTAAAGTCAGGTTTAGTCTGTATTTAATTGTGAATATTTCTGTTTTAACTGGAAAAACTAAAAAACCAACAACACAACAATTAATAAACATCCATGTATCAGAAGTATTCAATATCAGGGTCTCTTCTCCCAGGCAACTAGCAACAGGACAAGAGGACATGACCTCAAGCTGTGCCAGGGGAGTTCAGGTTGGATATCAGGAAAAATTTCGTCAGTGAAAGGGTGGTTAAGCATCAGAACTTTATATTCATCAATACAATGACATCTGGTAATGTCTTTGTATATGCTCTCAGAAAACAAAAATCGACAGCATCTATATTGCGTAAGTTTTGAATCTATTTGTATGATAACTTATGGGCAAGAATAATATTTGTTGTACAGAAGGGAAAAAAATATGATTTTTTTCTTTATCCTTTGAGAAGCTAAGTCTTTCAGAAAGCTTTTGCTTCTATGCTGCTGAACTGACTCTTCACAAGAGCAACTAGAATGGTTAAAGATACTACACACACGAAAAACAAGGTAGTAGCTAAATGACTTCAAGATTCAATGAGAGTTACTGAAAATTTTCTAGAAAAGATGATGTGTTGAAAGAAGAACTATTTATGACTGGTCTGTATGGTGAGAATTTAGTCTCTGTTTCTGAGGCAGTTAAGAATGAGAAAGACATATTTCTGTGACAGATACTCTAGATATTTGAATCTGCTGAAGTCCTTTCCAATAAGATCTACATTCAAATGTTTGTCTTCAAATATTTTTGTATTGTCTCTTCACAAAGGTTCAACTACTTGTAGTGTCTTCTTTGCAATTGCCAGGGCCTGGCTGGCAAACAGAGATAGGCAGAAAAAATGGGCAGAAAAAACAAATGTCTCTAAAATACCACCTTACACTCTTTGGTGCAAGACCACTCTATTTCCAATTGCGACAACTAAAGGCTCTGACTCCATAATGAAGCAGGGATCAAGGTGAATGCCTTTGTGCCTCTGCAACTTTTACACTGGAGGATGCTCTTTCATGCTCTTTCTTTTTTTTTTCTTTTTTTTTTNTTTTTTTTTTTTTTTTTCTTTTTTTTTTTTTTTTTGCAGAAGCTGCTCATTTGTCTCTGGCTACCTATTCTTCCATTTTTGTGGCAGTCCTTCTATTTACTATGTGGTTTGTTACCAGCCTTCATGAGTTCAGATTTCTTGAAGAAATGTGTGGTTCAATCAACATCCTGTCTTTTATAATGACACAAGATTTGACTTATTCCTTATTTCCACTTTTTAAAAATTTCTATTACATTATCCACAGAGAACTGTGAGGATGTCTCTAAGGACATCCAAATGCCATTACTACTGTGAAAATATGATGGTTGGGATGCCATCATGATATGCTTTTCCAAGTTTATTTGAATTAGTATGAAAGGATTTGAAAGCTCTGAAATTTCATACGTAGCCTTGTAACATTTTTTCCCCCCAGGAGTCATATATTAGCAATTTAAATTTTATATTCCTGTAGGAAGATCATGCAAAATCCTTTCTCTTTCTAAGTCAAACAGCACTGAGATATTTCAAGTTCACAAACAAATGTAACACAGTTTATAGAGCCTGGCCTGTGCTGCAGTCTTGGAAGAACTGCTAGCAGCACCAGTGAGCTTCTCTGTCTACGTTGTTGCGTGTACTGCTTGGCATCTAGAAGACCTTAGGATGTCAAAGATAAGTTTGCTTGTCTGCTGCAAGACAAAAACCTTAGAACTGTGCAACTACATAAATTTTTAAGATCAGATTTTAATCAATACTCAAACTTGCTATTGCACAACCAACACACCACCCGTAACTTTGCAAGAATTTTATGTATCACCATTTCCAGGGAGCATAAGATGTTACATTTCTTGCTGATCAAGATGTCTCTTTTTTCAGATACAGTGATTCTGCTTGCAAGGTCTCTATTCTCTAAAAATATTTTTCTTGTGTTGGGCATAAAGCAGTACTTATATCTGTTAGTATCACACCTGTCTCAAACAATTTTCTAATTTACTCCACCAGTGAACTTATCTGCAGATCATGTTCAGTTATTGTTTCTTTCCCCTTATACTTGGAACAGAAAATAAGTCTTCCTCTACCCATTCCCTCTTCTAATACCAGCAAACACTACAGCATAAAATAGAAATAGAATGGTATGTAGCTACAAAACAAATAAGTATTCCTTTTTAAGTCTTTCCTTTATCACAACTATCACGCAAGCAGGCTGGCTTACATTAACCAGGAGTTGCTTTCTGCAGTTATGAAAATAAAAAAAAAAAAAAAAAAGAAAAAACAGGAAAGATCAATTTCATGAAGCAACTTACATTTGTGTCAATCTTTATATGATTGCTCTGTACTTGCTTATTTTGCATCCAGAAAAAGAAAATCAATAGAAATATTTTAAATTCCATTTTTTTCTTGCAATTAACTTCATGTTCCAACATTAGATGCGAGGATCTCCATTCTCAGAAAGCTTTGACCAAATTTAAACCGGTCACTTTTAGTTCAAAGTGTTTGTCCTAAGATACCTAACCACACATTTAGCAGAACATCCCTCTCTGTTGTCACTCTGAAACTGACATTATAATAAAAAATCACAAATGGCTGGCACAGACACTGCAGACAAAAATGACAGATAAATACACACGTCCCTTTTGTTTCAGTTAGAAGTAAGACCTTTCCTATTTCTTTTTCTTTACAAGCAGTGAAGCCAATAATTAAATTCAACTTTTATTAACATTTTATTATTGAAAAATAAGAATTTTTCACTTTGGATTAAAATATTTGACACTGAATGAGTAAGAACATGCAGCCCAATTGTGAAGGGCAGTTTTCTTCACGTTCATTTTGCCATCCTTTTCTTCTTCTAAGAAGAAAAACAATATTAATGTTACAATGACCAATGACTACTCTATACTTTAATGGGATCTATCATGAGAAGGCCAAATTAAATAAGGGCTCTTCCAACTTATGATCTCATTAAAATGTTTGTTGGCAACAATTGTTAGAGTTGGATCAGTTACACAATACCATAGTCAGAAAAGAAAAAACATCTTGGGGCACCTGTTTTTCCTCTAGACAATGGCAGTCTTTCCAGTTAATATATTTATTTTGTAGCTATAAAGATTTTTGTATTACTTCAAGTTGTAAACATTTTATTAAGCTACATACTATATATCGATACATGTTATTATTATTATTATTATAAACAGAAACATTATTTTCCAAATTTTTCATTTCATTTAAATCCCCTCCTTATAGAAAACAAGAAAAAGTTGAGGCACACACTCAGATTTGTCAAATTGTACTAGTATTACGTGCAAATGAATACTAGGATTTAATATCCACATACTTACTTGTGACCCATTTCATGGGCAATTGTAAAAGCGAGATTCAGACCATTGTCCTCTGCAATTATACATTTTCGTTTTTCACTGCACATTCCACTCAGGTATGCTATACCTAGGAAACACAACCACCACATTCAATTATTTTTTGTTATTACTAACTTTACATATTACAGCATAATTAGACCCGAACAAGACTGAAACCCTGTTGTGGTCAGAGCCATCCTAGTGTATAAACAGATATCTGACAAAGGTTTACTTACCCTTTTTGCAGCTAGTGGTAATATTACCTCACAGTAATGACAACATGGACTGCAATGTACAGGAAATGCATTCCTTAAAAGCATTGCTCAGTCCCTTAATGAGATGTGATAGAACACATGTACGAATGTCAGTACTGCTGTAAATGAAAATAGACGCCTACAACAATAGGGCACAAGTTTGAACAGGTGCTTCCTCTGACAGAAGAAAAGAACGCAAAGCACAGAGCTGTGTCCCTATACTGCTAAGTAATGATAAAGCATTCAGCATGTTAGTGGTTTTAAAATTGTTTAGAAGAGTCAGATGTCCCAGTAGAGTTCATAGGAGACTACAGCCTGTCAAACATATTTATTCTAGAGGCTATAATGCCTCTACTACATTATACCTTAGCTTTCGAAAAACCCAATGAAGTCTCAGTGGTAGGATTTTGAGTTCAAGTTCAGCTTTTAAAAGTAGAGTGTCTGTAACTGTAAAAGCTTGAGGAATGCACAGCTTAACTTGGGTAATGGTAAATTTTTCAGACCACAAACACATTTAGCAGGGACAATTGTGGTTACATGTCGTTTGAAAATTTGGAGTAAGCAACCAAAACACTGTTTCAAGTGTTTGGCCTTCTTCCCAGGAGCTTCCTTTCAATGGAATGGTGCCCTCCAGTTCAGCATGTTTGCTGAATATTTGCACGTCAAGGTCAAGTGTGAAATGTTTGACAGTATTTGAAATTTAGTCATAATTATCATTCCAAGTTAATAAGATAAGTCATTCTTCTAACAGTCCAAGTATTTTTCAGTCTGTGAGCGCAACGCCTCATCCACAAGTAGTAACCCCATCTCTATTCTGGCAGTGTTGCCCTCAAAAGAACTGGCTGAAAGCTTGTGGACACAGAACTTTTGACAAAAAAATGTTGTCCAGGACTGAACAAAACAATGACAATTTAAATTTGAATAAGGCAGATTATTTCAACTTTTACTAATTGTTTCCAAAAGAGGGAATAGCCATCCGGAACACAAAAAAAAAGCAAAACCTGGTCAAGGAGAAAAAATATGTAGTCCTTCGAATGAGACCTTATGCTAAATGTAGGTATCACTTACACGAACTTGAATAAAAATAAAAGAAGAAATGCTCTGAAATGTCATGTTTTGTTTAAAAAAAATTATGCTCCAATGGCTGAAATAAAAACAAGACTATTTCTAAAATAATTTTGTGCCTCGTAGTTCCACAATTGTATGCATCTTCTTTTAAGATTTGATGACCAAACTGAAAAAGATAGAAAGACTTTCAATGCTGGAGCTTGAAGTAGTACAGCTGGTAACAATACCAGAAGTGAACACCAGGGTCCTGACTTCAGCCATCATCAGAATATTTAAGAAGTGCTACAACAAAATAGAAAAATCACTCTTGCCATAGACAAAATCCAGTACTGCATTTTGAAGTTCTGGGAGCAATCCTTTACTATAATGCAAAACATTCAGAAATACCTTTCTTGCTGTGCTGGTTTTGGCTGTGATAGAGTTAATTGCCTTCACAGTAGCTGGTAAGGGTTTGTGTGAAAACAGTGTGGATAACGCAGGGAGCTGCTACTTGCTGCTGAGCAGTGGTTACGCAGATTCAAGGCCTTTCCTCCTCCTCACACTACCCCACCACCAGGACAGCTGGGGCTGGGCAAGACACTGGGAGAGGGCACAGCCAGCACAGAGGACCCCAGCTGAGTAGGATACCCCACACCATGTAGTGCTGTGCTCAGCAAACACACTAGGGAGGAGGTTGCCAGGGGCTGGTGCTCAGGGAGTGGCCAGGCTTTGGTTGGTTGCTGGTGAGCAATTGTTTTCAGCAGCATCATTTGTCTTTCTTAGCTTTTACTATCTCTGTTATTTTCCTTTTCCTATTATTACTATCATTATTACTGTTATTTTTATTTCAATTAGGAAACTATTTTTATCTGAACCCATTGCTTTTCTCGCTCTTATCCTTGCAATTCTCTCCTCCCATTTCACTGTGTGGGGAGAGAGCAAGCAGCCGTGTGGTGTTTAGTTGCCATCTGGAGCTCAGTCATCGCAGTGTTGATGGCTATTCTCAGTTGGATAAAACCTACTTGCCGGGATCTACAGAGAGAGAATTCCCAAACTTCCCTCTTCCTGATGATGCTCAGTACTAACAGAAAACTGTATGAGAATTTCTAGTTTTCTGACAGGAAAAGTAGTCCCCTAACTTTCTTCTGACCTCTAAAATGGCAGGTTTTCCATACAACAACGTGAGTACTACCGGTTGCTGTCCACTATTCTGATTGCCCCCGTTTACTCCCAAAGAATTATGAATATTTCAAGTTTCATACCTGGTCTGCAAAAGAGGCAGTCAGCAGTATTAGAAATTTTCAATAATACTCATACATTGATCATATAATACTCATGTAATGCTCATATATATCCTTACATATCACCGAAAGTGTTTTCATACTTGGAATTATTTGAAGAAAATTGATTATGTTTGAACTTTATAAGTTTGGCAGACAAAACATAAGATTTAAATTTCATTGAGATCAAATTAGATTACTGATTCTAGAAATGTCCAAAAGCATCAAACGCGATTAATGCTTTATGACTTCTCCCCCATTAAACGGGAAACTTCTCCCCCATCAACCTCTTATGTGCAAGCCACATTCAACAGCAACTACTGCTGTAAATCAGCCAAGTACTAGCTGTGAACTAGTTTCATGGCTTGTCTTTGATTATGAATTTCACATGTAGTGGGAAAGGAACTGACTTCAGTAAGCAGCTGCTCTTGGTTAGTTGTCTGTGCATTAGGTAAGAGACAGAATTTCTTCTTTAAATATATTTATGTTCACTGCAGCTTCCTGTGGTTTATTAACACAGCTGGAACTGCTCCAAGGTTAAATCCACATTTAAAAAAAAAAAAAAAAAAACAAGAAAAAAACCAACTCCAAAACAAAAAAATCAATGAACAATTGCTCCCTTGTTATAATTAAGATATTTCTAGTAAACCCCATAGCCTCAACACACTGTTTCAAATTAAAACACTTAGTATCTGAAAAGTGTTAGCTAGAAATTAGTAACTTCATCTCACTGAAAATATAAGGAAGGATCCAATTATTTATCTATAAAAAGCTATGTTTTGAAACAAAAAAAACCTTGATTGAATACATGTCAAAGGTAATATATTCAAATTACTCCCCTCTGTGGATAACTTTTTCTCAGGTTAATTCAGAAAAAAATACGTGCCACATCAATTAAAAGAGTAAAGCTTTAGCTTTGTGCCTACGAAGACCCACATAAGGGACTACATTTTTTTATCAAACATGTAAATATTCAAATGGAATACATGCTGCTTCAGAAAAGCAGAACTTTTCCCCAAGTCATAGCAGTAGTTTATTACTCCTGCTATTAGGGCTACCCATAGACATGGGCATTTCATTCTACAAACTATGATAAATGTACTTGTTTGCTAAGTAGGCACACATCTACACTCTTTCTATCGAAAAGTGCTAGTTCAGCTGACAGGGATGTTACACTTAACACCTCACCAACTGAAGTATCTGAACAAGTCTATTATCTTTACCTACTCATTCATGGCCAGCTGCCTGTAACATAAACCCACTACCTGTGTTAAAAATACTGTTGTCAGCATTGCCCTCAGGATCAAAAACTCCACATTAAAAAAATCCCAAACAGAATGACATCAAGAGATATGCAGTCAAACTTACAAACACTGGTCTTCCTTACAGTGACCATAAAACATGCAGATATGACTGTAATGCATTCTAGAAGGCTAGAAAACGGTTCTTACTTCTCCTTTTACAGTGAGCCACTGTAAAAAGAGAGTTAATATTCTAAAAGTCTAATCACCCAAATTACTTACTCAACCTTCCTAAATTTCTTTTCCTCTGAACTTCCCTGGTTTCACAACACATTAAAGCTTTTTTGTCACGGTATTAGCTATGTGCTTATTCAGAACTTCTGATTGCGTGATCTTCATTTGAATTATCAATGATGCACAAAACTGACAAGCCACTACAATAGAAACATAATTTAAAGCCCAAGTACGTCTCTCTTTTGATTCAAAAATAAATATTTTATAGCAACAAGTACTTTAAAAATATTTAAAATGAACAGGCAAACCAATGGGCTCATCAGCATAAAAAACATTATTTAACCGCACTTGATTACTAATCTAACAAATGATTTTTTTTAGCAGACCAGATGCTTTTCTTAAAAAGCAAGTTTTCTTAAGAAAAAAGTTTCCCACCAAGCCGACACTTCAAAGTCTAATTAGCACAAGCTGTTCTGAAGAGAGTCACAGATGACTTCCAGGAAAAACAAGTCTTGTCAGTTGTCTATGAATCAGCAGCTCTTAAACACGGCAATAATGAAAACAAGACAGTTAACGATCAGAAATCTCAAATGCAAAATGCAAAGCCCAGGAATATTATTTCCCTCTTTTAAAGTGAGAGATATAACAGGACAAATATACCTGTAAGTGTGTGTGTTGTATCTCTACAAATACACATCAGTGTAAGACATCAGAAAAAATAATGGGCTAAAACCAAATCAGCTTCTGTTGCATTTTTCCCAAATGTAACTTTTGTTATTTTATAATTTATGTACATCTTAGAAAATCCATGCTTTCAAGAGAACATCAAAAATTACACTAACTTATAGGTACTAATAAGTATGTCATTTTCTGTTTCAGAATAGACTGTTAAGCTTACTCTTACACCTTGAAATAAACTGCCACACTTTGATCCTTAGAGCAGGGAAAAAGTCTAAAAATGGAGAGGGTGTCTGAATGCCATAGATGCAAAAATATATTGTGAATGTCTGTTTATACAGTTTTAGCTTCTTAGTTCTTGCAGCTTCTGAAGAGTCCACAGGAGACTAGGATGCTATTATAGGGATGGGATTGCAGAAATGCTGGAAGATACAAATTTTCTTCTAAAATGCAGCCCACATGGAAAACATGTCTTCCAAGATGAAGATACAGAGGACACAATAAGTAAATTTTCCCCACTGCACATTCCTGGCCTTTGCTAACTCGGGATGTGGGGATGCCCTGAGCTAAAGGCTGGCTGCATCTTTACTGTCAACTTCAATGGTCAGCAAAGTACTTATCCTCTGAATTCAGGTATTCCCTCTTACCTGCATCTGCTTGGGTCCATAATGTGTGATGGCAACTAACTCCACAGTGTAGATGCCTACAACAGTACATATTTCTCTTTTTATGAAGATTGCAGAGGGGGTATTCTAACTCAAATACAAAGCTCTATTCATCTATTCAAAGTCACTTATCCCTTCCCAGACCTCTGCCAGCAATTGCAATGACCAACTGAGAACATCTAGGGAATTTAGCAACTCCTCAGGCAGAAGCCATCTACACCTATTTGACATCTTACAGCCCACTGCACACCTTACTTAGTCTTGTTGTACTACAGTCTTTCAGACAAAAGTGGTTATAGTCAAAAGGACTGTAATACCGTGGGCTAACAAAGGATCAACATTATGATTTTTCTGTGGTTTTCTATTCTTTCCTAGTCGGCCTTAACATTCCGTTTACTCAGCTGATCATGAGGGCCGATGGTATCCTGGGGTATATTGGGAAGAGCATTGCCAGCAGGCTGAGTGAGGTGATCCTGCCCTTCTACTCAGCTCTGGCGAGGCCACATCTGGAGTGCTGTGTCCAGTTCTGGGCCCCAAGAAAGACAAGGAGCTACTGCAGAGGGTCCAGTGGAGGACACAGAGGTGATCTGTGATCTGGAGCATCTCTCTTATGAGGANCGGACAAGGATAAATGGCCATAAACCGAACTACAAGAAATTCCACCTCAACATGAAGAATAACTTTTTATTGAGGTTGTCAGAGCACTGGAACAGGCTGCCCAGGGAGATCACGTAGTCTCCCTCCCTGGAGACATTCAAACCCCACCTGGATGTGTTTCTTTGCCACCTGCTCCAGGTGAACCTGCTTTTGCAGGGGGATTGGACCGGATGATCTCCAGAGGTGCCTTCCAACCCTAACAATTCTGGGATTTTTGGAGAACTATCCGTTATCATTCTCTGATCTCTTTCCTGACTGGCAGCAAAGCCCATGATTTTATACATATAGGCTAAAGACTGATTTTTTTCCTTAATATGCATTACTTTGTCTATACTTCCATCTTCTCTTTCACTTCCTTTTCAGTATCTTGATATCTGTGAACAATTCTTCTTGTCAGTTTTATACTGAACTATCCAGAATGCTTCAAACCATACAAAAGCATATGAAGGCCACCACTATTCCAAATAATTTACAAAGCAAGGCAACTCTGAATTCAAGGATACTTTCTTCTAGTGTAAAAACTGACAAATAATTGCCATGTCTCCTTTTTTACTTATAAGCCACATACAAAAAATTCCTAAAAATTTAAAGGAAAATATTTAAAGCTGTAACACACTGTAACACGGTCGCTGAGTACAGTCAGTATACTTTTAAAGTCTTTTAACTGCCCCTTTTTTTTTTAAAGGCAACATCACCAAGTGGAAAACTTGTCCATAAAAATATGCATGAACAGGAAAAGACTCAGATGGAAAAGAAAACTGCATAGTGTTAAATGAAAAGCAGAAAGTCATAAATTTGAGAAAGTCACAACTTCCTTTTCTCCTCATTTAACCTTCTTTCTGTAATCTAGAAAGAAAAAAAAAACCCAACTTGAATAGCTTGTATATAATTAGTGTTGAAGAGGTCCTAAATCATTCTGCCCAGAAGAAAATATGAAAAATTGGATATGAAGTTATATGCAATAGAAATTTTCTCTGCTTCATATTTTCTCATACTACCAACATGAAAGAAAAAACAAATGTAACCTTTCTAAGAATTAACTCAATCTTCTAAGAAATTGAAATAGTTTGATCCATTACTTTAATTTCCTCATAGCATAATTTTCATGAACGATTTTTCTAGATGTTTGCTTTACATGGCATAGAAAATTAATAAGAATCTTGATCTACGTTTATAAATTAAACTTTCGGACAGAAGTAGAAATGTCTGGTTTTAGGACTTACACAATAAAGACTTCCAGTCTTTAAAATACCTGGTAAATTATAAGAGTGCCTTATGAAATCTTCATGGAACTGCTGTATGCAATCAAATAAGATGTGACTTTGAAGACACCTCACTTATTTGGCAACAAAACTGAATGAGGCTCTCCTAGTAAAGGAAAAGCTGGTTACTTAAAGAGCTGGCAACAGGTTTTAAGCTTAACATGAGAACAGCTCTTACCAAATACATGCATAAATAAGTTAATCTTGAGGATATGCTTTTCACTGATGCATGGGACAGACATGACAGATACGCAGTTTTGAATGATTATCATCTGTCCCAGGTCATGAGTTTGGGCCGGCTTCCTACCAAAAAAACTGTTTCTGTTCACTAACAAAACCCTTTGTTACTCTACAAAATGGTGAGATGATGAGAACGAACACTGCAGTACACCACAGGAAGTAATTTTAACAACTTGGTTTCTGTTTTCCAACTTGTTCTACAATTTCATTTTCTTTAAAGGTAGGCAATGCCCCAATGTTACTTTGCAGTGTTTCAGCCTTTCCAACACAGAAGCTAATGAAAAACTGCCATGAATGGATCGTCACCATGACTTGGAAATACATAAAACAAAGCATACACTTCCCCTTTTACTTCTTTACCTTTGTGACCACATACAGTGCTACTCCAGACTGACACCTACATTTGTATATTGCTACAAGCTGCACATGGTATGATGGCTTTATCTTATTCACTGTCTCTACAAGTCTGTGTACAGAAATACATAAACTTTTCTCTTTCTGCTCTTTTGATCTTTATTTAGTCCTTCTTTCATTTTTCTTTTCCACACCTTCTTTTCTTAAATAAACCTGTTTATTGAAAAAAACCACCTTTTGATTCTTGGTCAGTAAACCCCTAAAAGAGATGTGGTGGACAAGCACGTTGTACTTCTGAAGCTGAACAAAGAATATAGGGAGTGACTGACCACAGCTGCTGCAAAGAAAACTGAACTCAAGAGGGACTGGAGAGTTAGTTTTAGATAAATGCCTGTATCAGTTCAGTGAATTAACTGCTTGTGTAAATGTTTATCCCTGAGTTAATCAAAAGAGTGTCAGTGGCTTCTTGAGTTAGTCAGCCCAGGAAGTGGTAAGTGCATATGGAGCTCAGCCCAAACAAAAGTAAAAAAACTGAACAACTGATGAAATGAACTTCGAACAGAGCAATGGGCTTGAGCTGACTTTGACTTACATGTTTCTTCCCAGCACAGGGGGATGTTCAGCATCACGACAGTGAGCCTATGAGGGCCAATAGTGAGAATGAGATTTGTACTGTGATCCCACTGTATATTGTAATGGTTGTACAATGGCTTGCACTGATTTCAGTATATTGCCATATCATTCTGCTAAATCAAAATCCCACATAACATCAAATGTCTCCCAGTAAGTACATTTTGTTTTAAACATTAAACCCTCCTCATGTGGAATATCTAATAGAACCTGGTGCGAGAATTGTGACGCTCATGCATTTCATTGTTTCCCGCAGAGGATATTCTTTCAAAGACAGAAGAGAAAGTAATACTGTTCTATACAGCATCCATACAGAACTAATCTTTTCTAAAACATATTCTCTTCCTTATTGTTTTCAGTTTGAGTCAAGTTCTGTTCAGTTGCTGGAAACTAATCTTATGTGTGGGCATATAGTATCTCTTGAAACTGTCAGGAAGCCAGTGAGACTACTGTGAACATCCGGAAGATGTAAGTGGCTATCTATGTTTAATAGTGCCACACAAAAGCTTGAGGATAGAGGGGTTCTTGAAAGCAAAAATTCTCTGTGAAGCTCTTTAAAGAGACAAGGGATTCTTCAGATCATTTAAAAATAAATGTCCCATTGTAAAAACAGGTAACACAAAAAAAGTATTATGAGACCTCCAGTTTTCCTTCTAGAACATTTTTTTAGAAATAAAACACCTGACACATGGGAACAAATCTTCCATGCTTAAACAGCCTGATTAGTGTTGGATGACTTATATCTGGTATTTGTCCATTCAAAAATCTGTAAGAAATAGAAGCAATAGATTTACCAGGACAAGTATTTAAAAAGAGTTAACTTTAACAAAAAGAGAGAACAAGTTCATTTCCCAGCCCAGTATAATTGTGCAAAATGTTTTGGAGGATTGCAAACTGAAGCTTCTGCTAGGATATGTCTTCAAAAGGGAAAGTAGGAACAACAGCTTCTAGTCCGAATTCACTTGCCAAAAAGGCAAGTGAAATTTTAGTTTGCCAAGAATACCATAGTATAAGAAATCACAATATGAATACTTGCTACCATTAAGAAACAGAAACTGACCTCATTTGATGAAGACAACTCTCTCTAATAATTTGTTACAGCTCTGCTCTCAGATACTTTCTTGCTGCTGCCAGTTGTCTGAATTACCTTTTTTTTTTTCTAATTTAATCACTATTTTAAACATATTTTTATAAAAATAACATATGGAAAGGTTTGGTCAATTTAAAAATATATTAAATGTCTGGAAGACATTAAAACACCCCAACATTTTCTTTTAAACTATTTTTTTAAACAGTCTTATCATTTGATGTCGTGGGTCCTGGCTTAAGGAAATAGGAAGCACAGTGTACAGAAAGAGCATATTTATGAAAATGCTGATGTAAGTGTAGGTTTTAGACTTCCAGGGGAACTATTCAGGGGCTTTAAAAGTTACTCTAGTTTTCAAGATCAGTTCTGAGGTAGCCTTTATTTTCTAAATGGAAATTTGACACCACTTCTGTAACCTTAAAAAAATTGTGCTGGCCTTAGCTCTGTTATTTCTAAATGTAAAAACCAAAAAACCTGGAAATATTTATTGCACTCCTATTTTAACACAAATGCTGTATGTTTAAAACTCTCTCTTGTCTCTGATTCTACCTCTGAAAAAATCTGACTCTCTCCATAAAAAATATGACGACTAAACGCAGTCCTAGAACACAAGATGATACAATTAGTTGTCAGAACTGCTTCCACTGCTGTGCCATGTGAGTTGACTTTGCTATGAGCTTACAACTCTACACACTTGGATCAAAATACATTAGCATCACAGAGCAAAATATATACTAGAATTAAGAGTTATGTCACTCCATCCAACTAGTGAAAATATTCACCAAGGTGCTTATCTCTCTTCCTGACATCTGGGTTTCAGTTCTGTCATTCATAAAATGTGCAGCTGCTAAAGCTGCCCCCATGTTCTGTACATCTACACACATTGTGACACCTTTGAATTCACCTCCTGTCTCATTCCATCAAATCATTTTTTTTCCTGAATATGTTTCCAAGGCTTCTGTAACATCAATTCCCCTTACCAGTTTGATCTACTCATAATATATCACCGATGCTTTTCCCGGTCTAAAAAAAATTCTAGCCTTGAATACCCTACTAAGCTGATTCTCCTGTAATTTAATTTCTGGTGCCTTCTTCCTGCAAGATGGTTGGTTAACATCACATATGCAACAATCCAGTGTGAAATTTCTCACATCATTTTCAGCCTACAATACATTATTTAGAACCATTTTTGTTCCAGCAACAAACTATGAGGAAAACAAGACTGTCTTGCTTTCTTTTGCAACTTATTTTATTATACCAATGTTAAAGAAATGATGCTGTGTTACAGAAACATAAAATTGTTCCTTGACACACAGGGCTTCAGCACGGTAAAACATTTCCTCATTTTCTGCAACCTGAGTAATCCCTGTAAAACGTTTCTCATGTTTTTATGATACACTCAACTTAAAGGTGATATGAAAGTGAATATTTTACTGTTGCTGAGATCCCACTTAAAGAAAATATATAAGATTTTTTTTCCCCATTTTTTAATGGGGTACTCTCTCTTTTATGTGAGACAAGGGCCAGCTAGTGGGATTGAAAGTGGTATTAGTCTTTTTTTTCTTTGTTTTTTAGCATACTGTATTACTCTATGGCCAAAGTTTTTGCAGTTTGTGCCATTTAAGATTTTTGTGTGAAATTGTACTTTGTTTCACTAAGAGAGAGATGTGCTATAAGAAAGCAACAGATCTTGGGGCTGCTTATAGCAGACACTACTAGCACATCTTCTAGGAAATGTGAATTGAATAGCCAATTGCTCCTTTATATAGAAAACCCTAATCAGATATGGATGCATAGCTTAGCTAGTATCTTTTGATAAATGAGAACAAAGGAAAATCTATCTTGAGAAGGGTCTTCCACCATACCTTTTTTCAGCTAAAATAATTTGTTCTAAAATTACTATTTTTATCTGCAAATATTCATCCTGTATTTTGTCTACATTGCTACAACTAAGGCTACGTTGTTTCATGATGTATTATCACGTGATGAAAGTGTTTATGCTGCCCCAGTAAGAGTCAGTGTTAACTGATCAATGGCACAACCTGATGCATAACTTTCTTCAAGTCCATGTCTCAATGTTCTTGCAAACCGTTCTCAGTTCATAAATTCTTTGAGTTTGTTGGGATGATTCTCAGGAAGTTTGAGCTCAGTGAAAGCAAGCTGAATAGACTATCAGGTCTTTCTTCTTCCGGGGCACACATTATCCAAAATAACCTTTGCAAAGTCTGCAAGGTGCAAGGTAATTGAGAATGCAGCATTAGCCTCTGCTTCAGCAATCTGAGTAAAGGAAGACACAGTTGATGTTTTATTCAGGGTAGGGTACTATCATCCTGAGAACACAAAAACTTCCGTATGGACTCAAAACAAAACTACAACAAAACCTTGTTGCCACTTAAATGTCACAAAAGGGAGTTATGAAGCAGATTCAAACTGAGTCTTCCCAAAGGCATTTAAATGAAGAGTTAGGCTTGGCCCTGTGGTTCTGTTCTTTTCTGATGACATTTGTGGAGAACTTTTCCTTGTATTTTGACAAGTTAGATGCAGTTGAATAGATCATCTGCAGTTCTCTCCACAAATATGGAGCTCTTTTAGTTTCCTCCTCAGTTAAAGGACTGGTATCACTGACCACCAATCCCATTCTTCAAAAAAATGCATTTTTTACAATCTAATTCCATTACACTTTTTACATTCTAATTTCTCCCCTCACCTCCCCCCCGTCCCCCTGGCCCCATTATATAGTTACAGAAACTGATGCATTAGTCGCAAGGAGCTACCTGTCTATCTTGTTCTGAAAACATTTCCACTAAAAAACACTGGGCACAACACAAAACAAAGTTGGCTATTCACGCATAGCTTTGCAAATGTTTCTTTTGAAGGGATAAAAAAATATTTTACACAAGCATATCTACCAAGAGCTGAACACAAGACTAACATTAACAAAATGGGTGGCTAGTTAGAAAACAGTATTTTACAACCATATATTTTGAATGCCTTTAATTTGTAATGTGTGACAACACATTTTATTTTTTTTATTTTTAAAATTTAATTGTAAGCAGGATACATTAAGTGAAGAACAATTCTTTATACAAACTAATCCAGAGTATATACCAGTATTATAGCATATGGAGTAACTTATTATTTATGCATGATTATTTACAGCTCCAACCCACATGATTTTATATTTTGCATATAAAAAACGCTGAGAGATGAGTAGTGAAGTTATAAAGTCCAGGAGACAATGGAAGATATTTTTAAGTGCTCACAGCTGCTTGGAGCTGATTCAGTTTTTAACAATTTCAATGAATAAGGTGACACAAAACATAATTCACTGTTCAATGCACTGAGAGGGTCAGTAAATCACTCATGCTTTTATCTCCTGCAATCTGATTAGCAAAAATGGTAAATTTTCTCCTGGTGAAAGAATTTTTGCCTAATCTTAAGTAAGCCATACCCACTTCTGTCCTCTGTTCTGTGTCTCACCACCCTGCCCCATCCTTGGCATGCCATCTCTTGTGTACCATGGCAGTCTTGCTCTGAGGCTTCACTGATTTTTCACTTCTGCATCTGGCATGCTTAACATGAAGTTAGAAAGTACATACTGTTCACATGACAAATAAAAATTACTGTGATAACAAACTTGCAATTTCCTTCTATTTCTTTAACACATAGTAAATATGCACCATATAATACATGAGATTCTTTCGTCCTTACTTTGGAATGCCTTTTTCTGATGGAAACAGGAATTTTGTCTATGAAGGAAACTGAAGTTCCAGGTCAAAACATAAATATTCTATATGCTATTTAGTGTAACGTTAAAGTTCTTACATATAGTAAGTCTCTCTATATATGTTTAAATTCCTTTGAAAGAGGATTTTAAATACGTCAGGTAAGTTGAAACTAAACACAGAAAACAAAATAAAATTAAAGATATACCCAGAGATGAACCAGTATAATCTGTAGAAAATGACAAAGTTTCATTGCATTTTCACAGAAGGGATATGAAATTCTGAGGGTCTGTGGATGGTACTGCGGCATATTACAGGATCCCTTACTCAAGTCAAGAACCAAATTCAGAGATTGAGCTTGGAGCTGAATCCACTGGGATTTAAACATATGTTAAGAACAATGATCACATGATAACTAAACGAGAAAGAGCACAACTAAATCTGAAATGGAATGTGCAACAGGAATTAGATATGGGTCTAAACTAATAGCTATTACTACAATATAAGAAAAAATGGCATCTAACCTCAGAGGTATTTCAAGACGGCCACTATCTGAAAGAGTTGATTTCTTTAGTAACTGAGGAATGATTGCACCTCTAATACTATCTTAAATATACTGCATTTATTTTTTATTTAGAACTATTACACAAACAACTATTATACAAATAAATAATATCACAGACAACCATACACACCAACACTACCAACAAATACACGAAATTATCCTGCACATCAAATGAGCAATCAGTTTCAGCCTCAAAAATTCCTTGAACTAGAACATCCAGAGGCTAATGGAAGTTCAATACAGAATGTCATAGATTTTCTCAGCTCTAACATTTACATAGATTTCATTGTAAACTTCTGAAACTGTATGTAGACATCAAAATTAACCTTCCCATTTTCCTAAACACACTCAAAGGCCCCACTGCTTCCTAAGACAAGCTGTTAACATGTACTCAGTAAGAAAGCAGTAAGTGAGCTCTGTAGTATAATCTGAAAAACAAAACAGAAAATATCTCTTTTCCATTACTTTCAGCTCTCTAAATGCATTGGCTAACTACTTCAAAGTAAAATTACATAAAATAAAGAAAACAAAGGAGTTGCCTGCATCAAGTCCTTGATCAATTGTTTAATGAAGAAAAGACTTGTTTTTTAAGAATGGTAAGTGTTACTAATTAAAAGCTCAGTGATTACGAAATTGCCATCAAGAGTCCACTCAGAGAGATTTACTCTCTGTCACCCTACTACTGTTGAGATTAATTAAGCTTTAAACACTTTAAATAAAGCACTGGAAAATAAAACAATCTGATGTGTTGTAACCTCGTTGTTTTGTGTCCGAGTTACAACATTGCTTGAGAACAAAGGTTTGCATATCTCAATGTGAAAACTTATCTCTCTGATCTCACTGGAGTCTTGTCCTTTATTCCAACTCAGTAAAACAAGAGGCAAGGTAAGATAGGACTGCTTTTAAAGAGTTTTGCTGGAAACATGAAGCTTAATAATTTTGAGAACTGTATTTAACGTAGAAGAATAAAATTGAGGATTGTAATAGGAATGTCTGGATTTGATGACCAAACACATGTATTGTAGTCCCACATTTTGCTTTCCTGAGAAACTGCACCAAACATGCATAATTCATTTGATGTTTTATGACATAGGAGGTAAACTAAATTCTATTTACTTATTTTGCTTTGGTTTTTTACATTTATTGGAATTCACAATTAATTAGGTTCTGTTTTGCTGTACCTATGGACCTGTAACTCACAAAAGCAAATTTTATTCTGTAGGCTGTAGAAGTCAAAATTTTCCAATGATTTTTAAGACAACAGAATTTTAAAATGGTAAATACTCAAATAGTATTCAGTTACTTAAAACATAACACTTTTCACCAATATCCAGCTAAATTGTGTGCAGTGCTGAAATGTTAAAAAACCCAGATGTTACAAAAAATGTTATGAAACTCATCTTTCTAACCTTAACCTCTCAGCATGCTTCCTACATTTCCATCTGCAAGACTGACTCTGCTATATACAGAGCAGGACCTATACACAGGTTCTATATTCCATCCCACATGGGAGAAGTCAGGGCCCACGCCCTAGTTTCAGCTTTAGCTGTCTTGTGGAGATACCTGCTTCCAAAAATGCATGTCAGCTTTAGGATATACAATAAATGACAGGCTCTGGGATTTTTGGGTTCCTGTTTGCCTTGACTGATCAGAAACTTACCTTTCCCCCACAAGTGACAACACCTGAAAAACTTACAATATTGATTTGGAACTGCTGCAAGTGCATTTTTTCAATAACTGTGACTCAGCAAAAGAGAAGAAACAAGCAAAAAACAAAGACTAACGACTGACCCTGCCAGCATGGCTTATGCCTCAAGGGCTCCTGCTCTGCAGTCCACAGGTACTTGAACTAGGTTTGAATTAACAGCATCGAGTGCCCACAGGAGTTCATACACAGCAGCACACAGCTCAGCGTGAGGAGGTTCACTGTGATTCTCAACAAACTGTTACCAGCTAGTTAGCCTAAGGGCAGCTGGGTAAGACTACAACAGAGCGATAGTCTGGATAAGAGGAGGGATGCCAGATGGATGGATTCAGATGAGGAAGCACAGGGAAATGGACTTCAGCTTACTTCTGCTGTGCTGCTGCCTGTGTTCTGTGCAACTTCTTTGGTTGCTTGTTCTTTGGTAACTGGCCCTAAGCATTCAGCTTCAGTATTTCCAGCATTAACCCTCACTGGACATGGATAGTCTGCCCAATTCCCTATTTCTATCATATTTCTTAATGCATAGGGCTGGTCTATACCTTTGTCCCTAGCGGCAAAGCTTGGAGGAAAACTCCAAACTCTTTGTATTAAAGATTGATAGCTTTCATATTAGCAATGAAAAGTAAATAAATCTATCTTTGGTATTTTTCTAAGTCGGATGGAAAATATGTTCTTTCACTTCATTTTGGTTTGTGGTCTTCATTGTGTAGATGTTTGTCTGATTCCTTACTGGTCATGATTTGTACCCATGCCATTGAGTTCCTTTGCAACAGTACAAAGACCTGATGGCACCTTAATGTTCTGCTATGTTTTTGTATCTGCAACACTAGCTGTTATCAGAATTAGAACATTTTAATATACTGTATTTATGCCCAAAACCAATCTGACAAGTTTTTAGAGGAATTCTGTTTAGAGATTGCATTTTATTGGAAAATGCTTTTTAGTAAACAGTTTAGATAGAAGCAAATGTTCTTATAGCTGTTGTTTTAACTGAAATTGGTATCTAAAAATACAGGACCAAAATCAGAAACAGTCACTACCTGAGTTTCTGCAGATTAACAGGGCTCCAAACTGGTGCCAACATAAGACAAGCATCATTCTACAATCTTTCCATGCCTGTAACACTGCACTCTAAGAACTCGCTATTATAGTGTTTCCACAGAAGACATTAGCTAGCAGCAAACAACAAATCTAATCCAAAAGAAGTATGTCTTAGACAGTCCAAATATTCATTGCTGAAGTGGAAACATAGACAAGAGGAAGGGAAATTCAAATGTGCATACACTTTCTTCAAGAAACAGTCTTTCTGTGTTTACTTGTTAGCCTACTTGTTGAAAAAATATCTGTTTATTTCCATTTCTTAAAGGTTTGTGCAATATCCCAATTACAACTTGCCCTATGAATCATTGCACATCTCAGTTACTTCAATATAATAATACCAGAAGAGTCACGCACAAGAACAACCCTCAGTTTACATTTGGTGCTGATTCTATTGTCATGGACCTAATTTTCTGAAAATTGACAATTGAATTACTTCTTAAATTTTTTAGAAATTCATTGGGATGTCTACACTCATAATTTTACCTGTCATCAGCACAAGAAAAAGAACAACATTCCAAATCACCACAAATTCAAAAGGTAGTTTCCTCTGACTAAGTTAACAAAGCTTGTTTGGAGGAGAAACATGCTATGATCCCAAAACCCAGTTGCCCTCTGGAAGAAAAGAACCTTGGACAATTACATATTTAAAACAAACTTTTCATTAGCTAAATTAACTTGTATAAAAATAACGTCATATTTTTCGACCCTCAGAGAAATCCTCAGTCGTAATCGCAGTATGTCCCTAAAAACAAGGTCTGAAACCTCTCTTTAAGCTATAGATGAACTGTGAGAATCACAAGGTATTACTTCTGTGCAGGAATAAGGGACAGAAAGCATATGCATGAGCAGAACAGGAGGTGCAAAAAGAATAAAGAATGCTGCAGCCAGCCAACCAACCAGAGGAAGCTCAAGAACACTAGTATCTGGTCAATTTTCAGCCTAAAACAATTGCTTTGTGGTTCTCCAGAATGAATTTGACAGCGGCTGCGACAACTGCCAATGCTGAAATCAGAATAGTTTAGCTGAAGTCAATTGACCTGGGCTGACTGATACCACAAGAGAGTCTAGTTTAATGTTTTACAGAAACATGGGATTAGATAAGGAAGGCATTAATCTGAGTTACTCTGGACTTACTTCATGAAGTAAGAAAGTAAACCCTCAACTCCCTGGCTACAGCAGAGATTTCCAAACATTTCTAGGAATAGTGAAATACTTAATATTGAAAGGCATAAAATAAATACATTCTACTTCCTA
Source organism: Pachycephala philippinensis (assembly GCA_013397055.1). Classification (NCBI taxonomy): domain Eukaryota; kingdom Metazoa; phylum Chordata; class Aves; order Passeriformes; genus Pachycephala; species Pachycephala philippinensis. The sequence continues at coordinate 281,042 of VWZT01000767.1, forward strand.
AACTTCAACACACTTTGGGGAATCAAATAAAATTCCTGAAATAATTCTTCTCTTTCTGTCTACTTTGCAAAACTATAAAATGCGAAGTATTAATGAGTTTTGGAATCACAGAATGGTTGGATGGGACCTTAAAGATCATCTAGTTCCAACCCCCTGATGTGAGCAGGGACATCTTCCACTAGATCAGGTTGCTCAGGGGCCCATCCAACCTGGCTTTGAACATCCACAACTTCTCTGGGCAACCTGTTCCAGTGCTTCACCACCCTCTGAGTAACGAATTTCTTACCTATCTCTAATCTACACCTGCCCTTTTTCAGTTTAAAACCATTTCCCCTTGTCCTGCCACTATATGCCTGCATAAAAGATCCTTCTTCTTTCTTTCTTTTTAATAAGCCACCTTCAGGTAATGGAAGGCCACAATGAGGTCTCCCTGAAGCCTTATCTTCTCCATGATGTTTGATCTCCAGGACAGACAGAGGTTTTTTCCTGAGTAATGTAATATTTTGACAATTAATCCAAATCATGTTTTTTATCATTATAGAAAAAAAAACCTTGTATTTGTCCACCTTAAATGTTTTTCTGAAGAAATATTTAGATTATCTCCACATATTTTGTTCAAAATCATTAATGAATATATTTCAGTATATTTCTAGGAAGGTTTGTCATATGGTTTTGATTTTCAGTAAACCTTTTTTTTCTGGTTAACAGAGTTCTTGGTTAATTACACCTTTAGACCATTAAATCTTCATATAAATCCCTGTTATTTTAAGCAACAATGAAAAAGTACTTATTGAAGAGTGCGTAAGTTCTGTACTTTCTGTAGAACAAGACTGGAAATATAGAAAAGTGTTATTTGTCACCTAAATATATGAAAACTTTGTCTATATAACAGAATACTGGCACTTATTCTCTCTGGCTTAAGTGGATACCCATGTCCAGTCTGAAAACTGTGAGTCTTGGCATGTAATGACTGAACAATAAATCCAGTATTTGTCTGCTTAATATCCATCACTGGAAAGAACTATTATCCAACATGACAACCCTTTCCAATAATGAGGTCTGTCCTGTACATGCTCCCTTCTCTTGACTTTCATTTCTGGATTGTGTAAAGTGCAACAAAGATCACCTTGACTGCCTCATATACCTGTACAGTTATATTAAAATTTCAGAGATCATTGCATTATTCCTCTCTTTACAGTAGAGAAAAGTCTGTATTGTGCGTTCTTCTGGATTTTTTGAGGTAGGGGAAGGTGAGGCAAGGTCTGGACGTTGGGGAATTGTATAGGACATTAGCATTTCTCATTTACTGTCTTTGGCAAACTCTGTAATTTACAGCATGTGACACATCCCTGGAATGTACTGTCTCTTTTTGCCTATAAACTTGTTGCATGAATATAGGAAGATAGAACCACCCTTCATTTGCTTTCAACAAACTTTTACTCATGATCTAATCTAAAATCTGCCTTTTGGTTTTCCTAGGGAAAAAAAAAGTAAAAGTAAAGATACCAAAATGAAACCACCTTCTACATGTACTTTCAACAATTTGGCATTATAAAGCTGTTATCCTAAAGGTAATTGACATAATATATCCATGCCAGTAAGATAACTTTAAAATTCTCTTCAAGAGAAATATGCAAAATTTTTCAACACTCTTCCTTAAATGAGCTCCAGAATGATGAGGGACAAGAGCCTCAGAAAATTATCTTCTACACAGTGAGCATGGACCCACACTACTATAAATATTCATGGAAGAAACAATACCCTAAATTTCTGGAAAGATGCTATATTCATCTGGGAAAGTAATGATTGAAATTCATAAAATAAATGATGAAACATAAGGAAAAGAATGACCTTCACTTTTGCTGCACAAAAGTACTATATGGAAAGAACTACACATACAAACTGTTTCAATTCCTGATGAAACCTCTGAACAACACAGAGAATGGGAAAGCCCACAACAGCCAATCCACAAAATGCCAGGTCATTCAGTCAAGGTCTCTACTTCATTTTGCTTATCACAATATTAAGACTGCAAATTCTTTACTTCCTGTGCACTTAACAATTAATAGACTGCCACATTTTCAAGTTTCATCCCAGCACCTTCACCACAGAACTGTTAATGACTGATACTTGAGTCAGTTTAATCTTATTCCATTTAAAATTCTATAGACAAATTTAGAGATAAATAGTCCTATTATCTCCAAGATTCAGCCAAAGAGAAAATATTGTTCAGGGAAAATCTTTGAACATATTCACTTCAATTCTGAAATTCAGGCAGCAGCCTATCCTGATTTAGAATATATACTGGAAGTATTCAAAATTTAAATAAAATGATGAAGACTTCTTGTCACATTGCTTCCTCTTTCAGCTGGAAGTAAATATTTTTGGACTAATAAGCCAAAAATAAATGCCTCTAAACACAAAACATTCATACAAAATTCACCTAAGACCAATATACCAATTAGTGAAACAACACTATGAATTCTTAACCATTTACCACTGCAAAACACATTACATTCTTATTTAGAAGGCTTTTTTATTGATATCCATCCCACAGACACACTCACAGACATTTGGGATACAGTGGTAAGAGAAAAAAGACGAGCAAGTAGTGAGGTAACACAGTTTACTTAAGAATTCTCCTCAAACCTTTGCAACTGAAGTGAAACAGGAAAAAAACCTACTACTTCTCTACTTAGGAGGGAGCACAACTATGACAGTAGTACACTACTATAATCCTAATCTTACTGAAAAAATTAGGTTTTGATTACTTGTATTCACACACAGAACTGTTAAAGACTTCTATTAACAAACTGAAATTCTTTGTTAAGAACATGCTGTGACATCCTTCAATTAAGGCCATGGCATGTTTTCACCCAGAATTACAACTGAACAGAACAACTGCTACTTTTTGCTACCTTCTCCACCAGACCTTTACACTGAAAAACTGTCTTCCAAAAAGCGTGTGAACTAAATAAATGTTTATAGAAAAACTCAATGCAGTCTGCACTCACTTTAACTGAAGATGTCAGAAGATGCCTTCACAATAGCTCACATCCTGTATTCTTTTGAAGAAGTTCATAAACACATAGTGCATAAAGACTCTATCATACATTAGATTCTTATGGAGACTTCTTTTATAAGTCATAAACATACTCACACCAAAGATAAATCCATTGCATAAAAGAAGAATCATAAACACATTTTCTTAGCTTCATATTTATAATTAAAATAATAAAACAATTTTCTATTAGTCAGTGAGACTAAAAAGAAAAAAGTTTTAAGGTCTGCTCAATGAAAGAGACAGAAATATTTTACTTAAACATAATATTTTGCTAGAAGCATACATCAATCTAACAATATTATTAGCATTTAAGATGTATTTTTCATTTTAGTTAGTTACTTCTTTCCATCACCAATTTTGCTGTCACCTTTTAGCTTCACATTTCATTTACACAACACTAATTTTATTAAGTAGTTTATACACAGTCTCTTCTGTTTATTTACTTACCAACAGTATCACATGGTTCATCCTTATGTACACAGAAGTCCTTCCTAGAATTGGGGGGGGGAAAGGAAAAATGTTAAGCAAGTCAAGCTGTTAGACGTTAACAACTGTGTAACCTATTTAGAAACATTTTTTATGGCTCGATGAATAAATACAGAACACCATTATCCCAACAAAGAACAAGGGGAAGCAAAGGCCGGGATTACACAGAGCACTTAAACTCCCAGCTTATTCTCAGAACAGATTTACGAGTAGTCAGGTGACAAAACATGTACCATATATTCAAATTGCATTGCACCTAATTTCTATGTTCTTTTGGGGGTTTTGGTTTTGTTTTTTTTTTCCTTTTTCTGCAAGTATCTTGAGAAGTAACAAGTCTAAAGCTAGTCTTTCTATCATTTGAAATGAAAATATTTTCAGTGCTTAACATGAGATTCAAATGCAGAATTAAATCAGTAACAGAGCCAGAAAGTTTTTGTTCTAGCAAGTCAATGGTTAAAATCACTAATAGGAATATTACAAGAAGAATTTCTGCAAGGGCATCCCCGTATAGTAGTGGAAGACTTATAAAAACTACCCTATCTCCAACACATATTTTAGTCCAGTCATAGGTCTATAAATAAGACTGCTGTATTGCTTAAAGGAGAATAAATATTTCAACTGTATGTTAAACATCTGCTTGGGATTCATTTTGATTTCACACGTATTTTACTTCTTCTCAGAGACACACAACAAGTTACTAAAGGAGCAAAGGGAAAACTGCTTTTTACTGGAGTGTTTATAAGTAATGTTAATTTGTTATTTTAAGTTTAAAAAGAGCTGCTGAGGTATGCATGAACTGGGGAGGCTGGGAGGTGACCAGTGGGGAAAAAAACAACAAAAGAACTCCAGGTATAGCAACCCCACAAATAAAGAAGTTCTGTTTTTCTGCTGTGCCACAGAGTAAGGCTCTCTGTTTTTAGAGAGAGACCATATGAATCAGAGAAATTTCGTTTTTATATTCTGTCCATGAAGGTACACAGATACACACATAGACTGATAATGATAAAGATACACACATATAGAGAAAGCCCCATTTTCCAGGAACAAAATGCAGGAATTGTTTGGTGCTTGAAATGAAAGATACTGACACTTATCTTTTTTATAAATGTAACTACTCCACAAGCTGTTTGTTTGTTTCCCACAGACTGTTTCCACACAGGGATTTAGACCCAAAAGCAGTTTCAAGAGGTTGGCAAATTTCTGACACTTGTTAAGGGCCACACAGATAGATACATGGGGTTATATAGCTTTTAATTAACCAGGCACCACTGCCAGACAATTACAGAGTAGAGAAGAAGAACAGCAGTGCTATAAATTGATAAAGCTGTGAGTAAACTGATAAGGACATTCTGGAATACACTCAAAAGGGCCCAGGAAATTGAGCAAAAGGTGGTGAACAAGAAACTATAATCAGATACACAACAAAGTTGGGTTTTTTTTTTTCAAACCTGCAAGAAATTGCATTAATGTACTGGTTTGTAACACAATTCTTTGTTTTGTGCTATGTGACACAAGGGACTTATTGTCTTGTTAAGCAACATGACAGAACGATTAGAAATATGGGACTTGTGGTGAAGCAAGAGAACANATATTTATATATATAAATGTAAAAGAATACCATGTTACATTTTAAAACTGCCAATATCCAAGAGGTTTCTGCCCATGTAATAGCTTTGTTCTCAAATACTTACCGAGCTGGTTTTGTTTTGTTTTTACTTCTTGGCTGAATCTGACTATGATTATGTTGTGCTTTCAGGGTTTCATTATGGGACTTGAGGGAAATGGTACTGCTACGATTTGGCAAGAGGGAAATACAGTAAACCATTCTTAGTTCCCAACTTACATTGAAAGAATGCAATACCTCCTTTAATTTCCAGGAATATGAATGCATTACATATAGATGAGACTAGGCTCCTTCGTAAAGATTTACAGTTCTAGCTAAACCTACCAGTGACTCTCATAAAAACAAAGCACACTACTAAGTCCTCAGACAGATTATCTGCCTTCGTCCTTTTCATCCTTTCTCTTAGCAAAACAGGCTAAAGATATTAAAATTGCCATTAGAGCATATTGAAGCTTTACTGGCACAAGTTAGTAACTGAGTCTGTCAACGAAAGCAAGAAACTGGTTAAAGCCCACCCACTCCAAGCAGTACCCAGCACAAAATGTCCATTCCTCTAAATGGTTACTTTGCATACACACGGAAGGGAAAACAGGTCCTTATTCAAGTGAAGGAAAAGAGAAGCTTTCGCACCATTTAGACCTGAATTTGTCACTTGAATGAATTGGCTAACACCAGAAAAGGATAATAAGCAAGGGTAGGTAACCGTTAATGCATTGTTTCAGAAAATTTAGTTAGTAGATTTTAATTGATTACATACTGCATTATGAAGGACCTTCACAGCAAACAAAGGCTATCTAATATCTAAATACAAAGCATCTCAGTACATTGTCTTTGTTAAAATAAATCTTGATGTGTAGATGGGATGTACAACAGAAGACATTAAGAACAGTAAAGGAAGACTTAAATTAAAATCCAGATTTATTTTTTGCAAATAATTTCCAGCAATTTGTCATTTTAGTTAAGTTTAATTCTTGTTTTTGGCAAGTCAAAATAGTCAAAAGATCTATTTTTTGTTCAGGCTGGTATATCATTTCCTTCCATATGCTAGATTGGAGAAAAGAAGAAAAAGAAGAAGACAGATAACAGATTTTACCAGTCTACCAGGTCTTCATTCTGGCTTCACTCTGCTCTAACTTCTCTAATGTTTGTTATTTTGAAACATGTAGCACAGGCTTGAAACTGCAGTCTAACTTCTGCTGTTATTGATTCCAGGGCTTACAATATTTTTGAGGCTTATTGCCCAAGTAGTAAGTTTCATCAAATCATAAGATTTTTATAAGGAATAGTTGCAATTATTGGCACTTGTGGCAGGTTTTTTTGTAAATGCCTTCACTTGCATTGTTCAAAGTGAATAACTACAACACTGAAGATATTCTTGTCTCTTCTGAAATAATTCTGAAATAATTCTCACATATAAACTAAGCACATATGTAGTAATTAATACATGCACTTTTAATGACAATAATTAGATTTAAAATTATTTTGATGTTAATGAATCACAAGAAAAATTACACATGTTCTATTTAGTTGGGAATTTAAATAAATGGACAATGTTACTAGCATAAATGGTATTTCAGAAACTGTTTATTATTTTAAAGGTAGATCTCAAAGATACCAGTATGCACTGGTCAGTGAATTTTAGGAAAAAGAGGAAATACTATATTTAAATATTTCAAAAGGTTAACACATCACTTAGGCTCTGTAAAGTTGAACGGAGATTAAAACGGATGATATAAATAGTCCTTAAAAAGCTCACATTTCAGTCAAACTAAAAGACAACAGTTCAGAAGTATGATAAGGTAACTAACAGCTGAACTGAATGTATAGTTAACGTATCAAAACAGATATAGAATAGTTAGGAAGCCAAGGAAGGTGCTTTTGAGCAGAATCAAACAGAATCGAGACACAGCATTAGCATTAAACAATGATGCAGAAGAAAATAAAAGAACATTCCTGGTCAAGTTTAAAAATTAAATGCGTTCTGATACATACACATAGGAATCAAGACAGAACAAATTTTAAAGATGACTCATCTGAGTAAATTTTCTTCTAATGTAGCCAAAACTGGCCCCCCAACTCAATTAGACAGAACAAGAGCAAAAAACGAGCCTTTGAAAACATGCAGTAGGATGGAACAGCATCCTTGGATGAAGATGAAGGAAAATGTCAGAATGACACCACAACCTCTGTTCACACAATATTGTTTTGTCCAGTTTTGGTGCTTATGCTTGAACGAGTAATTTTGTAGTGGAAAAGGTCTGGAAAGAGGTGAGAGAATAATAACATAGAGTAACCTCTGTAAATTACTGTGAGACAAAGAAGAGCTGTGACTTGAGCACAGCCTACAACTATTTTCATAAGGAGGAGTTTTCTAACAGATTTTGGCAGCAAAGGGTACAAAGAGATCCACAGTTGAAAGCTGAAGTAAGAAAAATTAGAAATAAGTCCGACTGTCCATTCAGCAAGTAAATACTCCACTGCAGAACACATTCTTTTACATTTTTGTCTCAAGACTTGTCTACCTTTCTTGTTCACCAGGAAAATTAAAATGTAAAAATAACTGTCTAAATTTTACATTTGGGTCTCGCACTAAATACTCAGAAATTTTAAATTCAGCTTAAGTCCATGTATTCCTATGAAACAGATCTGTATTAGTGAATGAAACACACATAGCCTAATTATTAGAGGTTGAAAGAATAAGCTGACAGCAAGAGGTAAATTCATGCAAATTTTTCCCACATCCTTTATTACAAGCATCGCCACTTCCAAGACTCAAATACCCTAAACTTAAAAAGAAAAAAGCAGAACAGCATATGATGACTTAAAACTAGTGTGATTTTTTTTTTAAATACACAAGGTAAAAATACAGGTCTTCAATTATACAGGAGATTCTGGCTTTAAAAAAAAAAAAAGGAAAAAGAATAGAACTTTTTATTTAAACATGCTGTTCACGTTTTCCTGCTTTCTTCTGCATCTACAATCCTATTACTAAATAATTAACAGTAACGTCATGTGAGATTCTCATGAACATCCTTGATGTCTGCTGGTGGTGTCAAATAAATCAAATCATCAAGAGAGTTAATAAATTGAGTACAAAATTATCAAGAGAGTTAGCAGTATTGAAATTACAGTGATGAAGACTAAATTAAGAATAATCTCATCTCTCACCATGCATTTGCAAGAACTCACTTTTCCGAAGCTGAAATTCACTAGTAGTTTAAGGACAGCAGTAGCTGCTTAATAACCCAATCTCTCTCTTAATACATTGCAGCAATTTGGGACTGCCAAACACTCCAGGCTTTTGGGGTGACCCTGTAATATCAGTTTCATTCATGAAGGGATCTTTCACAGTCTTCTTCCTCTGACTTTCTTGAGGAAATAAAGGAATAAAAAGCAAAGTCAGAAAAATAACTGTACTTCTTGTGTGCATTGGAAGGTAATGGTAACACTTAAAAAAATCTTGTCCTAGCTTTGGGGAGAGTTCTGGATGGCTGGAACTATTGGAAGTGAAACAATATTTATGAAATCTAGGTGCTGTTTCTGCCATTGCCTACTTTTATAGAAAGAGGCACTTTCTTACAATGAAAATGCCTAACAGCACTGTTTCAATAATGTGTCACCCAGGGCAAGGAGATCTCAGATACGGAAGTATGAACAAACAGCTGATGCACACTGTCAACATGGAACATCACTACCTGATGAATATTAGGAGAATCAGAGATCTACTTTCTGTCATAAAAACATGTGAAAATACCATTTCTGAGAAGGACAATAAAGAATTTGGTCTTTTTCTTTATTATTCTTTTCATATGTGTTCTTCAAAAAACCAATCTGTGACACAAGATTGACCAACGCACTGGAAAAGCAGAAAGATGCATAATTTTTAAGTGAAGATAGATTCTGCCTCTTTCCTGTAACCACACCTTTATACACTTCAAAGCCTTCATTACCTAATTTGCAATAGAGGGTATAAGAAATAGAATAGAATATACAAGAACTTAAGTACCATCACAGAACAACTGGGAATGCCATGGGCCTTTTCCTGCTTTATTTTCAGTTACTTCATTCAGGTCAAGTAACCTACGCAGAGAGCAACTGGTAATATCATCTCAGGGGCCACCAAAATCAGGGCTTGTTTCTGAATGCTCAGACCCTGTAACTTAAAAGGCAAGGTCATTTGATGCAAAATGCTGCATTTTTTCCTCAGAGAAAAGTAATTCCTCATAATGTCTATCTCTAAAGTAACCATGCTAATTTATAACTGTGAATACAGTAAAAATTATCTGATAAAACAGGTAGTTTTATCAAGACAGTCCTTAATTATTTTTTTTTGTCTTATTTATCCCATTCTCTTCATATCTAACCTCCCTAGTAACCTTTTCTAAATACATTACAAACTCTTTCTGTCTTTCTTCTGCTTCATGGCACCATATTTTAAACAGGATACTGCTTCACCAAAATAAGCCAGTTTAAAGGGAAACTAAACAAAATAGTTTAGTGAAATAGGACCAAAGTAAATTGAAATGAATTGGTAGCACATTCATATGTATGATTGCAGTGTATTTGGGCAGCACAGAAAACTGTAGGGAGAAGCTGGCTTTGCTTTCCTCTTTACAGAACAAACGCAAATATAAGTTTTGAGAAGTACCTTTTCCTGAAAAGGCTATGATGGCCCTCTGGCTGTTGAGTAACAGTCTCTATAACATTCACATTACACTCTTAGTACTTAGGCATTAAAAATTAGTTTTGCAGAACACTCAATACTTCATTTCTAACTCTTTTGGTTACTACACAAAACTGGCATGTTGAAAGCACAGGAAAACTTTTCCAAAGCACCCTTGCTGTTCTATTATCATGTGAGACAAAACAGCAGATGTGGCAAGTTTTAGGAGGGCTGCCACAGAATGTGTTGCATACCCAGAACTTTACATATTTACTCAAAAAACACCAAGCAGTTGGTGTTCATCTGTGTGAACAAAAGTATTCATCTCAATAAAGCAGACTTTCTGTCCAAAGCTCTTTGGAAATTGTGACAAAGGAGCTTGTTCCACGTTTGCAAAACAGACTGAGGCTCTGAATTAACAAAACACACGTGTAGAGCCACACATGGTGTTAGCTAGACCATAAACCTGATGATATGTAGAGTTAGCCTGGATTAGCAAAACATTCCCACAGTCAGAAAATTGCTTTGGTATCATTTATTAGCAGCTAAAGCAGCTCTCAGGTGGGAGGCAGTACAGTCTAGAGAATAATACCACTGAAAAATAAAAACATCAGAAGAACAGATCTTTTATTTCTAGCTACAGCATTACCTCCTATTTGACATCTAACCAATCACTTCCCTTCTCTCTACTTCAATTTCCTTAAAACTGATCAAAAATTTAATCCAAAAAATTGTATTTAAACTGACAGGTAAAAAATTACAGACAATCCTGGAGCAAGAAGTATGAAAATGATCTGAAGACTGAAGCACCTCTCCTATGAACACAGACTGAGACAGCTGGGGTTGGTCAGCCCGGAGATGAGAAGAGTTGATATTACAGCCTTTCAGTACCCAAAGGAGGCCTACAAGAGGGTTGGAGAGGAACTTTTTACAGGGGCCTGTAGTGACAGGACAAAGGGGAATGGCTTTAAACAGACAGAGGCTAGGTTTATATTAGATATAGGGAAGAAATTCTTTACTGTAGGAGACACTGGCCCAGGTTGCCCAGAAAAGCTGTAAATGCCCCATTCCTGGAAATTCTAAAGGCCAGGTTGGATGCAGCTTTGATCAATCTGCTCTAATACAAAGTGTCCCTGCCCATGTGGTAGGGGGTTTGGAACTAGATGATCTTTAAGGTCCATTCCAACCCAAACAATTCTATGATTCTGTAAAATTAGAATATCATTATTACAAAGCAGAAAAGTGTCTCAACATGTTCTCAGACTTCCACACATTTAGAATCACAGAATCCCAGAATAGTTAGGGTTGGAAGGGACCTTTGGAAATGATCCAATCCAATTCCCCTGTCAAGGCAGGGTCACCCTGAGCAGGTGACACAGGAATATGTCCAGGTGGGGTGTAAATGTCTCCAGAGAGGGAGACTATACGACCTCCCTGGGCAGCCTGCTCCAGTGCTCTGACATTCTCAATGTAAAGAAGTTTTTCCTCATGTTGAGGTGGAATTTCTTGTATTTTGGTTTATGGCCATTGATCCTTGTCCTGTGACTGGGCACCACTGAAAAGAGTCTGGCACCATCCTCTTGAAACCCACCCCTGAGATATTTATGTTCATTAATGAGATGCCCTCTCAGTCTTCTCTTCTCCAGACTAAACAGCCCCAGCTCCTGCAGTCTCTCCTCTTAAGAGAGATGCTCCAGATCCCAAATCATCTCTGTGGCCTCTGCTGGACCCTCTGCAGTAGCTTCTTGTCTTTCTCGTACTGAGGAACCCAGAATTGAACACAATACCCCAGATGTGGGCAAATAGAGGGGCAGGATCACCTTCCTCAACCTGCTGGCCACATTCTTTCCAATTTACCCCAGGATCCCATTGGTCCTCCTGGCCACAAAGGTACACTGCCAGCTCATGGTCAACTTTTCATCCACCAAGACTACCAAAAATGCTGCATTAAATCCTAAAAGGTGTGTGGCGAAAAGCACTGACAATTGAAGATATCTCCAGACCAGTGACTCTCATCAGCTTAACTAGCACCTCACTTGCATCAGTTCAGAATGCCTCTGCCTCTTCCCATACAGGCTCATTAAGCTGAAGATGAAAAAATGAGAGGAAAAAGGTGTCACATGCTTTATTTATTTTATAGCATCTTGCCACTCGTGAGATAACACCTCACAAGCTAAAGAATGCAGCCCTAGGTTCACTCTCCTGGCCATGCAGGCTTGGAGCATTTGATACTTGCTCAAACTGCTGCTGCTATTGCAGATACTGCTGGCTGCCTCAGCTATCTCAAATAAGAGAGCCCAGGGATAAGGCTTCTAGCAAACAAGCAGAATGCTATTGCTCATTATCCTTGAACAGTCACAAGGAACACCTAGATGTAAGGAAGTCTATTCCCATTTAGCCATCCCGATTAACCCGGTGCCATGTATGATACTCAGACATCCTTTATGCCTTGGCCCAAGTTTACTATTTCCTACTGCTTGCTTCTCTTCTTCTCCATCTAGACTTCCCCCCCACTCCTGCCCCTCAATGCACTCACTACTATTAAAATCAGTTTGGAGTCTTAATCTGAAAAATTTATTTCTAGTCTGTTTTCTGATAAGCTAAGGAAAATTTTGCTGCAGAGAACATTATTTCTCATGTCTTCCACCAGAGATGAAAAGAGCTCATGAGAAGCTTTGCTACTGCTTAGCTAATGTACTAATGTGTAACAAAAACTAATCTGCCCCCTCAAAGCCCCAACTATCCATAAAACAGACAGACACATTAAATAGAAGAGGATGACATAGAGTAAAAAGTGTGGGTTTTTCTAAGAAAAGGGACTGAACAGCAAAAATAGCAACAAAGCTGTCACCACAGCTAAATTCCTAAATTTCCTGCTTCCCATAAGTGACCAGCTCTCCAAAACAGGAAAATTTAGGGAAGCATTTTTCTGCTTCAGAAAATTGAAATACACTATAGATATTGGAGTAAACAGAATGCAACTAATTTAAAAGAAAAATGCATTAAATTCCCAGTGACAGTGCTCTGTCATGTAAGTGTAAAGATTACACAGGGTTTTAGGATACCACATCACTGACCAGCATGGGATTGCACAGTGGTATTCTGCTACAGCCCGTCACAGGAATTTTCTTTGGAAGGGAGCACTGAAGGTTATCCAGTCCAAGCTCCACCTCAAAAATGGCACTAAGTCCAACCCTAGGCTGGTTCAACCATCATTCTGTCCTTTCCTCTGGATCGTGTCTGCACACCGGCTGAACACCAACACACACCCCTCCGTGCACCACCCACAGCCAAAAACACAACAGCACCTGCTTGGAAAGAAAGAGGGGAACTGGAGGCCTATTTCCTTCTCAGTGTGTGAAATGCCTGACACTTAAAGAGTTACAAGGAACTGCAGATGTGGAATCATACCCCTGTGGCTGCAGAGCATACACTGAGCCATGTACAGGATGCACATAATGAAACATACTAGTTCCAGGTCAGTAAGAGGGAAGTATAACTCAGTAATGCACCTAATGCTTATCTAGCTCTGAAAGGTTTAAATATGCATTTGTGTTTTGAATGAAAGTATCTACAGGCCTGTGTGGGCTGCCTCTTTTAAATGAAGGCACATGGATGAAGGATTCCAACCTTTACTATACATACAACCCCAGCTATACAGCCAAAGAAGAAACAAGAGAGTAACCTGTTCATCCTTTCAAATATTCACCATCTGGGAAATATTGTTTTCTGCACCACCTCTACCAACACTTTACCAACACCTTTGAGATTAAGATACTTCAAAATGCTCCCTTCCTCATTGCAAACTAAATCCTTGCTCTGTTGGCCATCTACTTTGATCTATGTTCACATTTGGGACTCTGCTTATTTTTTAATGGTCATCTTTCACTACCTTGTGATCAGTATGGCTGCATCAACTGAAGACATGTCTTCTCCCCAGCTTGTCGACATTTCTAAGTGTATATCATTCTTCTTGCCAAATTCTTCATGTTGCCATTTACAAAAGCTTTCCAGCATTTTTTCCCCATGATGTCCAATATACATATCTGCCTGGAAATAAAAAACAATTAAACAATTCATGTTATTAAAATTAGGATTCTGTAAATAGAATTCGGAACCTTTTTTGGCTCAGTTACTAAAAATATTCTTCTTTTTATGACATAATATATCCACAGCAAAACAACTCAAACTTCAGGAGCAGAGAACACCTTTTTCAGATGTTAAGGATACAAACGAAGACAGCGCATTGACAGTGTACATGCATCTGCTCACCCAAACTCTTGTCTTATTTATTTGCTGATTTTTCATTATCCATAGTGAGGAAAAGTATAATGATGTTAAGATTCAGAATTTGAACATGAAATGAGATCATTCCAACTACTAAGAGGAACTGTAGAAAGACATAGTTACTTATTCACTGGAAAATTATAATACTTTAAATTAGAACTATTGGTAAGGGAATCCCATTTCCTTATTATTTAGGTGCTATATCAGTTTTTGTTTGTCTAGGGATTAGTCAATAGAGAACATCAGTCCTCCTTCTACTATCCATTGGGCTTAAAGTAGATTATTTTTCTACTGAGATATGTGAATGCACAAAATGCAGAGCAGAAGCAGATTTTGTTAAGATCTACCTGATTTCCACATAGAAACTCTGATTGACTTTTAATTGCAAGCACAGAAAAGTTTCAATACATGCAGCACATAAATTAGGAGAAGGTTAATCTTTACCAGGGCTGCTCGTCAGTGCAAATCACTAAATAATATACAAAAGCTAACTGACAAAATTTTTTAGCCATTAAAGCTCATGAATATTGCAAGCTTTTGTGGAGCAACAAGCTAAGTAGCATTACCCTCTACAAGCTAAGACAAACATCATAAATACTTACTGGAGTCTCATGAAGGAGGACAAGCTTAGTCACCCGAAGATTTACTTGTACTCCAAGACTCTTGTGTTGGAAAAGATTAAAAACCTAAGACAGAAAAAAGCAACAAAAAAAACATGAACTTGTATTGCATGAACACTAAAAATAAGAGAACACCATATGCTAAAAATAACAGAACCCCAAAGAACCTCAAAACTCTCATATTCTACTGTGACTGCTTTTATCTTCCATAATTTGAACAGAACATTAAGATAATGTACTGTGTTGGTCTTCTGAAGGGAAAGCAGAGCTTAGGCAACATTCATTCTGGGAACATAAAAATAGACATTTTCCTCTCAATGGCCATGACCACTTTATAAACTGTGGCCTGTTTCTCCGAGTATTTACACGTACATTTAATACTGTTCACATGAAAATTTCTATTCAGTTAAATCCATGATAGTGGACCGAGTTGTCTAAGCCAACCTCTATTTCTTCCCACCCGTCTGAATAGTTAAAGCTTATACTAATTGTTCAGCCTATGCTCCTGCTTTAGAACAATCTTTCCTTGTATATTAGAGATGCTATTTTTCACTGCTTTATGCACCAAATGAGTGGACTATAGCTCCAGATAGAGCGGGAAGGGAATGCAATTGCCTGAGTCTATCACTCTTTCTTTTTTTTCCACCACCATTGATCCCAAAATCCTCTTCATAACAAGCATAGGTCACCAGAAACTATCCAATATCCCAGTCTTTCCAACAACACCATGGACTTCTAACCAAAAAGTCATCTTGTTCTCTCACTTCCAGGCTTCCCTGAGATGCATGACCAGACAGTACAGACAAGCCTGGAGCACCATGGTTTTCTGCTGCAAAACACATGGACTAAGTCTTGACAGCCTGCTGATGGTCGCGTACTGACTGTCCCTTACAGGTGTTCAGTCAGAATCATTAGAAGGAGCATGAAAAAAGCCTGCAGTGCATGAACTGTTGGTAAAACATCAAAATTAGTTTTTAATTTCCTACCATGTTTAAGATGGTTAGAATAAATCTTCTGGCAGCATCTGTTCCGTGATAGGAAACCATAGCTGGATCTGCCACCACAACAGTTTCAATGTTGTACTCCTGAGGTAACTTGTAAGAGTATCGCTTTCCTCTTCCACCTTCTGACACCTTTTGATTCTTGGATTTCCTTTTATCTGTAAACCAAAACAGTGCTTGAGAAACTCATCCTTCAAACTACCCCTGAAGCACTTTTCAGGATTTTTTACCCTTGGTTATGTTGTAACTCTCATCATGTGGAAAGTAACAGCTATGGATTTTAATATATATATGCTTACTTGCCGCTGCCAATGCTAAGGCTCATACTGAAGGTCTATACTATGTATAAATATTAGCTCACACCAAGAAAAAAGAAATTTTATCCATCTTTTCAAATAAAGTCAGAAAGATTATTTGCATCCTTTCACATAACATATTTATAAAAAGAATATGTGTATCTTACTTTGGTTTGTGGGAAAAAATCAACTCACGTTGAATCTGAAGGAAAAATAGTCTCAATGACATTGCAGAATTGTTGTCTGTTCATAAACCACAGAGAAAATATCTTGATGAAATTGTATGTTAGCATACAAGATAACAAATACAGATTTGCCACAAAATCATGTAGTAGGTAAATACATGCAACAATTCCATGATTTGCAAAGAGGAAAGAATATTTCAGATGAATGACAGAGAATGATATAGGTTTGTCAGAAACAAGAAAGTGAATTTTCACTAACGTGACTTCAAAGTGAGTGCTGCTGTCATTATAAGCAGCTGAAGCAAAGTAACAAAATCAAACCCTGGAAACAGGCCCCCAAATCTACAGAAAGCTACAAATTGAAAACATGTTACGTTTATGGTAAGGTTGAGGTTACTGATGGTGTTAACTTTAAGTATCCCCTCCAAAAACCCAACAAAATCCCCATTACTACTATGATATACGTGAAACCCCCCCACCTAATTACACAGAAACTGTTCAAGCCAGAAGGTGGTCAGAATTACAGACAGAAGTTAGCAATGACATTTTAAATAATCTAATTTAAAACAAAATGCAAAATTAAACTCCTTGTTGTAATAGCCAGATTTTGTTAGAACCTCTTGAGCGGATGTAAAACTTCTGGGACTGATCTCATTGAAACCAAATGAAGTTTCTCCCAGCATCCACAATAGAATATCAGGCTTTCTTTACCAAAAAAGGTGATTGAACTGACAATTACGTTCTGGAAAAAATCAAATATTCAGAAATTTTGAGGAACTGTTTTGCAATTAATCAATCTCATCTTTAATAGGAAAGTTCCTGCAGTGCATTTTATAATACATGACCCCTCTCCAAAAAATAAGTCAGTCTCAGGAAAGTGCTAAAAACAAACTCTCAAGTCAATTAACTTACAAATTAAACTTAAAATATAAAATACCAGTGGAAGAGGGGTCTGTGATTTAAATATATGTTTAATATAGGTTTTATGTAAATATAATGTAGATACATATTTTTCAGTGTAACACATATAAATTATGCACACTTAAAAATGTTGTCTATCTCTCTCTGTATCATTCATAAAAGATTATATATGTGAATGATTTAGTCCATCCCACTACATCTGAGAAGGTCTTACTGATCCCCCTACAACTGGTGACAGTGTAAGACTTACTAACACATTTACTAAAAAAAAGTATGTATTCTCCAGACATAAATGTTTGGTGTTTGATTACCTCGAAGTAGAAACAGCTTATAAATTCAGGTTATCTAAAATTAAAGTCTCTTATGCTGATCCATCAGACACTTGCTTAGTCTTGTAACTTCTGCTACACTCTAGCATTATTCATGTTTGCTAACTGTGGATCTACAGCCTATTTTATAAAACATTATGTGTGTTTTCATCGCTCCTTGAGGATAATTTCTAATGAAACCTCAGTGTTATTATTTGTGCCAAAAAACCCACCTCCTCTAAGCTATATAGCTTTGGCTTACCATACAAACACCTAATGCTGCAAGGGTAAGCTATAGATCTAAGTCTAAAAAGTAAACTCCTCTGGGTTAAAAAGGATGTCTTACAAGCCACCTGGTCAATCTGCCTTCCTCCTAGGCACAGTGCAGCTTCCAGCAACAGTTTATTCACTGTTCACTTCTTTGTAAAAAACTGCAGCTAGCGATTGAAAACTTTAAATTTAATCTTACCATGTACAGAGAAGTCTCTTAACACATCTCTCTAAAAGTTATAGCTAGCAGTGCATTTCTATTCAGAACTGACAATCCACAATAAAATACATCATTGTGCTAAACACTAAGAACACTGTGGTCCCATAAACTGTTGAAACCTCCGTCTTTTGGGATTGTAGTGGATGAGAAGTCTACACAGCTCTGTAGACAAGCTGTCTGCCCATCATTTGCCTTAAATATCTCTCCCATTAACAAACCAATGGACAATTTGTTCTTGGCCAGCCAACCTTTTCCAAATTGCTGGCAGAAATCCCCATCACAAGATCTCATTTATTTGAAAATTGTAGCTCTTCCCTAAGAACTTTAAATAAATGGAATTAGTAATTTTGGTGCTACTGGTATTCAAACAACTGCCACATTTGCTGCCAGATGACAAGCAAAACAGGCTTTAGGTAAAAACACTCTTTTCTTTACATAGTCATAAATAAGTAAAAATTACAAAGAACTGGTCATTATTGAAGGCGAAGTATGTAAGAGATAACAACTTCTACAAAAAACCCAGCTACATCAATAATGCATGAGCTAAAAAGTTAAAAGTCAGAATAAAGATGCATGAATTAATCTTCAAAATTTAATTACATTGCCAAAATAAAAAATAAATTCTACAGGAGGGTTTTGTGTAATAAGACTTCTGTTTTGTGCAACTATGGAAAATAAGAAGATTCCATATCCATATATTACTTAAACACAGTTCAGTGAAAGGAAAGCTAGGAATACTGCATTACTCCAGCAAGAAGGCTAAAAATACTACAGCAAGTACATTTGACATAAAATAGGCAATTAAGAGAAAACAACAAGAAATGCTAACAAAACAATAACCTCACCCTAAAAAAATTTAGAGAGATTAAAATCCAGCTGCTATAATCACAGGTTACATAAAGTATCTGAGTCATTAAGAAGAGGCTGTGACTACAGGACTCCTGGACACCTTCAAGTCCTCGGGCACAAACGCATTTCCTGAGTTTATGCACATGAGGCCCAGACTACAGAGGAATCACCATCACTCCCCAGGGGGTAAGCTAGTTATACGGAAATTGCAGCATTCTGCCTACGTAAGGAATATTCAGGAGCTTAAGAAGCCATGAGCTATACCTCCGCTGCATTTTGAATAGGGATTTAAATACTTTTCTACAGAGTGACAACATTTTTCTGGAGTAGAAAGGAACATCTCAAGTAGCACCAGTCTCCATCCAATGCAATCTCATAGATCAACGACCTAGACTGTTTGCACATTTTACTGCATGACTATCATGTAGAAACAGGCTGTAAAGCAAGAATCAACACAGCTCTCCCAGCTGACTGCCCAATCTACATCCCATAAAGCAAAACTTGTGCTTTTGATTCAGTGAAACTTAGCTGGCTTTTTCCTGCAAAATGACATCGTCCTAAGTGGAAAAGCACACTTGTAGCTCAGGGTACTATATTGTTTATTGCCAGATCTAAGAAGTAAAAGAGGAGTCTTCCAATCTCACAGATTCAGACGGGATTTGAAATTCGCATTTGTTGCATCCTGGGTAAGAGATTTCTTTTTTCCCAACGTGCCCCATGCCTTGACCATGAGTTCAGTTCACTGTACAAACAACTTCAGCCTGGAACAATGCTTCAGATTAGGAAGAAGAAAAAAATCTTAGCTTCCCAATGTGGCCCTTTGCTCTAATTACAACTGCTTCTCTGACATTTTTTCCTTAACACACTTCTGAACTGGTTTCTTTCAAAGGTGTCATGGGCCATGTGCCAAAGACAGGTGTGGAGTGTAAGGTCTGTGTATGTGCAACCGGCTCACATATGTAAATAAATTGTACACACTTTCAGCAAAAGGATATGTTCAACATATGCACACTGTCAACAACCAAGAAAGCATCTGCTTCTGTCAGTATGATTCTTTCCCTTGCCTAATTAATAAGAAAACCACCCCATTCACAAAAACACGTTCTTTGTTCTCTCCAAACAAGTTTGGCTGTGTAGCAACTTACAATCCAGCCCTCAATGGTAACGGACAACAAACAATACCTTCTTTGATTGCCTCTGCTAGCTCTCCATGAAAAGCTATTATTTCCAACAGTGATCCTTCAACACCTTCAGCACAGACATTCATTCCTTCTGATAATTACAATTCATCACTGGCAATACACATTTACTTGATAAGTAGCCAGCCTTTGAGATCAATTTGGATCAAAACCAGCAGCAGAAATACCTGTCCCTATTCTGACACACAAGTACTGTAGAAGCAAGAGATATGGTTGTAAGATAGGACCATATTGCTGAGAAGTGGCTGTGTCACCAAGGTTATAGCTGCTCTGTGTCACACAGCTACACCTCTACCAAAGGCAGCTGAGACTATCTCAGAGCCCCACACATTCATCTGTTTTATTTTTGTTTAATTGATCTACTTAGCTTATTATTTGACTTAGAATTCTCAAATATTTATGTAAAGGCTTATTTTTGATGCTTCAATTCACCTTTAAGGCTGTGTCTGTAGCATGAATATTTTGGTGATATTAACTAACTTCATTTCACACCAACAAATTGCTCCCAGCATAGACGGAAATTTTAAGCGAGTAACTTACTGCAGACCCCCTTAGTAAAATAACCTGTAGAGGTGGAGTGAGGGACTGGTCTTGCTAGAACAATAGCATTGGTTAGAAACTGCAGATATTTATACTCCCTGTCAATAATGTTGTATCAGAAGATGCTACTCAGTTATGCACAGCTTGAACTCCTGAAATTTCCAAGCTGGTAGTAGATACAATGATACTTACTTCAAGTAGATATTTGATTCTCTGTGGACAGATTATTTACAACAAATCAGAGCTTTGAGTGTAAGATTATTACAAAAGAATAAGCTGACTTTCCCATTTTAGAGGGGATATTGGATAATGAACATCACAGAAGAATAATGTCCTTACAGACGAGTTTGCATCCTTCCCACTTTCATACCCATCACGTTTTGCTACTTGTCAGATACTCCTCCCCCGCTCTTGCAGTGCATACACCATGCATACTTTTCATTTTCTCTTTCTCATTCCCATACATATGCAGGCATGCATACTCTAAGTCAGTTTTCGCTAACAGGGAGGAATAAACAGCTTTACTTAATGTGAACAACTTTTGCTAATATAGAAAATTTCACTTTCAGATAAGCAGTGTCAATGTAATACAATGCCTAGAAAACTAATGTAGAGCCAACCTACAGAGGGAGTTATGTGTCATTTATTTCATCCTGCTGCAAAACGAGCCTTGCTTTGCTAATTTATCTTTGGTTTCAAACTCTGATGGATGTTTAACTATAAAAACAATACTTGCAAAATGGAAAAAAACCCCACCACAAAACCTGACACATTGATTCTGTAACTATATAAAATGGACAGAGCAGTACCAATATTCAGGATCAGACAGCCATGGAAAAGTTCAGGCTGAAAATGATCTCCAGAGGGCAGCTAGTCCAACCTGCTGCTCACGTAAGTGCAAGTGTCAAAGTGGCAAGAGCCATTTCTAGCCATGCTTTATAAAAACCTGGGGATGTGGACTCAACAGCCTCTCTAGGCAACCTCTTCCAGTGCTAAGCATTCTTGCTGAGATTTTTTTTTTCCTTATGGAAATTGAAATCTTCTTGAACACAAGTTACAACTGTTGCCTGCCACAGCATACCTCTAAGGAATGTCTGGCTTCATCATCTCTCTGCAGACCCTTAGGCACCAGAAAACTGCAGCTGCATCCTTCCTTTATCTTTCCTTACCTACTTGAAATAACTTAGTTCCTTCTGCCTCATCCCAAATGTCATATAATCCAGGTCCCTAACCATGTCAGTGCACTTCTGCCATTTCTTTGCATTTTGAAAGGATCTCATTTATACATGAAAAACATGCCTAAAAATGTGCACTCATTCTGGTTTATTTCCTACGAGAAAAATAAACTTCTTACAACATTAGAAAGACCGTCAGCTCATGCTGAGGTCAAAGGACTGAGAAGAATCCTTTGAAGAATGAGAGCTGATGATGAAACAGAAGAAATAAAACATCATCTTTCACAAAAGCTATTTTTTCCCTTCTCCACTGAAAACTATGAAGTCATCACTATGTGCTAAACTTCTGTTGAAACCCTTCTACTTCAACAACTTGTTCTACCTGCCATTGAGGAAGATGCATTAGGATTGTTTCATACACATCTTCTAAGTGTCATTCATAGAACAAAAACACTTACAAAAACTATTTCAATTCAGACACATTTGGAAGTTCAAGACTAAACAAAACCAGGAAGAACTCTTTAACTGTGTTTTAAAACAGAAGATTAAGTACAAGCGTTGCACATAGTGAGTAATTAAGCAGCTCTGAAGACAGAGAGGGACAGGAAATAGATTGTAAGTATTAAGCTGAATTAAAAAATGCCCCAAAGATTTCTACTTGCAAATACAAAAGCATATTCAGAAGCAGTGTCTATTCCTAGCAGACAAGTCCCTCTCCTGACAAGTGAAACTGCAGCCTTAGCATGCCACCTCAGAGTCCACTGTAGGGCACTGCTACAAGAATAATCAGATATGCTTTTGTCAGTGTTCTTTTTTAACTACTATCTACTTTTCTTAAAAATATATTTGTTACATTACAACTTTTCAGTGCAATTTGTATATTACCTGTAACAACACCACAGTACTGATTCTGAGAAGGTGGCTTTTCAGAAATTTTCTCCTCTATGGATCTTTTTCGTCTGTACACCCTGTGTGCATGTCCTGTCACAGCCAAAGTGCGATTGAGTGGCTCAATAAATATGAAGTCCTCATTAATCTGTATAAACCCCATCTGCAAAGGAAAATGAAAGGAACATATAAGGTAAGAATTTATTAAGTTGTGCACAGTCCTGCAGGAGAAAAAACCCCACAAAACTCCATTTATGAAAACACTTTGTTTTAGTAACCTTATGAGCAAAGTGAGTACCTTTGTATTTTACAAGTTTTCTACTTAAATGAACTAGAATAAATTTCATTTATTTCAGCTAAATCTGGGTGGGTGGGTGGCTACATGCCAGTAGCATATGCACAGTAAAAGATATGGAATGTTAAAAGTTTACTTTGGGAGACCCAGGGGGTCATTTATATATGTACAGCATGTACAAAAAAGTCTATACACTGGTTTTATTGTTTATTATTGTCACATTTTTAGATAACTATATCTAATAAAATAGCAGGAACAATGTAAGGCATATGAATACATCCTGAACAAATGTGAGGATGGAAAAAAATTCTCATGGCACTCTTTTTACTCTTTCTCAAACTAAAAAACCCCAAAACTATCAAAAAAAGGCAGAAATAACTCCTTGGTTGCCAGCAGTTACACCAGAAAAATATCTGAATACAGCCATTTAGTTGGTTAACTCTTCCCCCGTCCCAACATATTTATACACACAAACATACAAGAAAAGTTAACACACCAGATGTACATCTAATATTACAAGACTGTAGCCAAAGCTAAAAAAAAAATACTATAAAATATACTTATATAAAAACCACACAAATAAAACGCAGCTCAAACTGTTAAGCTGCCAATATACACAAGTTCCTATCAAGAGTAAAGCTGGAGACAGCAAGGTTTTGTGGAGTTTTGTTCTTTGTTCCCCACATCAGCAAGACTGACAGTTAATTTCCTCATTCTCTAAACTTAAAAAACCTATTATACTGTTTTGCTACAGAAACAAAACAATGTGATGTATTTGGCTAAGAGAAGAAGAGAGCTCTTCTGTATGTTTCTATAGTATCAATGGAGAGAAATAGAAAAGAATTTTGTTTCTTCTGGAATTGTGTAGGTGCCATTATCACATTGGACATCCTGCCTGACAGATGAATAAACTATCCAAAAATACTCTGACCCAAGGAAGAAAACAAAATCAAATTTTTTAAGTGGTACAAAACACAATTTCATCCAAACACAATACTTTAAAAAGAAAAAACTCAACAATCTTTCTGCACAATCACATGAAATAAATGTTAATACATACATTTAATTTTTCAGTCAGCTACACTACAGAATGCTGAACAGATGTTGAAAGGTCATCACTAACATTGCACACAAACATAAAAGTATCTGGGGTTTTGACTGTTCCTTTTCCTTTTTGCATTTACATTCTAGGTTCAGTTCACCAGGAGCTTTAAATGTCACACACCAGAAGATTAGCTAGTTATGCATTGCTAATTACTTTCTGTACACCTGCAAGATAACACTTCTACATATCTTGAAAAATGCTACTTTTACATAACGATTAAACTTGTCTTATATAAACTACTAATGATGTTAAATGAATTTTTATTTAAAAGTATAGTTCCCAAACACCAGTAAAATGCATAAATTACTTTTAATTTTATTTTTATGTCTGATGTTCAATTTCACTCACACATAGATGATCTTACTTTTTTTAATAATTATTTAACATATTAAAGATGCTGATAAACTCTGAATATAGAACAGGAACAGCAGCCCATTAGGCGGTGCTGCAAGTTTCCCCTGTCCACCAACAAAAAGCAAGGCCTTAGTCCCTCCTGAACAAAGACTCAATCACAGAACATTTGTCACATTTCTTCCATCTTCATTGTCTTTGTTGCAAAATGAAACCAGAGCTTTTAAGATGATGTTCTTCAGATTGCCACCTAGACATTCTGAAAAGTTTTGCTAGAACTGACATTTAATGTTTTCTTTCAGCTTCTTGCATAAACTGAAGTTTAATTCATTGGTAGAGAAATCCAAAGTTTATTGCCTGTTTCCTGAGCCAGAAGTTAAAGAACTGAACAGTAATGTAAAGTTATATATATGCAGATGGGTAATGTTCAGACAGATCTGGATAATCAAATAATCTCTGATGCCACTTTGACTGCTTTTGAAAAAAAAAAAAAAAAAGACAGTATTTCTCCAACTTTTGGATAATTTCACAGGTAGAAAATGGTATGTGAAACTGTAGCCTTGTCAACCATGCCCTTATTTTTTCATAATCATTACAAATAGAGCTAAGAATATCTTTTAACAAAGTAAACACAGAAAGCAGAGAAGTTAAAGGCATGCATTAAAGCATTACAACAGTTTCAGTTTCAACACATTTTCATCTATTGAATGCCAGGGCCAATTACAACCTTTAGACAGATCAAATGGCAAAACTTCCATGTCACGAAAATGTACAGCAAAACAAAGATTAAAAAGATGATAAAGGAAAACCCTAATATCCATCTGGGATAGAACTGTGATTTCTGACTAACTGATCCATCTTCCACCAGTTTCATCTGAAAAATTACCACTGCTCCCAGCTGCACCTGAAAAGCCTGCTAGGATGCTGGACTTATCTCATGTAAAGGTAACATAACATGCCACTCTTTCCCCTGCTTTATCAAGTTTCTTACCTGAAAAAAAAACCCCGAATTCAAAAGTAGCACACACATCTCAGTAAATTTCAAGCCCATCATAATCCCATTTGGCAAAAAAATCCCCAAATTTTGTGAGTATCGATGAACTCGGTACTTGCTCTGTATTTTATTTACTTTATGCAGTAAAGAGAGACCGTAAGTACAGGGCAAAATTCAGATGATCGGCAAATAAAACTTGGCTTGCAGAAAATTAATTTTTTTGCCAAATTTGGATAGTTGGAAACCAAGACAAATGAAAACAACACCTTTCCCCAGTACCCTGAGGTGCCTGGGGCAGGTGGGGAACAGCGGGTGTGGTCAGCGTGTTACCCTGCTGCAGTCAATTCTCCACTGCCTTGTGAAGCAAATGTACACAGTGAGCAAGGACAGGCTGTACAAGACTGCACTTCTTCATGCTCCCACCATACTGCCCAAGGCGAGTGTCAATGGGAAAAATGCATTCCTATCAGATGCAGAAAATGTACATTTCTTTGTACACATATTGCATCCATCAGCACCACTATATTAATGTCACATATGCAATATAAAAATGAAAGATTCTCTTCACTGTGCTATGCAAAAAACCAAATCTTCTTTACAAGTTCAATATTTACTTGTTTTGAAACACAATCTGGTAATAGCCTTTGTACTATTTGTCAAATGTCCCAAAACTGAGGATTTATTCCTGAGTAAACAGGCAAAATCTTTAATTTATATATGAGTATCCCCCTCTGAAGAAGGTTTTTCTCCATGATTTTAAAAATCCAGATTTAATTTAGTATCATAATTCTAACAGCTCTATCAGAACCTGACTTCAGCTGAAATACAACAAAAGGTCTCCAGCTCTTACTAGTGCAAATAATAAAGCAAGCTCAAATAACTTTTCAAACTGTGTAAATAACAGCCTAAGAACTTTGTAAGCTGATGTTATTCAAATGCTCTACCAATTTCCATCCATAAGAACCTTCATTGCTGAAGGCTGAAGAAACATACGTGCCAGCAACTTCTGTCTTCAATTAACTGCGTTTCACAGCCGTGCACTGTGCTTCTCCTGGAGGTTTTCTCTACCTGTCTGCTCACTCCACTTTGCTGCATGGAGGTAGGAGACATCACAGAGGGGAGAGAGTCAGTATTGTCACTGTTGACTGGCTTCCAGCTGCTGACATAGTGTCCAATCCAATCCTTTCTGGCATCTTTTTTAATCATACGGCTGTGCCTTATGGAAGTACACATACATGCACAATACTATATACATTACAGCCCTGAGAGAGCAAAAACATTTAGACTGTTATGCAGAGACCACTGGGTTAAAAACATGTATTCAGGTACTAGTCCCCAAATTTGAGGTCTGTGGAAACAATTTTTCCATAGCTTTAGGATCCTTCCAAACTTCTCTACTCCCAGTCTGGTTTCAGATACACATTATGCCAAATTCTTAGGAAAATCATTCTCTATAGGATGCTGCTCTCATGTTTAAGACAATGACTACTTTTTTCAAAACAACCTGATGATGCACAAAGATGCAGGAAAATATTTATGTTTTTACTCAGCAGCACTCACTATGCAACCCACAATTAAATGAGTATTCACAACACTGGGCCATTGGTTGGACTTGAAGTCTTTTCCAACTTAATTGATTCAGTGATACACAAAAAATGTGATTGTAAACGGAATATATAAACTCTATCAATTCTAAACTCTCTATTTTTTTTTTAAATGTCTTATTTAGTAAAAGCACAAATGTGCTTCCTAAATTCATGGTGGTGTTTTAAAGTCAGATATTTGGTCACTGCTATCAGTAGTGAAACTCATGAGCCAGACAGAAGTCCCTCCAAGTGCCACAGTTTTCTGTGCAATGCAACAGGCTGGTCATCAGGCTCAAGTGACCACTTCTACATGCCAGCTACTCTGTTCTTATTACAAATATCAGCTGGCTGTAGACTCTTGCAACTCATACAATCACAAAGTTCCCTGGTTCAGCTTGTGCCACTATTTCAAGAAATGTCAGTGCAGTTTCAACTACTGCATTCTTGACCTTTGACCACCAGAAACATTTAGGAGAACTGACAAACTAATTGTAAAATGCTGAAATTATGTGTTCCATCCCCCTTTCTCTTCCTTTGCCCAAGAAGCTCTTGCCCAGTTTCTGGTTGACTAATCTATGGCTTAAAAGATCAAAACCACCTGAACTTAAGAAACACCTGTGACGAGGGAAAGCACACCCCGACACATGAGAAGACTGAAAGATTGCGTATTCTGTGAAAGAAATAAAAACCCAGCAGGAAAGACCCCTTGCTACCAATCACCTGGAGTTCTCCAATACTGATTGTAGCACCCAGTACTAACACAGCCCATGTGTATTATTCAGAATAAAGGACACTGTCTTGAGGGAATCACCAGCTCAGAGAACAACTGGCTGATTCCTCTAGCAACTTACCTAGCACAATGGAATTTCAGCTTTGTCTAAAAGTCATAAAAAGCCATTTAATCTTCTTACTCTAGCCAGAAAATCAAACATATTAAAATATATTTACACATCACTCATGAATTGTAGGTTTGCTTATAAATTTCACTTGACTATTGAAACAAACACAGCTAAACTCAACATGCTAAGTCAAACCAAATTTTCTCTTTATGTCATATGCAGCATGCATTATTTCATTATTTTCATTACAGCACCTTAATTGTCACTGCTTAGGTCCTGTAGTATTGGAGAAATAATGAATAAGACATAACGCAGAATATACGATGCAAATTGCCTCTGTATTTTAATGCCTTAGATCCACACATCAAGTCCAGTCCCTTATGCATTCGAGATTTTATAAAATAGAGGGTTTCTTACACTTACTCTTAGAACACAAATCTTTTGTCAGACTACACTTCCTTTTACATTTCCTTGCTGCTACTGTTAAATAAAATAGTTTCAATAGAACTGCTGCTCTATTATTTTACTATTCTTATTTGAAATGTTTCATATTTTTATCTTCTAACAGTTGGAAATCTTTCCAGTATTACAACTTTATTGATTCACAGCCATTATTTTAGATCCATCTGATCCAGGGTCTACATCGCTTTCCTTCTGGGCCAGCTTTCCACGCCAACTTTCCAGGTCCCTTGATACTCGCTCCAAAGTTTTTATAAAAGGTAATCATACTGTATTGCAGTTTCTATGGTGTGATGACAAATACACCAGCCTTTGACTGCTGCTTGATGAAACAGGCTTTACTATAACTCTGAGATTAGCTCAGCTGGTTAGAGCAAGGTGCTAACAGCATCAAGGTTTGTGGGTTCAATCCCTGTATGGGCCACTCACTTAAGAGTTGGACTTGATCCTTGTGCGTCCCTTCCAACTTGGAATATTCTGATTATGTAATTATCCTTGTAACCACAAATGAATTCCTCTCTCTGAACATCAGCAAACAGAACTGCAGGCCACATTTCAGCTACCATTTCACTGCAAATTTGTGAAATGAGAATAAAGTTTCTGTATCTTCACTTAACGTCCTCAACCAATTACATATGCTTGATGGCTCATAATGATCCTGTGATCAGCAAATATACAAATTTTTTCCTCCAGTCACTGTCAGCTAATTCACTAGTCTATAAAGCAAATCTATAAATGTAGTAAGTCACAAACAGAAGCAACTTACCTTTGGTCTGGCCACAGCCTTTGGTCTGTTTAACTCTTCTGTGCATCCCAGCTCTGAATTTACTACTAAAGGAGAATCAAATCCCCAGGTATTGTTACTGACCTTACCTCCGGCTCATATAAAGCATCTAAACTAGGTTTTTCATGACTAGGGACCGACCCTTCCAGCAATAGAGGGGTTTTCTTCCCTTGAAAATACTTTATCATCTAAAACATTTCCTTCTCTTGACATTAATATGAACAATAGCCACACTGAAAACCAAGCAAAATTTACTGGAACTCTTTCTCTCACTCTGCCAGTTAAATTTGTGAGAGTTGGACTTTAGAGCAATCATAGGAAATTACACCAAAGGTGCATCTTCCACTGAAAGCCAAATAGCTTCACATCTAGAATGACATCTTTAAGAAGTGGGAAAGCACAGAACAACAGACAGAAACATAAAGTATGACTACAGGTAACACAATTCCTACACTTTGCTATTTCCAGCTTATTATTTATGGTCATGGTCACAACTAAAATTCAGTTTTTATAAAAACACCTTTTTGCATCTCAATTTCCCAGATCTAACTAGTTTTATCTGTTAGTCTTTGGAGCTACTTGCTTTTCCTAAGGCATAAGGCAAGTAACATGATATGGTGGTGAAAATTGTTTCACCTAAGTAATGTGCCCACAAGTTCATTACAACATCATGTATGCTTTTGCAGATTTTCCTTAAAAAAAAAAAAGGCAAATTTTAAGAAGTTTACTGAAATTAAACATACATTGCAGTTTTCACAAATTTATTGCTTCAATAGCACATTGTAAATGGACTCCACCGTACGCTCTTATTTTGGCAGCAGTTATCCTGAAGTATGGTTTAGCTGTAGTTTGTTTCAGTCAAATTAGTTGTGTAAAAACACTGGAATGGCCTCAATGTTTTAAAACAGAGAATTCATCTCAAACACTTTAGAATCTTGAATTGAGAAGGCACAGAACAGTTTAAGCATACATAAAAATTTTCAAAATCACTAATGCACCAAAACTCAAATTTCATAAAACTAAATCTTAAAAGATAAATAGACACTGATGTTGAGTGAAACCCTGTAGTTCTTAATGATGACTTGTTCTGGAACAACTATAGACATCTTATAAACAATTACTACCGAACACAGACTGTTCCATGAACTGTATTTGCATGTGCTTTTCTTTCTCTCTGTAGATACAAGACTAATGTTTTCCAGTTTGAGGTAACTGAAGCATCTTTAGTAATAATCCATTGAAAACTGCTTCCATAAGGCAATTCTAAGTGCTATTTTCAAATGCTTAAAACAGAAAAGTAACAAATACGAAACACAAACTCCTAAAGCTAAATGTACCGTTTCTGTTGTATAGCCTCTTTTTCTAAAAAATTGATGGCAACCAATCCAACTGCCTCTAACTGCAGGTAACTTATTCACACAGTGNTTATAAGAAGGAGCTTTGTGAAATTAATCTAGGATGCCAAACCTACCTACAGATCCACCCCCGGCACTAATACAGACTTCACATTACTTGGATGGATGGATGGATGGTGAGAAGATCTGCTAAAATGGTCCTGGTGGTCCTTGAGGGCAATAGGTATACAAGAAGGGATCATATGCAAATAAAGATAAAAAGCCTAATAAAAAATTTACATAACCCTCTGTAGTGTAACATATAATCAGTAAGAAAGAAAATGAACACAATCATCTTTGTCCAAAGTTTTAAAAAAAAATCCACAGTGATGCAATTCTGAATGAATGATAGAACACTGCAGAGTTACGATTTCTAAAAGATGTAACTTTTAAAAGCTCATTCAGCACTTCCTCAGTGTAGGCATAATTCTGTTCTGCTGGAATTTGGTTCTTTCCACTAGTAACAACTGACCTATACCACTGCGTCAACATCCACACCTCCCCTAGAGGGGAGACATAGAATCATAGAATCACAGAATCACACTTGTCTGTGATGTCTTACTAAGTTGTTAATCAGTTGTCCTGATCTCTAAATTCTAGTCCAATTCTATTACATAGTTTTATTCTGTCTTTGCTTTAAGTTTTGAATTCTCATCTTATTCTGTCATTGACTCGCAATCTAAATTTTGCCAAGATACTTACGTATTTTTAACTACCGTTCAGTTTGGGGATTGTATATGTATATGCTGAATACTAAAAATCTGAGACATTCAAAACTAGCGGCTATCTTTTAAAAATTTCACAGAAATCACCATTTAAAATCTAGTTTTCAATTGCAACATCTACAAAACAAAGAATTGCAGTTGCAAAAATACTTGAAAAATATTTGACAAAAGCATTAATACTCTAAATGCTTTTTTTCCTGTNACACAGTGTCATGCAAAGATAATATTGTTACTCATGATATGCACTATAGGTAATAGCAACCTCCAGAGAATTTAATATTTTGGGTCTTGAACAGGTATGACCAGACAAAGAATGTCATCTATGAGCCAGATAAAAGCATAGAGAAAAACAATAGCCAACAGGAGTCCCAGCATCTTTACTAAAGCCATAGAATGACAGAAATGTGGTGGTACCAAAAATTCATGTGACCTCATATTAGTGCCATCCAAGATACATNAAATATATGTATAAATATGTATTTATAAAGAGTTATAAGAAGGAGCTTTGTGAAATTAATCTAGGATGCCAAACCTACCTACAGATCCACCCCCGGCACTAATACAGACTTCACATTACTTGGATGGATGGATGGATGGTGAGAAGATCTGCTAAAATGGTCCTGGTGGTCCTTGAGGGCAATAGGTATACAAGAAGGGATCATATGCAAATAAAGATAAAAAGCCTAATAAAAAATTTACATAACCCTCTGTAGTGTAACATATAATCAGTAAGAAAGAAAATGAACACAATCATCTTTGTCCAAAGTTTTAAAAAAAAATCCACAGTGATGCAATTCTGAATGAATGATAGAACACTGCAGAGTTACGATTTCTAAAAGATGTAACTTTTAAAAGCTCATTCAGCACTTCCTCAGTGTAGGCATAATTCTGTTCTGCTGGAATTTGGTTCTTTCCACTAGTAACAACTGACCTATACCACTGCGTCAACATCCACACCTCCCCTAGAGGGGAGACATAGAATCATAGAATCACAGAATCACACTTGTCTGTGATGTCTTACTAAGTTGTTAATCAGTTGTCCTGATCTCTAAATTCTAGTCCAATTCTATTACATAGTTTTATTCTGTCTTTGCTTTAAGTTTTGAATTCTCATCTTATTCTGTCATTGACTCGCAATCTAAATTTTGCCAAGATACTTACGTATTTTTAACTACCGTTCAGTTTGGGGATTGTATATGTATATGCTGAATACTAAAAATCTGAGACATTCAAAACTAGCGGCTATCTTTTAAAAATTTCACAGAAATCACCATTTAAAATCTAGTTTTCAATTGCAACATCTACAAAACAAAGAATTGCAGTTGCAAAAATACTTGAAAAATATTTGACAAAAGCATTAATACTCTAAATGCTTTTTTTCCTGTTACCATGTTGCACATCTAAAATTACTGTGTAAATAAATGTATTTTTTTACTAAGTTGCAGATATGAAGATTCTAGATACACAGCTATAGAATAGTTTTACACCTACTAATCTATCAAGTGTTTAGGTTCTACAGCCTTTCAAAGAGGAGGAAAAGGAAAGGGGAGACACTACAGAATATAGAGATGGTTTAGAAATTTGCAGTACATGAACTTCCATTTTCCTTTCACCTAAACAGTTTCATGTTCACTCAATAAAAGTATTCCACAATTATATCTTTAAAATCATAAATCCAAAATTATTAATACCTTAAGATTTATACTTAGATACTACAAACTAAGAAGTGCAGACTTAGCACAGACATGTTATTTCTTTTTTATATGCAGCATTCTGGAAGTTTATGAGGTACAGAAAGCCTACTACTCCCATCATAGGCAAATTAGTTTATGAAATTTTAAAACCAAACTAGCATTTCTGATCCAAGTGCTACAAGGTATTGTTGAAATGAAACTCAGTGTATGTGACAGTCAATTTAAAACCTATTTTCAAGACACATAGGATTAATGACACACTGAAAATACCCTTGACTTTTAAACTAATTAAATTGAAAAACTATTTTATTTACTTGCTACAGGCAACCATACAAGTATGGACTAATATTATTAAGAAAAGAAAGAGCTATTGGCAAGTCAGACTTCATCAGTGGTGCAGCTATTTAATGTTCAGAATATCCATAATCGCACTCAAGGCACACTCCGTAATCCTTAAGAAAACAAGCACGAAACTTTCATCCTTAGGTGCCTAAAACAAGGCAACCATGACTATGTCACAAAAGACACTGGCACATGTAATGTGCCAACCCACCATGTAATAAATTAATGGTCTCTTTCTCATCACTTCTCCCTTCACTCAGTAGCTCCTACCCTTTATCTAAGAAGGTTGAACTGATCAGACTAACTAACTAGATCTTAGAATTATTCCTCTCTCTCAAGTAGTTTGGCTTCTATTAGAGAAGAAACAGAAGCTCCAAGGAAGGGCTAGAAAGCCTTAAAGACTGATTATTTAGTTCAATAACATAAGATGAATTACTAAAGTCATAGAATGATTTGGGTTGGGAAGGACCTTAAAGAGCACCTCATTCCAACTCCCCTGTCATGGGCAGAGACACCTTCCACTAGACCAAGTTGCTCAAAGCCCATCCAGGCTTGCCTTGAACTCTGTCAGGAATGAGACATCCACAACTTCCCTTGGCAACCTGTTCCAGCACCTTGCAACCATCTGAGTAAAGAATTTATTCCTAATTTCTAATCTAAATCTACCCTTTTTCAGTTTTTAAGGCATTTCCCTTATCTATCACTCCAAGCCCTTGCAAAAAGTCCCTCTCCAGTTCTTTTGTAGGCCTACAATCAGATCAGAGGTGACTTTCTCAACTACAGAATGNATCCAGGCTTGCCTTGAACTCTGTCAGGAATGAGACATCCACAACTTCCCTTGGCAACCTGTTCCAGCACCTTGCAACCATCTGAGTAAAGAATTTATTCCTAATTTCTAATCTAAATCTACCCTTTTTCAGTTTTTAAGGCATTTCCCTTATCTATCACTCCAAGCCCTTGCAAAAAGTCCCTCTCCAGTTCTTTTGTAGGCCTACAATCAGATCAGAGGTGACTTTCTCAACTACAGAATGTTAAAAGGGAAGACAAATGAGGCTGTTGTTATGGTGTCTCAATCAGCTCTGGCCAATATATGCTTAATAAAGCAAGATACAGTATTCCATCCCAGCTGGCTAAACACTAAGATTCAAATCTAAATTCATACTGATTTAGATCAATGGTAGTGTTTTGATAGTAAATATAAAGTTATTTTACATAATTAAGATTCTGAATTTATGCTATATAGCAAAATCCATTGCCTACAGCTTTGTGTTACAAAATTTATTTATTTAAAAATACTAAGTAATGAACGGTGCTAGAGCTACTAAAGAGAAGACAACTAGAAGGCAATGTCTGTGCAAAAACAAAAAACTGGCCACCTAACTTGTTCCTCTTCACTTGTATTAAAAAATTACTATTACTGTCACAGAAATAATTAAAATTCTATTAAAAGAACATAGAAAATTTCTACACTCACAGCTCTAAATGATCATCTACAGACAGAAACTTTTTTTTTTTAAAAGAAAGTTCTTTTAGTGGTCTCCCAGCATGTTGGTTTTCAGGTTTTGTATTTTGATCTGTCCTTATGAGGGCTACAGAATTAGTTTTTCATTTTTCTCAGTTCTCATTTTCATGTAGGCATATGTTCCACGAAGCTGGAAGTAATAAAAGGGCCATGTCTTCACTTTGGTTCATTAAAAACACAATGATCAGAGCTGACTGTGGTTCAAGCACAGTTTCCACATGAATGAAAAAAACTAACCACCATTACAAAAGGAAGCATTAGCCAGCTATCAAGGCTGCTAAACTTAAGGAAAAAACCAAAAAATATCAAATGCTTGCATACCATGGACAAAGATCTATACTTTGCCCCCTGTACTACCCTGTATAAATAGACATTTTATGTGGTTGCATGACTTCAACCCCATTGTTGGTGCATGTACCAACTGACGAATAAAAATGCTTCCTGTCTGCTGCCTGAAATGTTCTGAAGAGCCTTACTTTATTTTGCTTCAAAAAGTATGCTGGAGCAATAAGTTCAACCAACCACAGATGACCAATATAGGCCAATAGAATAAAACTACAATCAAAATGAAAATCAAAATACAATTATATTTGAACAAGCCTGACACAGCCCTTTACTTGCAGAATTCAAAGAAGAACTGACATAAATCAATTTTTAAAACAGCCATCTAACCTGTAAGTTGTATCTATCATTTTGTCCTAAGTAAGGCATGATGTTAACAATAATTTGGTTTTGTTCATCAAACAAATGCTATATAAAATGGAACACAACCACAGACTTACTGTTAAAAAAAATAAAATTCACAAACCCAGCCATAACTCCTTTCCAGAATAAATACAAGAGTTTCTATTAAGTGAGCCAGGACTTAAAAAACTTTATTCCATAAAACTTAAGTTAAAAATTCTTTACAATGAGCTGGTTTAGAGATATTTCAGATCACTTATTTCACAACAACGTTTGAGTAGTTATTAATACTAAGAAAGTCTCTTTGCACAGCTAAACATGACTAGTTACAGAAAAAGCAACACCTATGGAAACATACCACCTAAGGAAAAAATCCTTGCAGTTAAAGACTCAGTGCTCATAAAGATGTTTCTTTAGAACATTTTGGTGTAATATGAGTAACTTCAGCAATTCTTGTGGAAAGACTAAAAACCACTCTTTTGGAATACGAATCAAAGTGCTGTACCTTCAGCTAATGAAACAGCATTAAATCCATTTCTTTAGCGCAACTCTGGATTTTATCCCATCAGAATCTGAAATGGTACTTTATGGAGGAAAAAATATAATAATACACAATGGATGAGCACTAAGCATTCTACGCCTAGTCCCATGCAGGAGGTTAAACAGAAAATATCAACAACTGTGCAAGTAATCTGCATTAGATAAAACACCTATACTAGTACCAAGAAGACCAATACAAGGGATCCAAGTTTAAATTGATTCATCCATGCAAAACTCTTAAATAGTGCATACCAATGAGTTACCATTGTTCAAACCCATGTGCTTTCATTGTAGCCACAGAAGGATATGGCACAGTTCCAAAACGCACCCATGATTGTCCATAGAGAAATTTAATTGCTGCTAATCCTTATTGAAATATCTATCCACGACTCCATTATCTTGGTTTTTTCCTAACAGAGAGGCTGAATTGCTCCTATTATTACTATTATTAAACGTTATTTAATTCAAGGCAACACTCCATGAAACTCAGTTTTGTTCAAATCTGGAATTTGCCAAAACTACTAACTGTGGAAAACAGTAATTCAAGAAAGGAAAATAAAATATATTTATAGGTATAGAACTACAATTCAACAAATAAAGTTAGTCCTTCTATAAAATAAAGTTATGCTTAGGTTTTTTATATCTCTATCTAGAATTACATTAATCCAAAACAGACAGCTTTAAGAGATATAAATAAGACTCTCACAACATTGTTTTAAAAAGTTAGAAATATATAGAAGTGATATTCTTCTACGACGCCTAAATGATTTTTTTTTTTCCAAACTATACATAGTATTTTGCTTTTAACTTCTAAATCTAGATCCTCCTTTCCCTTTTTGAGGGAAGAAATTATCTATTTACCTTTTCCTTGCACAAAGAAACTAAAGCTCTGCTACCCTCATGAAAGTAGGTATAGTATGTAATTATTTTTCAAGAACTATTATTTAAACTAAAAGAAGACGTATACATTCGGATGAAGGTTTTTTTCCTTTTAAGTTAAAGAGCTTGATTTTATGCGTGTAAGAACACAATGGAGTTTTGATCAGAATGGAGTTTTGACATCAGCATCTTGAACTAAGTGCCATTAGTCTGACTGGTCATTTTTAAGTAAAGTTGCTTACGTGAAATAAGCAAAGGATTTATTGCCCAACATGAAATACAAAGGAAAGGAATTATTTCCTTCCATTATTTCCAATGCAAATGACTTAGTAATGGAAGCAAAAAAAAAAAAAAAAAAAAAAAAA
>VWZT01000767.1:318215-328516 GCA_013397055.1 Pachycephala philippinensis
AAAAAAAAAAAAAAAAAAAAACAAACCTGAAGAGACATCCAAGAAATGTGTTGTTATTGTTATGCTTCCTTAGATAGGTGACTACAGAAGAAACATGTAATCAGACAGAAAAATGGAAACATACTAGGACTATCAACCAGAAATTGGAAACCTAAGCTTTTTACATGCCTAATTGCATCCATTTTACTCTATAAATCCTCTTCTACTTTAAACTCCCTAACTACCCTCATGTGTCTCTAAATAAATATTTGATGTGAGGTCCACTGATGTCATAAAGAGACAAAAGAATTGGCGATCTCTTATTTAGGCATAAAACCACCTAAGCAACTTCCTGTCTCCTACCTTACAAGAAGACTGTCAATTCTCAGAAGGTGTCAAAAGTTGTGAAAATTAGAAGAGTTTCGCACACAGCTTACAACAGAAACAGACAGCTTCATGCTTAAAAGTATTTTTCAAAAGAAAATTAAGACCCCAATTAAATATTAAGAGAATATGTGTCCCTTACGATGTTCCTTTCATTTCCTATCTCCCAGTTTCAGAAGAAAACCAAAGCATACATGCCTTGAAGCAGAGTTACATCTGAGTTTTCAGGGTTATAACCCAGTTGCCAGGCTAATCAGACAACAACAAAAAAACTCGCAACCAAACAAAAAAGCAAACAAACAAGCAAACAACAACAAAAACAAAACAAACAAGAAAAAAAAAAGGACCAAAAAAAAAAGAGCACTCCAAATTTTAAGCACAGCTGAAGCGCAGTTTAACATTTTATATAAAAGATGGCATCACTATAATGGCTGTAGCCATCACTTGGGCACTTCTCCCACCCAGCATCCCCTGAAGCCCAGAGGGACATAACAGGACATTTACATTGTACTGAAGCATAAAACGTTGTCCCCAGCTGAATTTTCCTTAACTTCCTGTATTTTCCTTAACTTACTGCTATCTAAATAAGCTTGACCTGACTTGACCCAGTTAAACTTCTGACATCTAACGAGAACTTAAGGTAGCACGGCTGAGATCATAAAACAAGCATATGCAATTGTTGGAAGATAATCACACAGAAACTAAATCACTTCACAAGTCAGTTTTGGGCACATTTCTACATTTTTGGATGCAAAACTCATTCAGAAAATAATTCTGACTGAAGTACTGGTAGACCCAAGAAAAACATTCAATAGCACAGGCTTCCAAAAAAATTTTTCTTCTATTCACTTACATGCAGATGTATGTATCATTAGCAGCTAGTGTTAGGAGATTGATTTCTCATTCTAAATCAACTGTTCTAAAATTAACACTAGAAATACTCTTAATTCTTTCACTTC
The DNA here is from genome assembly GCA_013397055.1 of Pachycephala philippinensis. Lineage (NCBI taxonomy): Eukaryota > Metazoa > Chordata > Aves > Passeriformes > Pachycephala > Pachycephala philippinensis. The sequence continues at coordinate 319,538 of VWZT01000767.1, forward strand.
CAAATAATACTTATTGCTTATTTACAATGGCATGTGAGAAGCAATAAAAAAAAACAAGAAGACCAGATTGTCCAGGCAATGACATGTTAACAAAAAAAGGTTAACTGAACTGTTAATGCACTGTAGATGCACATCTGATCTTAAAACTATTATAGATGTTTTGGGCTATTGGTTTATAAAAATTTGACCAACTACTGTCTGGATATGCAATATAACACACATGCTCATGCACATGATCAGTGTAGTTCACACTATTCCCACTACATTGTTGATTCTGCAAGGAGAGACCAACCAGCCCTCATGCTATATCCCTGAAGTCACCTGAGAGATCTGGCCAAACCAAGGAAAAGACACACACTCCACAGAAAAACTTCTGCAAACACCTCACTCTGCCACAAATCCAAATGGCTTTGTCTCACTCCTATCTGTTGAGGTAGTTCTCTTCATCACATAGCAAAGAGGTATGTTCACCATTTGAATACTATTTCTACACGACCCTTGGTTTTCACAGACTCCTTGAATATTCTCACCTACCACCAATCTCCCAGCTCTCACACCTAAAGCTTTCTATTGTTTTTTTCCCTATTTCCTAGCTCCTCCTATAAAAATGTTATTTAGCATGGAGACCATGGATGCTGCTCTTTTCCCCCGCCCTCCTGTCACAATCCACCATTAACAACCAAAATAATCTCCACTCCTGCAAGAAAACATTTAAAAAAGAGAAAGAACAGTCCTTTTAATGTAATATTACAAGGGTTGCAACATGGAGAACATTTGGTTCTCTTAAAACTCCTGGTTCATTTGCTAGAGAAGAAACAATTGGCACATACATGAGATATGTAAGCCAGGGATACATGTTCTGAAGAAAATGTTGGTTTTGCTAACATTAGCAGTTGTAGCTGGGAGACACTCAGTGCTCTGTCTTTTCTTTTTAAAACAGTTAACTTCAAATTAGGAGGCCAAAACTTCACTAATTTACTAACTTAATTAATGGAATTACCCAATTTTTCTGGTTTACCATCTCACTTCTCTGTCTTGAAAAATAACCTTGATAATTTTATTCGTTAATTACAATGGGTAGAGATCTCAAATGATGCACAGCAATCTCATTTTTTTTTTAAATAAAGCCACTGCGGAGATAGCGTATTTCTCATTTCTAATTATCACTCAGAAATACATTGCAAAGGAAGTATTTGTACTGAAACTAAGCACTTTAGGAAAACAGCAGGCTATTATAAGCAGGATTGGAATCACAAATCAAACCTGTCTCAGAACGGAGCGACTGCATGATTGTAGGATAGCTCTTAGAAGAAGGAATTATTACCACATGGTCTGAGGCATTGTGGCCCAAAATCTCACATACCATGCCACACTGTTTAATATTAAAGGAAACAGAGATCGTTACAGTTCAAAGGTAGTCTTGGCCTAAGTCAAACCTGATTTTCTAAATCTTTCAGCTTTACATTAACATTACTGTTCCTATTTTTAAAAGACTTATCCTTCTTATGAATTAGGATGAGTTCGCAGATACAAAAAACAAAAATCTAAACAAAAGATATTTCATCAGAAAGATAAATAAAAATAGCAACAAACTGCAGCATCAGAACCCCGGAAGGAACACAGAAACAAAGAGGGTTTATTCTTTTATCTTTAAGCAGGTCTTTGTTGGTTTATGGCACTTAATGACAGTAATCAAACTTTTAAAGGGATGCCATCTCCAGTACTCCTTTCCTTTATTAGAAAGAAAGAAAACAAAACAAAACAAAACAAACCCCACCCACAACCGAGATTTAACAGTTCTGTTTGTAATTAACTCACTGTTCAGCAAGTTTGTTAATAGCTTTAATAGTGTTTTGCTTGTACATATATGCTAGTTATTCAGCTGGCCACAGTCACTGCCTCCATTTTAATTTTCCTAGACTTCTCTACTGTGTGTTGAGTTCTGCTTCACTAGATTTTCGAGGTGATATTTTAATAAAGAGATTTGAATATAACAGAGGCATTACAATTACAGCAGCTAAGCTTTAGCTGGAGGCAAGAATGTGGCAGATGTGCCTCTGCCTAAGCATGCCAAAGTAACCTCATGTAAACAACTTGTTTTGTCCTGTTGGAAACCAGACTTCCTACAGGTCCGGCTGCCCTCCTCTTTCCCACCTTCCACTGTCATGTAAATCCAGGAGGAACAACCCAGATGAGTTTCAACACAGACAGTGAAAGAATGCGTTAGTCCAGGAGCACTACCACATTTCATTGGGTCTCCAACCTTATGCAGAGGTAGAAGGCACTAATTTTTTGTCCAATGCTTTATTTTCCCAGGAATGCTTGGGGTTTTTTTCTGAGGAAAAAAGACTCAAAACACTTTCATAACAGAGCAAACCTGCTTTCTGTTGTAACATTTCCACTCATGCCCTACCTCGCTCACCTATTTACACTGATCACAAATTTTATATTGCCCATTTAAAGGTGTTTAAAACACAAATAAGGCACGCTTTAAAGTCAACAAAGCAATTCTTGTTGAACCTCTGAATTCTCAGTATGGGATACTCATAGAGTACCCTCGTTCACACATTTATTTCTGTCCCTCTCAGTAAAGTTTCATTTCTCTAACAAACTCGTAATGAAACAGTAGGCAGACTGCTTCAATTTGTTCTCCCTTCATTTAAGGATCCCAGGAAGCTGGGTGAATAGAAGGAGAGAGTGTGTACTTAATTTTATCCTGGCAGCCTGTAATGATAATCCTATTCAATTTTATAATCCTCCTCCTGCAATGTCAAACTTTAGCCTGTATGTATCAAATGGACCATAAAGACTGCTAACAGTCTCTTTTCTTTACCCTTTTATGAAAAATTGTTGGTGATCTCTGTTTTCTAATGCTTACCACCAGCATAAAAGAAGCTGTAATTGTCTCAAATTTCTTTTGGAAAAGCATCTGGTGTGGAAGTTACTCAATACGGATGTGTAACTGCAAGGGTCACTGAGGTGGGGAGGAAGGGGCACTACATTTGGTTGACAAAAGGCTGAGTATTTAACCCATTTCAGCTTTCATGTTGGTACTGTATGATTCAGGATGTGTAATGGGGCAGTTGCATTCCAGCCTGATCGAAGCAAGAAGTCTATGTAAGTCTCAGAGCCTTACAGCAGGAGCTCACATCCTGTAATAGCACAGCTTCCCAGGGCGACGTATGAAGCCCAAATGTATGAGTTGTTCTGACCACCTGCTCCCAGGGGCGGACAAAAGCAGGGATACTCACAAAAGCAAGATTTTAGCTTGCATGTCCACTGCACAGCAAACAGACTCATTACTCACACCACACGCAAACAGCTTATTCAGCCTCAATCCATCAAATCCTAGGCCAGGAAAGGAGTTGCAAGCAGGTTTAAGTACTGCAATGCCTCTGAAAGCTGTGCAACCAAAAGGTAGAAGTTCAGTACAGCTCACCAAAACTGTTTGAGCTGTCCAAAAAGTCAAGTATACTTGCCGTATCAGGCACTACTCTCATTACAGGAATCACGAGGAAGTGTAACTAAGAACTGTTATTCACTGGGATTTTTCCCATACAAAAATGTTGAAACACTGTGGTTAAAATCCCTGTCTAGGAAGAAAGATGTCAAAACATAGATTCAGCCTTTTCTTAGGCTGAATCCTATCCCCAAAAGTGACTGTGTGCAGAATTATAGGAAAATATAAATTTCTTAGTGGATTTTATTACTGTTGCTCATTCCAATTTCATTCTGCTTATTCTGAGACAAGCTACAAAATTAGACTGTCCTCAATGAAGAGGTACAAAATAAAAATTCCAGTTTTCTAGAAGCTCCAGTGTCCTGAACGTAAGGGACATGTGAAATTAGAATATCCTAAGAAATCTAAAATATTTTTAATCGATCATGTCTCATTCAATTACTAGTAGTTAATAACACTAATATTCAAAACATAGTTTGTGTCAGAAGTAAAAAAAAGTTATGCACTTCCTGTAGAGCTGCTTCAGGTTTTATTCAAATCTTACTGAAGCACTATACAACCCTTCCATTAGCCAATAAAGGCACGTAGGTTTTTCACATCCTTATTTACTTCTGCTTTATTGTAAAAGTAGGACATTACAATCAGAAATATTCGTTGAAATGCTGTTGTCCAATGATACTTGGCACATTTCAGCCTGGCACAGAGCAACTGTCATCCATTCTTTTGCTGATGCTGGCAGCATTGCTTTGGATAGTGCTATTTAGGTGAAATACTTGTCAATAAACTATTGGTCAGATTTTTTAATACCTGCTTGTTACTGGCAATGAGGCCTAATAAAAGCACCATACACTTCTGTAGAGAGAGCTCTTCCCTGCACTGGAGATACACTGAGACTTGTTCCAACTCAAGTCACTGTGAAAATGCACATTACTTTTAACTGCAAATAGTTTCACAGATTCATCAGAACTATAAATATGCAATTGCCTGATTCACTTTCTTAAGATCCAGTGAAAATCAGATGAATTTCAAAACTTCTCTCCAGTAAATTAACCCAAACGTCAATGTTGTCTTCTTACGTAGAGCTCCAGAGACGTTCTGTTAGACAACCTGCTAAGAAGGTGAGATGAACAGCACAGCAGTAAGAAGTTGCACTCTTCTGTCCATCCTCTCTGTCTACATTTGCTCCTGTTTGCACTTCCTGAAAGTCTAAACATATCCCATTGCTTTAGAAATAAAAAACCCATTCAAATCCTTCCTCTGCCTAAACAGAAATAGCTGTTCTCTATTTATTGCAGACTGCTTCAGTTAAAAGAAGAAACATTGGGGAAATCCATACCTATCAGTACACAGCCATAGAGTACTACCTAAGGAATTAATTACTGAGAAAAAATTGTAGTAATATCTCTCTTTTTGAAATGAAATGAGTAGAGGATAAAGCACACATTTGCCATGTTTACAGCACTCTATGGAAAAAGCAGTGAGACTACTTCAACTTTCATTCTAGTAGTAGATAAAGAACCAGCAGTCTGATTTCTTAATTCTAAGCCCACAGTAAATTTCTCCTACATCATGCTATAAAAAAAATTACCATATATATAATACACACATATATATATGGTAATATATATATGTGTATATATACATATATATATAACCAGCCACAAATAAAACTGTTCAATAACCTTTGACACAACTTTTTTCTTATTTCAAAAATTATGGCAGAACACAAGCAAACAGAAGAAACAACCATTTAAATAATTAATGGTCCAGCTCTGCAATTCATCACTTTCAGAAGAACAGTCTCAGTGGCATCAGCAGGACTGTTTACATCCTGGTATTTGGCTAACCATGAAAAAGAAGTAGGCAGTCAGGATACAGATGGAAGAATCCTTGGAAACCTCTCATTCTTATTCCCAGAGCACCAGTGCAGAATTCCACAATGTACTCAGAGTAAATCCCACTGAGTTTCAAAGAGATGTAAGCATCCACAGGTCTTTTACCAAGGAGTTGGAGAAGACTGTCACCATTGATCATGTGGAGCTCTGAGATTGCACCAAAGGCACCATCATGAAGTTTCTGGATAGTCCATGCATATCTCCAGCCATTAGATTCATTAGAAAATAACCACTGAGTTATGTTTCCTTCATTTGTCAGATAAGTAGCTGAACTAAAACAATGCCTGCAGTCAGAATTTGGTTAGTAATTATCCTGGAGTACAGCTTTCATTTCTCATTTGTGTTTTTGCATGACTTTCATGGTATATTAAGAGCCCCATTATTATCACCTCTCCATACTGGTTCTTGACAAGCAGCTTAAGAAAAAAAGACACTACTGAAGCTCTCAAGAGCTGTGAAATAATATGGGGAAGTTTTAATGTTGTGCTGTATGTTAGATGCTTTACACAAATGCAACCAGTGAAATATTAAAAAAGCATCTAAATTTCAATTTCAGGGGGATACGGTCCCTAACATCTGCAGCAATATTTTCCTGCTTTTCTGTGTATAGAAGTTGATTTCTACACAGACTTTTTTTTTCCAATTTCCTGAATATCACTGGCACAGCAGGTCTCTGGGCCTTGAGAAGCTGGAACCAACACCAGCATCCTGTGTGGATGGTACAACAATTTCACCTAAGGCCTCTCTTTAATTTATTGAAGATGCAGCACCTTTTGACAAAATTAGTCCTACAGCAACAGCCATACATCTGTACTGCCAGGTACGACCTTTCCCTGCATATGATGGCCAAACCACTACACTCCTTCACCCTTCCTCCTACATGGCAAAATCACTGCTGTCCATCAGACTACACTTAATTTCCTTGGTGAGTAAAGACTCACTAAAAGGCTGTTTCTGAAGAGCAGAATGGTGTAGTCTAAGATGTATATAAGCCCACATTTTTCCAAAGTGTTTCCAAAGCAGCTTACTAAACCTAACCCAAAGTCTGCAAGGCTTTGAAATGAGTGTGTATCTAAGACATTCACATTTTCTCTGAAATGTCTTTATAACTAAAATGAAAAAATTAATTCTAATTCCAGTAACTACAATAAAATATTTGTGGTTCAAGTTTCAATGTTATTTTACATCTTAAAAAAAGAAAATGTAGTTTGAAATACTGCTTGGCCCTATTTGCAGGGCCAGGCCTAGATGAAACAGGGTGGAATATGCAATGCATGTTAGGATGTTTTTTCAATACTCTTGGAAACTCAGCAACTTACATATGTAATAGAGCCCAAGCAATGACTGAATAAAGAACGACAAATAGCTTAGGATTTGTTATGACAACTTTGACATAATAGCACTGTGCAATTTTTTTAACTATGCCTGACGCAGCAACACTCTCAGGAAGAACAGCTCCTTAACTATTTCACCACAAACAATACTATGCAGTTGAGGATCATGACAACACCAGTCAACATCAACAACAGTTTCCAATTTTATTTGAGAAACACAGAACACTTTATGTTTCAGCTGCAGTTTTCTGGATGGGGAATATGATCTGGACAACGCATGTTTAGATGGCCAAATGCTTTGGAGTAAGCTGGTGCTCCTAGTAAAGTCTAACAGAACCAAATATTACCAATGGGGCTCTTAAGAAACTGGGATCTATCCAAAAAGTGAATTTCAATTCATGCAACAAATCAGAGGTGTTACAGGCACGCAATGATGTACATGGCTTTTGAGCAGACATAATAAAAGGGTGATAATTATTTCCACCGATTTCTTTACAAATATTTTCTAAACTAATTTTACCCAAATACAATGTAGAAGGAAGTAAAACTCTCAAAATAAAAAGGAGTGCAGAAGTCAAATGCTTTTCATGAAAACAAAGCTCTTTTACCTGATTGCTTTCAAACTACCATCACTTGACTTTCAATATTTTTCTCCACAATTAATTCTACTACCACGCTTCGGAAAATCTGACAAAATATCAATAATTAGAGGCCAACCACTTAGACTCGTGTGAAACTTGGCGGTTTCACTTCGCAGGAGTGCAGGCAAATATTTTATTTGGTGTCAATCCACCATTTTCAGTTTGTGTTAATTTTTGAAAAAGTTCAAACAGGCAAATGAATAAGCAGTCAAAATTTCCACATTTTACCTGGTTTCACTTCATGGCCATACAAATAAAAAGGCACATCCTCATGAATCAAAAATGGAACAAGTTAGATGTTCAAATTCAGAAAAAAATACACAAAAATATCTATCATGTGGTTATGGTGATTTACACCCAAACCCCAAGATCATGGAGGATGTTAACCCTTTCTAGCACCATTACTCTTTGTATTCTAAATTCTGTAAAGTGCTGCAGGTACATGCATTTATGATGCTACATAAAGGCCCCAAATGAGAATAATAGTAGCAATAATTGCTTCTGTTTTAGATCCTGCCAGCATTCTGTACCGTCACAGGTAAACTTTCTTTCTTTCTACACTTTCCATCAACCCACAAGTACCTTAGAATTGCAGCTCTTTGGATCATCACTGCTGTTGTCAGTATACCCAATTCTGCTCTTTATCTAGCAAAAATCATGATTGATGCAATAGAAATAATAGCAAGTAGAACTTGTTTTAAATAAGAGAGGTATGCCACAGAAGTAGTAACAACAGAGAAGGTCTGACTGTATTAACATTTCTGCTGAGAACATACTCATTGCATTCTTCTGTGGAGGAGTTAAAAGGAAAGAAGTCCCAAATTCAAGTAACTATAAGCACCACATGTGGGAAGCTGTGAGGCAGAGAAAAAAGGCCAAAGAGGTGAAAGGAAAGGAATAACGAAAAGGAGAAAGGAGACACTGGTAAAATAGTGGTAGAAATAGGAAAGACAGAACAGTTTGAAAACTGAGATGCAGAAGATAAGGAAGATAATACAGTTGAGGAAGATAACTTTAGAATACAGGATGATATGAGGAACAAATGCATTACAGATGGACTGGAGGAGAGATGATGAGACAGGGAATAGAAAGGAGAGGGAGCATGGAGGTTTCTAATTACAGACATCCATGGACAGCAAGATAAAATTACAGATGGAGATGAGGAAAGTTTAAGGATGGTATAAGACAATGGAAATGAAAAACCAGAAAGGTATGTATCTGGAAATGGGATAAATAATATCACTGTTGTACAGGGTAAAGGCACAACTATGGATTTGAGAAATGTTATGAGAAGAGTATGAATAGGAAAATTGTTAAAAACAAGGGTAGGTACCGAGGTAGGACCCAAGACGATATGAACGAAAGACCTTAAGAAAAGAATGGGAGTGAAAAGCCACAGATGAAGCAGACTTGGATGGAGACCTGGGTGCTACCGCTGCATGCAAGGTCATCTTACCAATCCACCACAGGTACTGAACGAGGCGAAGGAGCCTGGGTAGCGGAGGACAGCACCACTGTAGTAACAGGCTCTCTCAGGTTGCGACTGTGCGGCACTGGGTGGACTTTTGCCCTCACCCCCCAGCCGCTCTTCCACAGCAAATCCAGGAGCCAGGAAGCGGCTGTCCCTCTTGAGCAGCAGGTAGAGTTCC
>VWZT01000767.1:330281-349129 GCA_013397055.1 Pachycephala philippinensis
CAGCCGAGCCCCGGCCCCGGCCCCGGGGGACTGCGCTTCGCACCCCGCCCTCCCTCCCGTCCGTGCGCCCCGGCGGCAGGAAGGGCTCCCCTCATGCCCGTCGCCAGCAAGGCGCTCAGAGGAGCCTTTGCCTAAATTCAGGGGGCAGCAGACATTGACCGCTTTTGCCTAGTTTTGTGTAATTTGATTCTAAACTCTTTTGCCCCCACCACGCAGCTCTCCATGGAAACCCATCACTTTTCACCCCGGCCCTTGTCAGCAGAGGAATGAGTAAATGAGGAGTTGAGCAAAAAGCTTTAGCTGCACATCTAGCATCAGCATGAAATGCAGAAGCAACAGGTAAATACATCCCTCTAAAACTCGGATTTTGCCGTAACTTCTGCTGGTTTACCTACTGTTAGTGGTGTCAAAGGTGATTGCTGTGCCTTAGGGGAAAGCAGAGCAATCCAGTGCTGTGAGGAAAGCCATCTGTGCCTTTAAGGGGAAGTTAAGAAGTTGCAAGAATTCTTTCTAGAAGTTAGTTGTGTAAAATGAAAAGCAAAACACACAAACAAACAAAAATCACGTGTTACAGCTCAAATAAAAAACACGTTTATACTCCACAGAAGCCAAATGCAGCTGGCTTTTGGTCTCTGCTGTGCTCTATAGCTGCTTGAAATGTATGCTGCATGGGTAGGTACTCTCAGCTGCCTCCAAATAGTAATTTTGATTAGTTGTTTCATTTTATAGGGGAAAAAAAGTTATCATACACTGGTCTTTTTTTTCTTTTCTTTTTCTTTTTCTTTTTTTTTGGCATCTGAGCCAACTAACACTAAGCAAAATCAGAGGGACCCACTGAAAACAAGATGAATTGATTAGGAAGAGGGGAGTTTTTCAGGGCTGCAAACTGGTATTTGCCTGATAATTAGGAGACTTTAAAATGCATTTCAAGGGAAGCTTTGTTTTCCAAATAAATAACAACATATGTACCAATTTACAGTGTAATTAGTTAATAGGTCAAATCCTGCAGCTTTTTCACAGCCAAAGCACTCCTTACAACTGATCAGGAAGTGCTGAAAAATGTGGTTTATAAGTTCCTGTACAAATACTAGATACAAATTCTGATTGTATTTTTGTTATAACAAATCAGAATGTACAGGCAAGATGCAAAAATACACAGAGAGGATCTTTACTGTGCATACAGTTACATGATGAAATACATAAATGGATAACAAGTGGGAATAACATAAAAAGAGATGGCATGTGAATGTGCTTACTTTAAAACTGTAAATTGCTCTTACTTTTCATTATGCTGAAGTTTTTGGCCCCTTCGGACAAAATTCTGCTTCTCTTATTCACATGTAAAATCTTACTAAAAAGACAAAAGCACTGTTTTTGATAGTAAGGTAAGGAGAATTTGGCCTTTTCAGCACAAACTGCAAAGGGTAAAGACATTTTAAGAAATGCCAATTGAGAAAGACTTTAATATGTTTGACTTTATCACCAGCCAAAGAAAAAAGAACATTTCTGATAATTCTCCACATATGAATACAAGGCAAGCTAAAGTCAACATGGAGCTGCAGCAAATTTCTTTAGTTCATTTTATGTTTTGTTTTTATCGTTTCACTAGTTAAAGTAAAAATATAGGGGGAAGTTCTCTATGTTTAAGTTTGGGGAAAGTGCACTATAAAATAGAGCCCCTACTGGTGTTCATTAGTTTTAACAAAGAGTCTGGTCATAGGTTAATGCTGGTGGATGATATTGTAGCCCACCACATGCTAACTGTCGTCACTGTGAGACTAGTGCAGGGAAGCCTATGTCTAAGAGAACAAGAATTGAAGGAACAAAACAATTCTTTCATACTGCAGTTAGTTCGCAGAGAGAATAATATTGTATCCACATGTATGCTGCAAAAGACTATTTTCTTAATCACAAAGCCATCAAAACTCTGCAAAATGGTTTTTATTTTACAGACCATATGGTACTAGAGGTGTTATTAACTATGCATTTGTAAAATTGGAAGAAATACTATCTTCAAACTTGATAAAAAGCAAAATGAAAAGAAACATTAAGTTTGCTCCAGTAAAACTGCATTACCTATCTGAAAGGTCAAAGCCTTTTGGCATTTCAAGGGACTTGTGCAGAATCACAAATGTAAAACATGTGTTAATTTGTAAAATATAACAATTATTTAGGCCGTCTCACTGACATGAGAAAAAAAAAAAAACGGAAAATGAGGTAAATAATATGTCTTCATCAGACCTTCCTGACTGAGATAAGTCAGCCCAATTTTGTTGAAATCAACAGAGATTTGGCAATTCCTTTTGTTTAGTCCTCCCTGATGTTAAATTTACAGAACCGTGCCATAAGTCTCTTAAGGATTGGCAGGGCAAGGGTTCTCCCAGACCCCACCACAGGCTGACTTTTAATTTCTTCAGTATACCAAGATCATTCATGATCACTGGTAACAAACCATCTCAAGCCATCTTTTGAAGACATCGGTGATTCTTCAACTTCTGCACCCCTCACCCCATGGTTTTATTTAAATCTGTGCTGCAGTTGCTGTCTTACATTACACAAACAAGGCCAGAATGCCTGCTTCCCCCAGACCCTCATTTCATTCACTGTCTTTTAAGAGTGATTTATTTCTGGGGATTAAGGTAAGTATAGACAGATCATTCTATTGAATTCAAAATATCAGCTTCTAGCAATATAAACACCACATCAGTCAGAGACTGTCCTTGGTTTGTTTTTTCTCTTTACTTAATCATTTAACTGTAAAAGCTTGTACAAGTTTATACATACAAAAGTGTTTTGAGATTACCTCAGCTTTGCATTATATACAAGATTTCCTCCAGTAATTGTTACCAAAAAACTGCAAACCTTTAATCCTTTTCACAAGGACATAGTTATTAATGATTTTTTGCATATGCTTAATATATAACTATTGATGATGCCATTGATTTTTTAAAAATCTTTCAGTATATATGTTTCACATTTTTACAACCTAAGAAAATATTCTGGATGAATGGAAAAAAATCTATTCTGTTTTGAATGGTGCTTAGTACATTAAGGCTACATATCATATGTCCATTGAGATTAGAAACAGAAACTCATATCTTCCTGGTTCTGGGGTGCTTTGCAAATGTTATCTCAGTATAAATAAACTTGTTTAAAAGAAGATTGAACTAAATATCTTCTGATGTGCAAGTTATATGTGAACCAATGCTGCAAGTTTTCTCTACCTAAGCATCAATCAAAGGAAGTTTTGTCCTTCTTAGAAAATGTTATATTCCGTATCTCTTCAACTGAACAGTGAATTTCCACTGTCTGTTAGCTCACAAACTCTGAACAGTTAAGTCTGTAATTCTATAGTTACTTACATGCTCAAAACAAAAGGTTTATTTAAAATGTATGTATTTAAGACCACTTCAAACAACTTCTCTTTAGCAGCTCTTACTACAGAGCAAATCTTACAGTTACATCTGAACTCAGTAGTACAATCAGATGACCTGCTGAGTAAGATATGTGTCAAACTGTTGTGAGCTTAATACCTCCACTGGTTTAAAGTGCATCAACTTTAAAAGGGCAAAGTTAAGCCAATAGCAGCTCAATGTCATTGTGCCACACCACTACTTCATATGATTCAATTGAATCTAGGTAATTCAGTGCAATTTACTCCGAAGTTAAATTTGTTGCATTGTGAGTTACTTCTCAAAGTCACATTGATCAAGGTATTTGTGGATAATATTAGCTAAAAATATACTTTCAACACACTGTTTACCCTATTTACTTAGAATGCTTGTCCAAGTCATGGCTTAAATAGAATAGGCTTTCCCAAGCTAAAGTTCTCCCTCAAAGTGGAGCTTCTTCAGATTTCAAAACTGAATCATCTAACAAGCAAATATGTCACCTGATCAGTTATGGGGAACAGGCTACTCCAGAATGATCAACAGTTTCCATTTCTGGAACACCTTAAAAGAGCAAGGCTTCAAATTTGAAACCTGCAAGTCATCTCTTGGAGAAAAAAAATTGTGAATTTCCAAGAATCACAGAATCATTTGGGTTGAAAAAGACCTCTGAGATCATCAAGTCGAACCTTTGCCTTCAGAGTGTAAAAAAGATGCTAAAGCAGAGGCTCCTTATGGAGAATAATTCATGTTATTCATTAACATTGTGTGGTTCGTCTTGACAATTACATTTTAAAATAATACAATAATCCTCTTCTAGAACACATCCTCAAAATAAAAATAGTTTAGAATTGTAGTATAACTTGTAAATGTATATGAGCAAATGGAAACAAAATCAGGGAATTTGACAGCGTGACTTCATGCTCTCTCTACCCACACATCCCCCCACATTTAAAGGAGGTAGGACAGCAGGCAGGAATAAAAGCTTTATAAGAAAGGAAAAATTTTGGTAGGAACTGCAAATGTCTGGGACTGAGTAAAAAATTGAGCATTTATGATAAAAACAGAATTACTGGCAACTAGATTAGTTTATTAGTAAATGTTAGGTAGATGTCTGCTATGTTTAAATTAGTAAGTTTAAAATATTCTATAAGCCCATTATCCCAGCCCTGCTAGTCAGCCAGTCTGTTTCAGAAATTATTCTGATTTTATGCAGAAAAACAGACCAATCAAGAATTATGCAGTGAGTTAAAAACACTTTCCATTGCTTACATACACAGTTTAGATGCTAAGTGATGTTACCATCATAATCTATTTACAGCATTTTCTCTTTGGAAAAAAAAATCAATCCTCCTATTTTTTCAGTCAAGGAATCAGTATAACTCAGAAGCCTATAAACTTGAAAAAAGAATGAAGAATATAGGACTGGGAATGATAATATGAAAGGCAATGCAGGCAAATATGGTATGACATGAAATATGGCTCCAAGAGATGTTTAAATAACTGAGTTGGTTCTAGAGTTTCAGACAGTTAAACTGCAGTATAATCTTCGGTTTATCAGTATAGATGCCTTATCATTTTTATTATGGAACAACATCTCTATTATACCACTAACTCACACTGAGAAAAAGAAGACAACGGGGAGGAGAATGGATCCAGGACCAGGAGAAGCCAGAGGTGGATGCAAACTGATCAAGCAAACAAAGTCAAGTAAAACAAGAGAGGATACAGAGAAGATCATGAGATTCCACTTCAAAAGCTGTAAGTAAATCAAAGAGAGCAGTCCATACAGCAAGGTCATTTCCTTGCTGTTTTGTAAGGTGAGGCATACAAATAGCCTTGCTTTCTGAAACACATCTTTCTTTGTGTGTGGATTTAAAGAAAGCATTCAATAACAGGGCTAAACAAAGACAATCACTGATTTCTACATATCAGCCTTCAACTTCTTACCTATCTGCAAGCACTGAAGATATCATGAAATCCTAGAAATGAAGTTAACTAGTCTCCCAGTCATTATTCATTTAGATGACAGTGTGAATATCCTATTTGCACTTTCCCTTGCCACAGGAGAGAAAGACTTCATTATAGCTACCAGATAAAAAGCAAACATTGTAGAAATGATTTATTTTCTCCTATCTAAAGGATTTATTCATAAGAACTGCTGTGTGGTAGCCTGCAGAACAGGCTGCCTTGCTCTTTTAGCCTCTGTGACTGGGAAACCCATTAAGACCACATGAGTTGTCAAAGCACACGGTATGTTACATACCGTATGAGTACTGTCCACAGGCACTCGCTTTGAAGGCAGGCCAATGGCAAACAGTGGCACCCAGGAGACCAGCTAAAATATAGAGAAATCAAGGTGACAGCACATAAAACACAAGTTGTGCGAGACCTCTGTTAAACAGGCAAAAAGCCAAGAACACGTCTAAAGGGATTCCAAGCTACTCTCTAGAAGTCTTTTGCTTGAATAGAGGTGGAAAAAAAAAATACTGGCATCGTATGAGATGTTCTAAGTTTTGCTTCATAATTCCTAATCTCTGCTTCACTCTCTCTCCCGTTATGCTGAGACAGATAAGAACAAAAGTGCAAAAGTTGGTGTATTTGAGCAAGATCAGGAAGTAGAAATAAACAAATTGACAAGCCACACAATGGTGATTGTGTTCCTGGCCAAAACCAGGAAGTGTCAGTCAACAGGGAGCTCAAAGATCTCCATTGTGGAAGAGACATCACTTTCTGTTTCCAGAGCTCCCTGAAGATTAAATGTGCTATATATCATTACTATCTAAAAAGTTCCATTATCGAGTAAAATGCTATGTATTGTCAGAAAACTTTGGGATTACTTACAAATACTTTTTCTGAACCAGCTGATGTAATCTGGTGTCCATGATTGCTCCTGCATTTTCGGCCAGTGTAAAAGCTTGTAGACCAAGGAATTTACCTCTAGATATGCCTAGATAGCCATGTAAGCCTGATTCATGTCCAAAATGAAGGAAACAGGTTTCCATGTATTCAAAGTAAATACTAATGTATGACACCTGAGACTGATACTATATCACTAAAAAAACCCAGAAGGAATGGTCATCCTGCCAAAAAAGACTAGCAGTTGTTCAGATAGTAAGAAATACATGAAGTAATTTTCCTAGGAGTAGAAATATTTCTGACAGAACATCAAAGTAATAGCTTCTTACCAATCCTACATTGTACCTAACCTACTTTTAAAAGTCCTGCTATCATAGCTTTTCTGCGGTTTTAGTTTACTTGTATGATTGAAAGATACGAAAGCATATTTTCATCTTCATTTTTGGTGGAAAAAAAAGCACATAGACACAAACTAGTGATCTGTTGAAAGCTACGCAAGTTGAGTTTAAAATTACATCCATGATTCTATGGTCTCTCACTTCCAAGCTCGTGTCCTGGATGGCAGACCCAGTTATTTTGATATTTATGCTAGGTAGGATAATATCAAGCCAAGATATTATAAATTCAGTCATTTCATAAACAAGTAAGATCATCTGTACTTTTCCCTTCTCATCTCTTACCTTAATTTTGATGTGAAGGAAAGGCTCTAGAAGCATATTATTAGGGAGGGCTGATTTAACAAGACCAGTGTCAGTGTGACAGTTTTTCAGAGATAATGAAACTGGCTTAATCTTTTGCACAAACTTTTTTACAAATTTTTCATAAATACACTCAGAAGATGGGCTTAAAGGGAAAACAGAATATTTTAAACAAAGCCTATCTGGCCTGTGCTGCTTAAAAGAAAAAAAGAATATAACACATAGCAGTTACCCGCAAAAGGTAAATACTTGAAGAATACAGATCAGAGAATGTTGGTGGGTTGTTTTTTGCTTCAGGAAACCCGTGTTTGGTATTTGCACATTGGTGCCAAAGCAGCACCTCCAGTTTCATTCTAAATGTAGCAGGATTTCTTTGTACTTTACTTATTCCCTCATTCATCAGTCTGCACATATTAGAAGAAAGTCTTCCTTTGATCTTTGGACATAAAGACATCTCTTCTGGAAAAGTATTTCAAATGCAAAAAGGAGCCAAAGAAATAATTTTTGCAAAGCAATGAAGAAACCTGGATGTGGGTGGAGAGATGGAGGCTTTAAAATACAATCTGTAAGGTGCCAAAGTCAAAAAGTGGGGTCCCTTGCCTAGTTAAAAAGCTACCTTCTTTGTAACCAGGTGTTCTAGCACAAAAAGCCTCTTACTAATTCAGGCTGGGGGCTGTAAAGGCAAACACTTACACAGGTAGGACTCTTCCCATTTAATCAAAATCCTAAATTCAGCTTTAAACCATTGGTTTGCTCAGAGGAAAACTGAGCATTCAGATTTAAGATTTCAGCTTAGTTCTGACAAGGAAGATAAATATAGTAGTTTATACTGCATTACCCATTACTGCAATATACCCGTGATAGCTATTGCTTGTATTTCACAATCTATATAAAAGCATCATTGTTATTGCCTGTTTTCCACTTGATATTTATAATAAAGGATCAGTTTCGATTCCTTCTTGACTTGAGGTCAGGAAGATTAGAGTGCCTTAAGAAACAAACGTAGTTTCACAAGCTAGAAGGACCATATAGTTTTTACTTTCTTTTAGTATGACTTCTAGAGAAAAAGAGATGAAGGCAGAGCAAAAGCAAACAAGGCTATAGTTTGACTGGAAGAAATTATGTGGAAATTGGCCAAATAACAAGCTCTCCCTCTAACTGTCCCTGCTGGCGTGTGACATGGCTATTTCAGTAGTGGAAATGCCGCAAATGAACAAGTTGTTCCTCTTCTTCTCCATTCTTACCGATAAAAAAGCTAGTGAGAATGGCCACTGCTTCATTCTGAAAAGGAAAGTACTTAGAGGGCAAAATCTTCCTCTACTTTTAGGTACTGCAGAACATATTGCACTAAACTGTTCAGTCCTTAGTACACACAGGGTCAGCTGCACTTGTTGAACAAGCAAAGCACAAATGTGCAGTTCAGATGTGGCTGGCAGTGGAGCATCATCTTGCCCATCTTAACACATCATAATTTTTTCCAACTTACTCTTCTTCTTTTTTAAAATACTTTCCACTATGCAAAATCAAGTGGCTCTTCTGTTAAGAACTGTGATTCACAAATACAAGCAAAACTGATGAATGAACAAAGAGACAACTAAAAATATAAAGAAAAAAAAAAGGAAGGAAAAAAAAGGGGAAAAAAAAGAAAACGTGAGACAACATCCTTTTCCCTTTAATGGCAATGAATACTTCAAGGTTTCTGTGGTGACTCTCTAGCATACCAGCTTTCAGCTTGAGGGCTGCTGAAGTTTTGCTCCTGCTTTAGTAACCCAAAGAGCTTTGCAAAAGACATACTATTTTAAGGCATTTAGGACATTATGTCAAATTTCTGCATGTTCTGTTCTAAAGAAAAGTTTTCTTTAAAGAAATTAATCTCACTTCCAACGTTCAAATGATTAATTTAAAATTCCTAACATCAATCAGTAGGTTGTATTGTTTATATTCCTACTATCCATCAGTAGTTTGTCTAATTTAAGAATAATAATTGCTGTCATTCTTTCTAGACAAATAGATATGCCCATCATAGAAGATCAGCAGTTGGTAATAATGTTCTAACTGTCTTGGGGCTTGATCTTGAAAAAAATTATCTCCTTTTGTTTTACTGAGTATTCAAATACAAATTGTGTGTTTTACTAGCTCAGTGGAGACAGTCATATATTAAGTTGAGATACCTTCCCAATTTACCAATTGCAAAAATTCTTAAGAAGTACTTCCAATTTTGTTTGTATACAGTGAAAAAGAATGATCTGTCTTTTTTGGTGGCAACATAGTTGCCTCTTTTAAGCACACTTGACATGATCACAGGAGGGTACAGGTGACTGCATATTTCAAAGTTCTTTTCAGGTATCTTTTCAAGATAAGAGTGTTTTTTCTCATCTCCTATGTCTTGGATTAAAATAATGTTCCTGCATTGTATAAATCTCTTTCAAAATATGTTTGATCTCTAGAATATCTAGCCTTAACTTCTGAAAAAGCATCTATGTGAAGCAATGTGTTTTAAGAAAACAGGGAGAAAAGCACTCCTAGAACCACTTCAGAGGACAAGCTGAATAAAATGACTGAGAACAGCTAACTCTGCTAGAGGGAGCTCTGCAGCCACATATTTACTCAAGTGAACTTTAAAAGAATTTGCAGTCTACCTACTGTTGTAGACAAAGTTAGTCAAAACTTGGAGCTAGCAGCTTAAACAGTAGTAATAGCTAGAGCAGAGAGAGCCTGTACATTGTGGCATATGATCCATAGCAACCAGATTTGAACATGCCAAACAGCTAACCACAGGGTCAGCTGAAGCCAACCTAAGACTATGTGATATTGTATATGAAGATGACCACTTAACAATATCTTAGGAAAAAAAAAAAAAAAAAAACAAAAAAAAAAAAAACAAAAAAAAAAAAAACCAAATCAAACCAGTAGAAAACCAAGAAGATCCTGGATCCTAATATGGGCCCAACCTATCCCTTGAGGGATGGGGAACTTAGATGCTAAGAGCATAATTGCCCAGCAATTTATTTGTTTGGAATCCATCATCAGAAGCACCCAGCCTGAGCTTCAGCGCTATTGATAAAAAACAACTTTCAGCTTTTTGATTCAGTGGAAACCTGGCGTTGAACCCTGTTATGGTGGCTGGTGTGTGTAAGTCCCATAACACTACACAGAATTATGATAATTTAACTTGAACTTGAAATAGCATCATATGTTGCATGTTGGTCTAAGCACAACATCGAGGTTACTAATGATCTGTGAAACATTAGTTTTTGCTTTGAACATTATTTTTTCAATCAAACTAGAGTCTGCTCCTGACAGTTGTATCTTAAAATGGTAGTTCTGTTATGGATTCAAGAACACAGACAATGTTTTATAAAAAGACACAAACTTTCTTTTTTATTTTCAAGCCTAAATGTAAACAGGGAACATGCTTTTGTACAAGAAATGCAGTGAAAAGCCCGATAACTGTGTTAGGCAAAACATCCATTGCTTTTAGGGTAGAACCAGAAAAAGCATATGAGCTCTGATAAAGTTACAATTTTTACTCATGTGCTTTAAGCTGGTCAAGAATTCAACTCTTTTTCTTATTTAGGCCTATAAATTAGAGTCAAATTGTCTTGGTGTATTTCTTCTATTCATTCCTTGGAAAGTCTACTTCTTATGCACTGTTCAAATTGCTGCCTCCATTCAGCTGTACTACCGCAACCTCTCAGCGTCTGCTTTGCATTAGCAGGCCCTGGCTTTGCTAGCAGTCGAGGCAGCAAAAAATTCTCTTGTGTGAAGCAGCCTCACTGCAAAACCTGTGTGAGGCAAGAAAATATTCTGACATTTTACCGTGCTAAATGTTCTAGCCACTAAACTGTGCTGCTAGCAGAACTAGTTAAGGCTTATTTCAGAAGACTGAACACTGCAGTGCTATGCACAGAGGTGGCCTCTAAATGAAAGAAAGTACAGACTAAGAAAGTGTCTTAAGACATCTTCTTTTCTCACTAACAGGGAGAAAAAAGAAATTTCCTTATTAGTGCTTTTGCTTTTAGTTTGTCTCATTACTGACTACTGTCTGAATCTCCCTCCCATATACATATTACCGAGCAGAAGATAGAGCTAAGTGTTAAAAATCAGAGGGAAAACCCTGACTATTGCAATGCATCAGTGACAGGCTTCAGCTTCCTATGCTGTCCTTACAAGTAAAGTTTACTGTAAAACTTCCTTGAATACAATGTATCAAAGGGTTCCAGGGGGGATGAGCTTATTCCCATGAATGAGACAGCATATAAGCAGTTATGAGGTAAATAAAAGGACAGCATGATTGAATTCCCGCCCCCCTCCCCCCCCCCAAAAATGGGAAAATACAGATGTTCTAATTTAGAAATTATTTAAATAGAGTATTTTTGCAAAGAATTTGTTGTTAAAAATATCACAAAAAAAGAACAAAATAACCAGCTGAAACAATGGCCTCTTGCATCTAAGCATCTTAACAGATGGTTTCTGTTAAACTTCTATTGCTTCTTCAAGAAGAGCTGCTTTAATGTCTACTACAGTTTTATTATTATTATTATTTTGAGAACATACCTACAGTATTTTAGACATATAATATAAAGGCAAAACTATGCCAAAAACCTGACAGAAGCATTTCTTACAGCCTTAACATATACGCTTTTTTTCTGCAGCTGATTTAGGTCACGTTTTCATTTACTTTCTACTACTGTTGGACTTGATGAACAATTCTGTTCTACAGGAGGCTCTATCACCACAGTTCAGTTTCTTTTCAGTGCTTTCTCATGCTTTTCTTCAACAACGCATTTGAAGCAAAAGTGCTTTAAAATATTTTGTTTCCTTGGATTTTAAAAAGCACAAGTATTTAGGATGTACAAGAAGGCATCCAGCAACCCTTATGGAAACTGGTTGACGTAGAGTTTGGTCCTGATCCCAGACAAGAAAGCTCTCATGACTTTAAATCCTTTGTAAGCATAAGAAATAACTATGTAATGTACTTATCTTGTATTATTTCATAGGAAATGCGTTCCAAAATGACTAAGTGATGTAAGTCAGTATTGGTACATTGTATTCCAGGAAAATATACCATTTCTTCTTCTAGAATAAATACTATACAAAAGCAAAGATACATAGAAATATGGTAGATTTTAATGTATTCAAAAGACAGTGGAAGCAAGGCAGTGAGGAGAAGAAATGTAGCACACAGAGCACTCTTTGATTTCCCCTATTTTGCTGCTACAGTCAACTTAAGAACCATAACTAGGGCTTCCTAGTATCTCTGAGTGATTCTAGGTATTAGCTGGCAGTAACTGTATATAAACTTTCATAATTTGTATTTCAGAGCCTCTGCATGATTTCCCATAGTTTTCAGATTCAGCATTAGGAAATATCATGGTGATTCTCCTCAGCAGATTCTGTAGTCATAAGCTAGAGTGATGGGCCTTTTATTAACCTGTGACATCTTGGAGTCCTGATTCTTCCAAATGGCCTTCAGTTTCAATTGCTAATAGAAATGGTAGGTACTATGTTTTTAGTAAATCTCTCTCTGTTTAATAGCTAACAAATAAACAGAATGAATTTCTAAAAAGGTGAGACTGTAGACTATAGTTTTTAAATAAACAGAGTGTAGTAGTTCCACAGAGAGCACAAAATTTAGTACCAAAAAAAAATTTCACCTGCTTCTCTAATGATCTCACCTTATCTAGTCTTACTGTAGGCAAGTAAAATGATCTCACCGAATGTCTGCCTGCAAAAATATCATAGTTGCAAGTAGCATTACCTTTTTTGGGGATGGTTAATGACACGCATGTGAAAGGAACTCAAACTGAATTTCATTGGCATCTATTATTCTGGTTTTCCCAACCTCAGGATTATGCAATCAATAGAAAATCATTGTGCCAACAGAGTGCAGGCATATTTTCATGAGCCACAGTCGGCAGGGAAGTGAAATGTTTTCTGGAGGGGTCAGGTTCTCAAGCTCTCTAGGGGTAGTTATAAAACTTACCATCATCACCATCCTTTTGTTTTCTTACACATTTTCATTTTCCTCCATTTACATTTTCCTCTGTCTCTGTTCCCCTCATGCCACATGGAAGTGGGACTGGTCTCAGCCATGGCTTAGTTAGGCTACTGAGCAGTTTCATCATTTCTCCTTTGCACTTCTCCATAGAAACTACTCAGAACAACCTTCCTGCTCTCCATTGCAGCGTCCATCACCTAAGGGATTAAAGTAAGCATTAAAGACAGAATTCTGTATTGCTGTCCTTTAATCTCTTTGGCTCATGAGTAAACCTACAGCCTCCAAAACACATGGATACATCATGGGCCTGTATTCAGTAGCAAAAGGAAATTGTGTATTTTCAGTGTGAAAATCTAGGAACAGATACAAACTTACAGATGGATGTGAAAGTAAAAGTGCTGGAGCAGGTGACAGTCAGAAACAATTTACTGTTTTTCTGGTAGATGTAAGTCTGAATTAATTGAATAGCAACATGACATTGAATGATAACAGAGTAAGCTCACAGTAACTCTCTCTTACTCTCCAAAATACGGACAAGTACAACAGTCTGAAGGAAAGAAAAACTACAGAACAGAACAATAAATCTTTGTGTTACAGATAGGGTACTTACAAGAGACAGCTAAAAGCCCCACAGTATGACATCAAAATTACGAATTAGAGTCACTCAGCTCCACATGGGGATTTTTTAAAAATACCAGAGAGAGAATGCATACCATTAAGCACAAAAACAAAATAGCCAAAGGGTGTCTTAAAAAACTATGGAAAATAAATGCTATCAGAAAAAAACAATAGAATATTTGTTCTTTCAGGGACAATGCAAGACTGAACTTATGAAAGCTGTCAAGTCTAATGGAATTTTTAGAGATTATTTTAAGAAAAATTGACCAAAATAAAACCACAGCAAAAACATGAAAGCAAACCCAAAATCAAATCTAATGTAAGAGTCTGGAAGTCATAGAACTAGTATAGAAAATCAGATTCTTAGTAGTAGCTAGAAATAAAATAGCAGGTAGAATTAAAACTGTTGCTCCAATTTAGCCATGTAGATGGTAGACTTTTTCATTAGCTTCAGTATCTGTGGGATCAAGCATTGATTTTCACTATCGAAAAGCCCAGGCAATTCATGGGACAAAAATTAGGAAAGTGGTACTGAAGGAAAAGGGAGAAAACAGGTTTGATTAAATGAACAAACAAAAACGTCTGAGACTGAGACTCTGAACAAGATTGGTTTTGTGCCCACATTGTGGTTCCAAAATTTTATGTACTTGAATGTCTAGGATGACTACTAGTGTCTTCTGAGCTATTTATTTATATACAGTAGGTCAACTGCAGTCAAACCTGATCTAGTCCCTTTTCATGGCAGGGGGTTGAAAGTGGATGATTACAATGTCTCTTCCAACCCATACCATTCTGTGTTTCTATGACACTACAGTTTTATGAAACAGACTTTGTATGTTGTCTCAGTGACCAATTAATTGCATTTCTGTCCTAAAAAACCTTCCGTATCCCTTCACATGCAAGTATCACTCTTTTCATTCACTGCCATCACCTGGGAGCTAATATTGCATCGTACTTCTCCACAGTTTTCTGAAATTAAAGTCTTAGTTTTACAACAGCAAGTGACTAGAATGGCTTATAATATGCACTTAGATCAGCCATTTTCATATACCAATATATAGCTGAATTCTGGCACTTGCTGGTATCTTTTCAAAACTGATTCATGTAGGAGAAACTTGGATTTGAAGTTATTTTATCTTGGAGATTTATTATTTTGATTTTCCATAACAAAGTTGTTTTGCTTCGTGCAGTGGTTTTGCTTTCTGTTTGGTGACAATAAAAGCTCATGTTTTTCAACTTCAGGTGACATTAAGGTGTGTTTAGAAGATTCAGTTTTCATTTAATTCACAATACAGAATCCGGAGTAAGCATAATGTGTTTGTTCATAGTCTGAGAAGAGGCATACCAAGAAATTTGGTTTTTTCGCAGTAAAAACTGAAGTTTCCAGCTCTGAGGTGCCAGGAACAATCTAGAGATATGGCTTAATTGCACAGAAAGATATTTGCCTGAATTGCCATTTTTTCCCTTCATCATAACAACTTTTTGAATTTGTGCCATGAAAGTTAGAGTGAACTCAATGTCCAGTTTTGTTCTGGACATGTATTTGAAGCTTGTGTTAGATCATGTTCAACAAAAACAAGGAGACCAGGAACAATTTAAAATCCACTGAGAGCATTAATATTTTCCCCCGGGCACACCCCCAAATACAATACTTTCAGTAGGTCTTAGTAAGTGATTGTGAAAGGCATCTGGACCAGACAGACACACAAAGGAAACCAGGATCTAACTATTCACTCCAGAGGAAAAAATAGGATTTTTACCTTTGAGTGTCCAGTGTGTCTACCTGGACATTATGAGGAATGAATATGAGAACAGGAAGAAAAACAAAGAAACAGTCACTAAAGTAAAAAAAAAAGAGAGAAATTGTTATAAGGCAGGCAGACCAAATACTACAAGTGTCAAATAAATGGAAGTTGAATGAAACACACTGGAACAACAGAATTTGCTCCAAAACCAGGTATGTATAATTGGGACATATGCTTAGGGACAAACCTGCTTATGCAGCAGTAAAATTGCATGCAGGTTGTCCTCTACATTTCCTAGGGAAAGGACTGGAAAGTCCTTCAGTATTATACTTGAACATTTTGTCAAAGGACTAGGCCCTTTGGTTTCATTATAGCATAACAAAAACAGGATATTGATAATTTGTAACCCAAACACAAGGCATGTCAGGGATCAGAGGGCAGGAAATATATCAGTCATCTTCATTAGTTCTGCCAGGATTATCCTAGTAATGATTATAGTTTAGCACAATCGAATTGGAGATCCTGTTGTGAAAAAGATATATTTCTTAAGGATTTCACATATGCTGATAAGCATTGTCACAAAAGACTACAACAGCCCCATCTGGGATCTTTAACTGTGGGGAACCTTTTATTAAAAAGGACTTTGGTTCCCATTTCTCATGAATAAACAGTCAATTCTAACTGGAATGCTGAGGGCATTCTCACCTATCATGGTAGCCATCTTCAGAGAGTAGCTGTCTTTGAATCACATTGGAACCAATGAAATTAAGGAGATAAAAGTTCAAAACCAAAATAACAAAATCAAAATAGAAACCAAATCTTTGTGTTACATGTGGAAATCAAACGAAAGCTGAACATTGCAGACATTCCTTTCTGAGAAAGTTTTCCTAAAAATCCATGTAATGCTCTCAGTTGAAAGCTCTGGGTCAGAATCCCCGGTTACAACTCCCTAATAGAAGGTAGGAAAATGCCATTAGCTCTTCTAATGAGTTTTGCAAGGCTAATTCTGCTTATTTTTATTCCCCACAAACTTGTTTGCAGACATGCCCTTACCAAAAGAGACACGCTGACCACTGTTGTTGTACCTAGTAAATTACAATTCCAAACTGAGTAATAGATACAGACACTACTATTTTATTGCCGTTGTAAATTGTCTTCAAAACAGGAGTACAAGACCCAGGAGATTGTTCTTAATCCATAAATAATTTAAATAAATTAATCCAAGTTAGATTTATCTTTGCATGTTAGACCATGGTTGTAATCTGTTTTTTTCAATTAGCATCAGTGGCTAGAATTTGGATTCTATTCTCATTTATTGCAAGGTATCAAGCAAGCATTGGCATAGGCACAGTATTTTGCCACAAAACAAAACATGAGAAAAAAAGCTTCTATATTTTTTTGTTCTGAGTATGTGTTGTCGTAGGGGGAATGTTCGATAGCAAGTTGGTAAACAAATTTGTCAGTGGACAAAGAAATGAGAACAAATGAAGTGGTACCTTGCTTTTCTCCCAGTATCCTCATCGATCAAAAGCAACTTGTGTGTTTGGCTTATTTATCAGTTTGAAACTCCCCCAGTGCTTCTAGAGTCTCACCAAGAGATACTGTTGACCAAAACTCAAGCCAAAAAAACATTTATCCTTTCTGAAGCCAGCTTTTAGTTTGCAAGCCAAAAGTCAATTCTGAGTTTTAGTGTGTTTATCCAAGTATAACAAAAACCCCTCATCATGAAACACTCAACCAGCCCCAAGAGTAGACAATTACTTGGAACTAGTCACTGACTGAGATGTTACAGATGTCATGGAAAAGAAAACTGATATAATTTTTCTTGAGCAGTCATGGCATTAGACAGTCTTTACCAGCATCTTTGTCACTGACACTCTAGTTATCTCCTGTGATACTTCAGGACATTGCTATGCTAAGTCTTGAAAAGCATTATTGGGTAATATTGCACCTACAACTGTGAAAACAATGGTTTACCAGTCTCTTAACAGGGAGCAAAACAATTTTTTTTTCTGAGCTATTCATAGTCAGTCTGGATCAGCAAGTGGTACAGACAATAATGAGGAAATCCATAATCATTATGTCTTTTGGTGATTTCTAATTGGGGTTTATATATAATATGGATTCTGTATATTGCACTGTTGTTATCTCCAGTCCTGTATGAAAAGCAAGATCCAGAGAAAGGCATGGTAAAAAGCAGGGTCCATAACAAACTTAATTATTCCTTTCATTGCTACTTACAGAAAGTATTAATTTTTGGAGCTCTTCAGAGGATTTGGTGTTCATATAGGTACCAAAATGTCACAGGGCAATGAGTTCATTCACATTTGATCTGTTCAAGTAAAAGTATTTTACTTAGCTAAATGAAATTATTTAAGTATTTAACTTAAAATAAAACTTTGCTATTTAGTTAAGTAGGAAATTGAACAGTTCTAAAATAAATATGTCCAGTAACCTACTGGAGTGAGGGAAGTCCATCTGTCATTTCATTTCACTGGGATTCCACCCATGGCATATGCCATGGATGGAGATAAATTGCACCATAAATCAACAGCAGAATGCTACAAACATCCTCAGAAAGGCTGAGGATATCTCATGGTTAACAATTTAGGTAAGGTGTGTAATTCAGTAGTGAGATTTGTGCACTTGTGATGTACCACTAGTTAACAAGTGGTGTCTAACATTAAAGTGAATGTTAATTATCATAACTGTACCTCAAAATATAATGTTACATTAACCTACAACTTCCAGCTAATCCAACCCCCTAATATTCAATAAAATATAGTGTGTGCAGAGAGGAACCAAACTTAATAGATGCTGTGGGGCCTAGCAGTTTGGAGTTGGCATCAGAAATGCTAGAAAAGCACAGCAGGAAAAGAAACCACAGCAGCAGCAGCTGCTGAAAAGGTGGGAAAGCTTGTAATGCAGCCTATGTTTGATGAATCCTGATGCAGCCTGATAAGCAGGAGAAGGTGTCAGCTGGACATTAATGAGTTCAAATTTTAATTTTGTTTTTGTAAGGGTACAACCGAGGGACATTACTTCTACCATGTCTGCGCAAAAAATATGTCTGTGCTGGTTTTGGCTGGGGTAGAGTTAATTTTCGTCATGGTGGCTGGTATGGAGCTTGTTTTGGATTTGTGCTGAACACAGGGTTGATAACATTGAGATGTTTTTGTTATTGCTGAGCAGGGCTTACACAGAGCCAAGGCCTTTTCTGCTTTTGCACTGCCACGAAGGGGAGGATGTTGGAGGTGCATGGGAGGTTGGGAGGAGACACAGCCAGGACAGGTGACCGCAGCTGGAAAAGGGTATTCCAGACCGTATGGCATCATGCTGTGTTTATAAAGTGGGGGGAAGAAGGAGAAAGAGGCGGGACATTTGGAGAGATGGTGTTTGTCTTTCAAGTAACTGTTGCCTGTGATGGGGCCCTGCTCTCCTGGGGAAGGCTGAACACCTGCGTGCCCATGGGAGGGGGTGAATTAATTCCTTGTTTTGTTTTGGTTGTGTGCATGGCGCTTTTTTTTTTCCTATTAAA